>OY811976.1:6784068-6815204 GCA_963681505.1 Eunapius fragilis | reverse complement strand
GGACATTCCCCCTCCCGCACCCACCCCCTTTTGGTGAACACGCTCATTTCTCACTTCATTATTAAGAAAAATAGACAAAAATCCTATATTTAGCACTTCTTTTGGTTCTGTTAAATTTACATGTGCTAAATATACGATTTTTGTCTCATTTTTCTTTTCTCAAAACCTTGTTTCCTTCCTTTTTACATTACCACCTAAATACTACAATAATCTGCTGGTTTGATAATTATTTAATAATGAATAATGAAACCGCCAGCCCGCGTGCCCTATAAATCATATTGAAATGGCAACAACCATTTATATTGAAGTGGCCTAAACGAGCGAGAGGTGAGTTCAGCTGCTGTTAGCTTGCACAATTATCTGAACCTGCGGCAGCAAGATCAGATAATTCAGTATAGGATTGATTGAGGGTTGATGAATGTTATTAACTCGCGTCATGAGGGACAACGAAGAAACGGATCGCTTATCTCTTTGTCGCGATGGAACGAGAACTCAAAGATCTACAGTGTCAGAGAAACAAACGAATTCCTGTTCTCGTGCCCAGTCCAAAATAATCTTGGTATTCTCCTCCTCCTCCTCCTCCTCCTCCTCCTCCTCCTCCTCCTCCTCCTCCTCCTCCTCCTCCTCCTCATCCTCCTCCTCCTCCTCCTCCTCCTCCTCCTTCTCCAAACCCAAATCCAAATCCAAATCTAAAACAGGAGATCCATTAAATGCCAAGAAGATTACCATACTACCAGATGTAGTTCAAGGCATGTTGATAGATATATTAGACCAGGGGGGCGATTGAACAGGATACTGGGCCGTGGGCTTCTCCCATTGTGTTAGCGAAAAAGAACGATGGTACTTTTCGATTTTGTGTTGATTTCCGTCGGGTCAATGATGTCACCAAGAAAGATGCCCACCCTATTCCTAGAATCGATTATACTCTGTAGGAGAACAAAGTGGTTTACAACCCTAGATCTGGCTAGCGGGTACTGGCAGGTTGAAATGGAGGAAGCAGATAAGGAAAAAATGGCATTCAATACACCGTTTGGGCTATATCAATTCAAAGTAATGCCGTTTGGTCTCTCAAATGCCTCTAGTACATTTTAGAGATTAATGGAAACTGTTTCGGCAGACTTGCATTGGATTTTGTGTCTTATTTACCTTGATGACATAATTATTTACAGTGATACCACTAAGCAATATATATTTGAGCAGGCTGAGAGAGGTACTCGAATGACTCCAGAGGGCTGGTCTGAAGTTGAAGCCAAACAAGTGTCACTTTAAACAAAACTGCATTACTTGGGGTACATAGTATCTAAAAAGGGGGTGGAGGTAGATGAAGAGAAGACAAAATGCATTTCTGATTGGCCTCCTCTGTCCTATCGAGATGAGCTACATCATTTCTTGGGTGTTGCCTCATTTTACCGTGAGTTCATCAGAGGGTTTGCTCATATTGTGCTGCTCCCCTTCATGCCCTCACTGAAGAGTCCAAGGTCTGGCACTGTTCTGGGGCAGTGTGAAGAGGCGTTCGTGGCATTAAAAGAAGAACTGACATCTCCTCCTATATTGTCCTTCCCCAGGTTTAATTTGGAATTCACATTGGACATGCATGGATGCATGTCAGAAGGTCATTGGTGCTGTTCTCTCTCAGGACAATGATAGGCAGGTGGTAGCCTATGCAAGTCGGGTACTGACTAAAACCGAAAGCCAGTATTGTGCCACCCATAGGGAAACGTTAGCCTTGGTGTGGGCATGCAGCATTCTTGTGGGGCCGTCCATTTTTGGTCCGGAGAGACCATAGCGCACTGCGTTGGCTGAGTCGTTTTAAAGATCCTAATGGACAGTTTGTTAGGTGGCGCGAGATATCTCGAGCCACCTAGCAAACTGTCGATCTTATCAGAATACAGTAGTGGATCGTATATAAGGCGCTCGGCAACATGGCGCGGATCGTATATAAGGCGTGTGGTTTGATCGCCTATAAGGCGTAATCTACGACTACAAGACATATCATTTTTTAGGGTCACAAACCACACCAATTAATATGAATACACATCATTATCATGCATCAGCCCTAGCACGTGTACAGTGCAGGTTCTGATTATGATTAGTGGCTAAGATTGCATCAAACCCACAAGTACGACCTTGCAGCGTGAGCATATAGAACATTCGCCAAAAAGGCGATCGTTATAAGGCGCCGATTATGTAACCAGCCTTATAGACGATCCACTACTGTATGATTTCACAGTGCAACATCGAGCTGGCCAGTAACATAGGAATTAATGCAGACTCCCTGTCCAGACTGCCATGTAAAGCAATGTGGTTTGGATGATGGGTGTAGTGTTGAGCCTGGTAGGGGCCTTGTGGACTCAGCATGATTATCTGGTAGTAGACAATGGGGGTTCTGGTTTAGATGGTGGGAGGATGTCCCGGATAAAGGTATGGGCAAATGTTTGCAGTTCATTCCACCACAGCATACAGTATGCACTATATTGCAGCAACTACATGATGCACCAGCTGGAAGTCGTCTAGGAATATCAAAGATCTTGGGGGTTTTCACTCGTTTCAAAGCACTAAACGATCGTTCAGATGTAGCATTTTTCGCTGGCAGTTCTAAAATCAACTGCAGAACGTTTTAAACTTCACATAGA
This sequence comes from Eunapius fragilis, assembly GCA_963681505.1. Classification (NCBI taxonomy): domain Eukaryota; kingdom Metazoa; phylum Porifera; class Demospongiae; order Spongillida; family Spongillidae; genus Eunapius; species Eunapius fragilis. The sequence continues at coordinate 6,812,571 of OY811976.1, read as the reverse complement.
AGTGTTTGCTGCCCTTGGGTAGCGAAAATATAAAACAGGCTGAATTGCGCTGCAAACGTATAACGCACCGACGAACGTATAATACAGGCACGGAGCAGGCCACAGAAAACAAGAACTGAGCTTCACTTCAAAATTCACACGAGTGGCAAAAAAAAAAATTCATACATGCACTGGTCCTTGTATACAATATTATGCATGCATATAGTGCATGCATTTAGCGGCGCTGCGCATGCCAGCAAGCGCAATACTCTCCAGCTCTCCTCTTTGTCTCAAAAAGGACAAAGAGCCTCATACAACAGAGGGCGCGGCTACTCAAGTACGCTCTGTTGCAATACAACCCTGCTATACTTAGCAGTGTACACAGTCTGTCTGTACATGTAAACTAATTTTAGGTATAGCTATGTAAACTTAAATTTACTTGTCAGTATGTATACATGTATATAATGGACTGACTGTGCCGCGGACCAATGACTATAATTTAAATTTTTATTTTATTTTTTTCCGTTCCAAAAGTGGTCCGTCGGATGTCGGGCTAGCCGGACCTATTCCTACGGCCCTGACTCTGACAATGAAGTTCTCAAAAGTCTGTCCCAGTCTGAGAGGCTTGTGGCAATGCCTTATTGATCGCCTGAAATTGGTTTCTGCAGTTGGCTGATCAGCAGCTTCATGATGATCATTAGTATACCCCCTGGCATGTGGTAACTCTCATCCTGGTCTTCAGCGGTTGCAGACATCATCACCTTTATGTTGATCATCCATAGCTCCAGGTACATCATCACCACTTTCATGATCGTCAATAGCTCCAGGCAGGTTGTCATCACTCTCCTGTTGGTCATCAGTTGGATTCAGTAGAACACCCTTGAGCGTACCTTCTTATCTCAGGACAACAATGTCTCAATTAAGGCTTAATCATTTGGTGCTACTCCACGGTCATAAAGACAGGACAGATAAACTTAATCTTAAATGACTTCGTGCAAAGCTCCCAACACCGAACAAGTCTATTTCAATGTTTTAAATAAACTGATTTAGATTGCACTAAGCCATTTTCTGCTATACGACTGATTGAATTTATAGCTGGGCATGCAGCAGAATTGTATAGAGAATTACGAAAGTGCACTATTTAATAGGGATCATCATAATTATAGCGAAGTGTAACTGTTGTGTTATGTTTTGTGACTTAAAGAGTGTGAAAGTTGCAAAGCGGCGATTGGGGGGCGCTACTGCTTTGTTGGCGGAGAGTGATTACCCTTGATACACACCCACTTCTTTCCCTTGTAAATATAATTACATTCCACATATTTACAGCCTCCTACGGGCCTGTAGAGGGGGAGTATAGTGTAGCATAGTGTACGTATGCGTTAGTGTAGCATAGTGTACTCTTGCGTATTGATTGTGTGTTTGGCTGTATAAGTGCATGACTGATGATACTATGCTGTCCTTTCGTTGAATCTGAAATTATACGACATTAAAGTCGTGTTTACCATGGGGAGACAGGACACGTTCAACACCTTTTATAATATGAGGGATGAGACCATGTCCAGCACCATCCTTCGTATTGTGTCGCGTGCCTGGTTCTTTAGTATGCAGGGGGGGCGATTATCATATTTATTGCCATCTTTTGTATTGCTGGAGTCATTATTACGGGCTTTCACCGCCATCTTTAGTACGGGGCCGCGTACGTAGCCATTGTCATAACTTCGTGCCGTGAAGGAGGTCCGATGCTCGTAGCGGGGGCAATCACCAAGACTGCAGTGAAGACAAAAAGCAGCTTCATTCCGAATGACAGTTGCCCGTACCACGTTAACGTTTCCTGTGCGATCTATTGAAGTACGCTTGGCCAACGGCGGGTTATGTACAGAAAGCAGTGAGCATCTGTGCACGAATGATTCTTTGATTACCATTTCACCGCTGGACACAAAAATTCATAATTTGATTGTATTGGGTTGATTCAGAAGTCAGAAATGCTTAAATCCATGCATGCATTTATATATATACACATGCAGGGAAACAAAGCGTGAAATCAAGTTCTGATTTTACAGAGGATTTTCAAATCTTCTGAAAAATCATTGCGTGATCTTACATAGAAAATCTGACGCGTGTGATTTGTGTGTGATTCTCTGTAATATCACACAGTGATTCCAATATGATTCCACGCGTTTTTTCCCTGTGTATATACACACGTTAAGTTGCAATGTTAATACAACAACGTGCATGTGTATATTATACAGAAAAGTATCTATCCAAAATACGTAGTGGAAAATAAGGAAAACTGTAATACAGTATTCTTAGTCTCTTGATCCATCTTCACCCCTATAACGGCTTCGTCTCTATAATTAGTTCGCCATGCATGCATATCATGCGAATGCCATGATATACAGCATTAGCCTATGTGACAGAGCCTGCAGTAGCAACTAGCCTCTGTACGCAACTTCGTTGAGAAGATCGAACACGCCGAAAATTGGCCACATTCGTATAATTTGACCCCTAATTACTCTCTGCAATCAATTATATTCAATCGGAAGGGTGCTGCCAAGGTAAGTGTATTGCCGCATGATAACTTGCACGTATACGTATACACTGATCACGTCTACGGGCATGCACGCACGTGCCCCCCGGACTACTCCTGTACATCGCACAACCTAGTTTGTAGAAGCAAATGATATCTGCCGAGCTGAAGGACATTTTGGAACACAGTCAACTGGCCGCTCTTTACCACTACAACGACCTGACGGTACGGGAATGGGAAGTTTGAGACTGAAACTTGGAGCGAAAGGATTTAAGCTGAAGATCTTTCCAAGCAAAGTGTCGGCCAAGGTCTTGAAAGGTACCAAATACGAGAACATGGCTCCGTTGTTCAGTGGGCCTTCGGTACTGGCTTTCTCCGATTCATCCCCCGTTCTCTCGGACCTGCTGACGGTGACCAAGGAAGAAAAGAAGCTGCTCCTATTAGGGGGGGTTGATGGAGAACCAGCTGTTTAGCTCCAAAGGACGGGAGGACTACACCAAGCTTCCCTCCCTTGAGGTGATGCACCAGGAGCTGGTGGGTGTTCTCTCTCATCCCCAGACCATGCTCAGCGGCTTGCTCCAGGGTAATGCTGCCAGACTGTCATGTATGCTTGAGCAGATAAGCAAGGCCGATCAAACTCACCCCTAGGTGCATTGGTACTTAAGTTGCTTTGGTTCAAATGAAAAATCTGTTGCTTTTGCAATGCAATTGACTTTCCAAATCCATTCAATTGCCACAGCCTGTGTTATTTTGATTACATTATGCACATGATTAATATTGCCTGTAGCCTTTTAACCTGGGGGGGGGGGGAGGTGGGGGGGGGGGCGGGGGGTTGCTCTCAATGCGATCACACTGCACAGCCATTGTACATGTTTATACTAGTAGCAAGTAACCCAGCAGTATAGGAAGGCAGAATTACAGTACAAGTTATCTGAATACTTGAGTCTGGCTGAAGTGACCATGCATGTAGTTGATTAAACCATAGCTAATATCTGTGATAATACATTATGGTTAGAAAACAGGTTTATTAATAAGAAACTACTATATAATGAGACATCTAGTAAAATACCTGAATGAAGAATTTATAAGAAATAGTTCACATGCACGATGTGGGATGCACGTGACTTCAGTACATTCCTCTATTCACGTACACCTATATGGCCAGACATTTAGAGATTCATGTACACCTATATGGCCAGACATTCCTTTATTCATGACAAGTGGACATTTGTTGCCATATGATTTTATCATTTTTTTTTAAATCTTGATATGCATAATATGATTTACATTTAAAAAAATAATAAAAACTGGTTATGTAACTGTTCAGTTTGAATTTAGAACATTTTCCTTTTTCTACTACGACAAACTACATACGGTTGACCACCATGAACGTTTCCTATCACCCTTGGCAGTGGGGGGCTCAACATTCTGTTCTACACTGTTAGGATTGGGCTGCTCAGATGACTCCTGCTGATGTATGATGGAAGACATAGTTACGCTGGTTGAATTGGTGCGAGATAGTGATGGTTGTGGCGGACCAACATTTTCTTCCACTGCTCTCTGAAAATAAGTAATACATTATATATACAGCTGCTGTGGATATCAAACCCACCCCCACCCCCACCTTGCCATGCAGCTAAGTTTTGGCATGGTTATCCAAAAGCTAGGTTAAATATACAATAGACTGCTAGGTCACGAATCCAGTTGTTTCAAAATACATCACAGCACACATTCTTACAGCTGGTTCTTGAGGTGGTTTGTCTTCTCTGTGGTAAAATAATACATATGCAGAGCTTGTCTGAAATAATACAAAGGACTGGTTAGTAACAGTGTTAATAAACTAAGGCTAATAACAGTTGCCTGAAAAAAAAAAAGAAGTAATGAATTTTCCAGGAAGTAGCATCAAAGATGGTGTGCAATTGCACAACATAATATGGTTGCCTGAAATAAAAATGACAGTGATAAGGTCATTCTGTTAGCAAGCTGGTGATCAAAATACTACATACAGCACTGACTTGGCTATAGAGTAATGCACAGCTTCATCATAAGAAACTCTGAAGTGTAAACAATGCATAGTTATTGTAGTGGTTGTATGAGCACACATACAATTGCAATCAAAACTGATAGCTGCCTTAGCCACCAATGTGTACGCTTTATATTCTCTATGATTTAGCTGCGAATTTTCCCTATGGCTGAGCCAGGGCTGTATAACACAACAATGAGAGGTATCTGCAGTCATAGATATTTCTTTAAAATGGAAGATTGCATGTAGCTGACTAGAATGGAACCGATTACATGGTAAGCACTTTATTCATGTATTGCCGATCACCCTACCACATACCACAATGTCCTCATTTGAAATGGGGCAAACTGATTCATCATCAAATTGATACCAGTCACCACTGCGATTGCCATATGTGGTGTCTGCCGATGGAAAAAAAAACAATTTCAAAAGCATGTGTACATCAGTGTAAAAATGAGGACACCAGAATGAAAAAATGGGGGTGATGCCAAACTCATTCCAAATAAATTAGATGACAATTTGAAATTTGCATCAGCACATTATGCTCCATGCAAGAGAATAGACAGATATTTATTGAGGAAGGAATAATTGTTGTTCCCACAGACTTCCATTCCAGTATTTTAATTCTACAGATGCCTATAAATTATTTGTTCAACTTCAAGCAGTTTTGCTGTACCCTGTTCTACCAACAATAAAGTGCTATGATGCAATAGTTTACAGTATATAAATGGTAGCTAAAACGTTTTATCCTCAGACTGCAATGATTGTGAACACCTGCCCATTGTACTGAGATTGCTGTCACCTAGTTGATGCAAATAGTTTACAATGTGCCCTCTTAGGCATACTAATTATTTACTACCACGTGCATATTTTAATACTCTAGCCAAGTGATTTCTTCATAGGCCTGCTTGCTGCCCACAGGTGCTTGCAGTGCCCTCCATTGATGCTCCCACTGAGGTTGATCACTGCAAAGAGATTGTACTCTGGGGATGGTTCAGAATTCTTGAATATGGACAGGTCAAACCCACTACGAGGAAAATACAAGGCTGCATTTATAGTCACTTGCAAAAAAAATTCCATATCATTTCAAAGCATGAAGTACGTACCTCACCGGAAATGAGACATGGGTGCTGACTTTCTGGCGGTGTCCGTACCTTTCAATGACAAATAGCTTATTGCCTGGTGCAATAGCACACATTACAAGGGCAGCACATACAATGACATTGTGATCAATATTTTATAGCCATGATGTACATGTAGGTGTACTTATTGGATGTATTGCGTGATGAAAATGTACACACTATTATGGAATAATCTCTACACCTGTAATCTTGAAAGAATGAATTGGGATCATTCCCAACCTGAGGCCTAGCCTGATTGTCTGGTGTATTATGCACAGAGCTTTGCTCCCCTATGAAAATGATGGTAACCCCATCCTTGTCCTGTCACTGCCCTGACATTACATACCAGGTGGATGTAACTGCTAAGTATTAAAGTTATGCAAACACATCTATGTCAAAAGTGACAGTAGTCTGTCAAGCAGCTATTGGTGTGAATGTATGCAATATTCCTTCAAACTACTGTAGGTGCATTTCATTACTGAGGTAATGATAGACTTACAAATCCGACTGAAATCTCTTCAGGTACACCATAAGAATGGTTGGTAGTTTCGATATACTTTGCTTCCTCTCCATTTTGGCTTCCTGATTGCATTTTGAGCAATACCTTTTGGAAGAGTTAAGTATGTATCACCTGTGATGTGTGTGTGTGTGTGTGTGTGTGTGTGTGTGTGTGTGTGTGTGTGTGTAATCTCAATGGAAATAAACAACACTCACCACTGATCAAAGTGCTCTGACTTGAACATATTATTCAGGCATTCCTGTAGCCTAACTGGATGCTGATAAAGTTAAGTAAAATGATTTATAACGAGCAAAGATGCCTGCCATAAAAAAATACATGTACATATACATGCACATTCCAATATCACACAGTACAACAAGCAGTACAATGAGTCATTACATGCTAGATGGCAATAATTACAGCTTATTGTGGAGGCGTTTACAAACTTACTTCACTTGGAAATTGGAACAGAAAGAAACATCAGTGGGTCAAATTTTCGAGTTACATGCATTCGGGGTGAGTCAAGGTCAGTTAGGATAATTAGTCATTGAACTCAGGTATACCTGGCCACAGTTTCCACAAGTCATAGAAAATTGGAGCTGACCTTCGAAGATGTCAATAACGATGGACTGGCCACGTCTGTTCAAGTATTTGTTCCACTCGGCCATTGATGCTTCTTGCTCTGTGACGGTGGGCTGGTCCTGAGGAGGTTTGGCATGGCCATGGCAACAGCACTGATGAAGCAACTCCATAAGAGCCAGAAGGAACTCCTGAGAGTTTTCCTGGGAGTGCTTGCTGAATCGTGTGTTGCTGTTACCAATTGCACTCTAATAATCGGAGCAATTAACTACTTAACCACTGGGAGTGTTGGAGGATAGGAAGCACCACACCTCTGAATGAAAGTCTAAGAAAAGCCACACCCACAAAACAAACAACTCACACTACTGTAAAGAAATGCCATGCACACGCACACACACACACACACACACACACACACACACACACACCCCACACACATGTTTACAAACGTCACCATGCTAAGCTACGTCCACCAAAGAAGGTTGCTGTGCACATCAGACCTTAATCTCGTGTGGTGCAAAGGGCTCAGCCTCATGCCACACGTGCCGCATCATGACGGCGAGCTGCTTGTGCATTCCTTCTGTATCGCCAAGGTTCTCGGCTGTGAGGGGCATGTAATATGTGTCACACATGCGCCCTCCGACCACACGTACTTCACCTTTGGTGAGGTAGTCTCTCAGCGGTACCACGCTTCCCAGGCACTGGAGAGCCGAATTCATGTAGCAAGTGTTGCCCAGGTTTATAAAACCGCAAGGGAGGTGTTTAGCGTCATGAAGCCCTTGTGTTTGCTCGTGATTCGTTTTCCTAATATCGGCATCAGCCTCGTTTACATGATCCTCTTGGCTCAAACCTTGTACGCAAGTTGCTGCTAGTTTGTGTCCCGACACGCTCGTATGCAAAGCGTCCATCTTCGTCTAAGGGCAGATTCGACAAACTAGGATTTCTACTGTCCACTTATCCATACCGATTAGGTGACTCCAAAGAAAAGTAACGCCTTGAGTCCCAGGGGCAGATCCAATGTTTCTGGAAGGCGTGGTGAGTATTTAAGGCGTGGCTGTGTTGCATATAATTGGCAGTGTAGTCCAATTTCATGGATTGATTTCAGACATAGGTTAGACACTGAAACTGAGTGATCTACATTGTACGTGATTAAAAATTCCGGCCCTCGAGCAGTGACGGATACAGGAGGGGGAAGAAAGGGGGGGGGGGGGGGGGGGGGTGGTGGTTCCGGGAGTCGCATCCCCCTCCCTCAGGGCCATCATGTGTTATGAATATGCCCCCCGTGTCTATTGTCGGCTAACTGCGATGAAACGGACAATGTCTAAGTCTTACTACTACATGTAACTTAAGGCCACTCCAATATGAGAGGTTGTTTCCCATTTCCAGCCAGCGTTAATTTTTTGTACCGCATGTTATTTGATAGCGTGATCATGTCGGAATGACTGTAGTGAAAAGTAAAGAAAAGCATTCTCTAACGAGAAAGTTGGTGGGATATAGGAATTGGAGGTAAAGGGAGTGTAAAAAGGAAGCATGGTTTTGGAAAAGAAAAATTAGACAAAAATCTATTCAGCATTTCTTTTGGTTCTGTTACATTTACATGTGCTAAATATACGATCTTTTGTCTCATTTTTTTTTCTCAAAACTTGTTCCCTTCTCTTTTACATTACCACCTAAATACTACAATAAACTGCTGGTTTGGTAAATGAATAATGAAACCGCCAGCCCGCATGCCTTATAAATCATATTGAAATGGGCAACAACCATTTATATTGAAGTGGCCTAAACGAGCGAGAGGTGAGTTCAGCTGCTGTTCGCTTGCACAATGATCTGAACCTGCGGCAGCAGGTTCAGATAATTCAATATAGGATTGATTGAGGGTTGATGAATGTTATTTAAAACACTTCACTCGCATCATGAGGGACAACGAAGAAACGGATCGTTTATCTCTTTTGTTGCGATGGAACGAGAACTCAAAGATCAACAGTGTCAGAGAAGCAAACTAATTCCTGTTTCTCGTGCCCAGTCCTAAAACATCTTGGCCTCCTCCTCCTTCTCCTCCTCCTCCTCCTCCTCCTCCTCCTCCTCCTCCTCCTCCTCCTCCTCCTCCTCCTCCTCCTCCTCCTCCTCCTCCTCCTCCTCCTCCTCCTCCTCCTCCTCATAATAATATACAGTGGTACAACTGAGCAATATATATTTGAGCAGGCTGAGAGAGGTACTCGAACGACTCCAGAGGACTGGTCTGAAGTTGAAGCCAAACAAGTGTCACTTTAAACAAAACTGCATTACTTGGGGTACATAGTATCTAAAAAGGGGGTGGAGGTAGATCAAGAGAAGACAAAATGCATTTCTGATTGGCCTCCTCTGTCCTATCGAGATGAGCTACATCATTTCTTGGGTGCATGTTGCCTCATTTTACCGTGAGTTCATCAGAGGGTTTGCTCATATTGTTCTGCTCCCCTTATTCATGCCCTCACTGAAGAGTCTAAGGTCTGGCACCGTTCTGGGCCAGTGTGAAGAGGCGTGCATGGCATTAAAAGAAAAACTGACATCTCCGTCAATATTGCCATTCCCCAGGTTTAATTGGAATTCACATTGGACACGGATGCAAGTCAGAAGGACATTGGTGCTGTTCTCTCTCATGCAGGACAATGATAGGCAGGTGGTAGCCTATGCAAGCTGGGTACTGACTAAAACCGAACGCCAGTATTGTGCCACCCGTAGGGAAATGTTAGCCTTGGTGTACTGTGAGCAGTGCAGCATTCTTGTGGGGCCGTCCATTTTTGGTCCGGACAGACCATGTAGTGTACGCATGCGTATTGATTGTGTGTTTGGCTGTATAAGTGCATGACTGATGATACTATGCTGTCCTTTCGTCGAATCTGAAATTATGCGACATTAAAGTCGTGTTTACCATGGGGCGACAGGACACGTTCAACACCTTTTATAATATGAGGGAAGAGACGATGTCCAGCACCATCCTTCGTATTGTGTCGTGTGCCTGGTTCTTTAGTATGCGGGGGGCGATTATCATATTTATTGCCATCTTTAGTATTGCTGGAGTCATTATTACGGGCTTTCACCGCCATCTTTAGTACGGGGCCGCGTACGTGGTCATCGTACGCGTTAAAACGATTTCCCTTCGTGCCGTGAAGGAGGTTGGACAGAAATCCAATTATGTTCGTAGCGGGGGCAATCACCAAGACTGCAGCGAAGACAAGAAGCAGCTTCATTCCGGATGGCAGTTGCCCGTACCACGTTTCCTGTGCGATCTATTGAAGTACGCTTGACCAACGGCGGGTTATATACAGAAAGGAGTGAGCATCTGTGCACGAATGATTCTTTGATCATCATTTCGCCGCTGGACACAAAAATTCATAATTTGATTGTATAGTTCAGTTATTATTTCCTTTGTTGCCACACTCGCGTATTGATTGTTTGCCCTTTGGCTGCATACACAGACTAAAGTCATCATGCAGACCTTCACTCATCATGCAGGTGAGATCCTAGTTCCATTGTATCCGACAATACCACCAATGGCGTGGCATCTGCAGTGATTCTGCATGTTGTTCCTCACAGAAGGTGTGCAGCAAAAACGTTCTTGGCTGTTGGTCGTTGAATCGAAGGACCTATACGCGGGCGCTGTATACATGCAGGCGTGTAAAGTCTTCATAGTATTGGGTTGATTCAGGAGTAAGAAATGCTTAAATCCATGCATTTATATATATACGCGTTGCAATGTTAACTTTACTGATAATTACAACAACGTGCGTGTGTATATTATACAGAAAAGTATCCATCCAAAATACGTAGTGGAAAATAAGGAAAACTGTCATACAGTATTCTTAGTCTCTTGATCCATCTTCACCCCTACAACGGCTTCGTCTTTGCCTCTATTTAGTTCACCATGCATGCATATCATGCGAATGCCGTGATATACAGCACTGGCCTATGTGACAGAGCCAGCGGTAGCAACTAGCCTCTGTACACTACTTCGCTGAGAAGAACACGCCGAAAATTGGCCACATTCGTATAATTTACAGGAACAGACCCCTAATTACTCTCTGCAATCAACTATATACCTCACATAATGACCTAATTTGTCCAGTTGCGCATGCCCGTATAGGACCGGGCGCTCACAACCTATATTATTAACATAACTAACCACGCCATGCAATTTAGTTTAAATAAAAGAAACACTTTTCAGCACCAATTTTAAGCTGTTTTGCCTTTCTTCACGCTTATCAAATTATGTTCATCGCTAATGTCAGTGCATTGATTAGGTGTAATTTACCGTTCATTTCATAAATGCAGTTTACACATTGTCTGTGAAAATTTCAATTTGCCTGCCTACATGGTGAAGGTTCTCAGCCATGTACCAGTGTCTCAAATGATCCGGACTGACATAAAGTTTTGTGCATGTGAGATGGGTTTAGTTTAGGTTAGGGCAGCGTTTAAGTTCACGGCTGTTTGCGGCCCATATTAAAAGTTGGACAATAAGACCTACGCCCCGAAATATTGAAACGATTACATCATCAATATGATCTCAACAAGGACTTTGTATCTTCGAGCTATGTAAGGATTGCACTTCATTATAGTGCAGACATACCATTTTTCTATCCTATGTGTGAATTACATGGCACAACTCTGTACCGTCTTCGCCACGAGAGTACCACGATCAGATATCCTTCACAAAGATCAGAGTACTAGACTACTGCCAATTTTCCTGGATGAAACGAAGCGTGGATAAATGGTGGAGGGGGGAGGCTACCTAAAAAGCCAAACAACTAAATGCGGCCTGCTCAAATGACATGCAGCGCTACAAGTCGTCAAACATGGGTGATTTAAGCGACGTTTTATATCATGTAATGACTAGTATTGCTGCGACATTCTCTTGTGTAATGGAGATGAGATGTTCCTTCATAACACACTGGTAATGCTGAAGCTTTTCGTGAATTAAAGCATATGTCCTATGGAGAGCATTGAATTTGGCATGTATGGATTTTTGCTGGGACAGCGGCTTTGGGAAATGATTTCCTGAAGGCATCCATGAAGTTTGTGATTGCTTGTCCTAAATAATAATAATGCATGTGGACAAAGTTAGTGTTAAATTTAAAACGTGTGCATTTGAACTTACTAAGTTGTTCAATGCTGTCGCCAGATAGAAATGATGCATCGTACAACTTGTGGCATGTTGCAAACATCTTCAATATGTTCTTAAACACTTCTGACGTTCTCACTATGTCAGCTGTCAGACCTGAAACTCTTCTGACGTTCTCACTATGTCAGCTGTCAGACCTGGTTGGTCATTCAATACCACCTTAGTCAAGGAATTGCATAGGGTCTATATGTTCTTAGGCTGCATGTGTGAACAGTGCATAGGCACATTGATACAGATTAGGAACCATTACATTTATGTATATTTAAGTACCTGCAATGAATTGTGCACATGATTGCCTATGAAGGCACCACCAAAATAACTTTGCCTCTCAACGTTAAAGGACTGGAGAGCAACATCAAGCTGTTTGGAAAAGGGTTAATCTTTTTATGGAAATCCCTTTTGGATTTCTCTTTTGGATGCTTCAATTTGCTCTTCCTTGAATAATTATAGCATGCGTATAGTTCATCAATAGTCACATGCAATGTTGTGAAACAGGCTCACCACTTGCTTTATAGCTTGTCTCTTAATCTCAGCTTACTCAAGGAGACCTTTAACCACCTCATTTGTCTCACCATAGAGGATGGACAAATATGTTGTCAGCTGCTCATGAACATTGAGCTCCTGCAGTTGGCTTGTCAGGTCTTCTTTGGCTGACAGCATCTTCAGCATCTCCTGGTGGTACTCGTCAAAACTTGAAGAGCTAGCTGCAGTTTGCGATGAGGAACAGGCAGAGCTTCAAATCTAGCTAATGGCACGTGTCCTCAAATAGCTTTTCTTTGTGAACACGCCCAGAGTTATATGGAGACCTGGCAAGCACACCTATGGAGGAAAAGGTGTGAGGGTGAAAGGGGCAAGTGCAACATGATGACTGATATCTAACCTGGCATATAGGAATGCTAAAAATGGGCTTTGAGATGCAATTGTGGATCCTAATCCCTCCATGTAGTTTAGGTTATCCTGAATCATGGTCTCCAATGTGCGCACCTCAAATGATCCTCTGATGGTGATGGGAATCTACATCTTATCTTTGTGGATATGGCAACACATGCAAGGATAGCACCCTGTGTACAAAGTTTAGTCATAATGGGTATTATTAACATCTAGTATTGATGCACCACAAGCTCCAGAAAGGCCGTACATTGTGCTGAAAAATTCGTATAGTCACCGCAAAGACACAACTTGATTTTATATTGCCTATATTAATTAAAATCACTTGTTTGTTAGTAAAAATTTATTTAACAAAACACCAACCTCCATTTTATCGTTTGCAGTTCTGCCACCTGGTCTTGATAGCAATCTAATGCTACATGTTGGTTTGTGACATTGTCATCAGCCTCAAAACAGTAGAAGATGCAAGTATTTTGGGGAGAATTGGGTGAGGGAACATTAACAATTTGAAAACACATCTTGAATGTCCCTCCACCCTTTTCTCCTCCCAGCTTTATCCACACTTCATCACTGGGGATTACGCCATGCCATGTGAGCCTGCCAGCTCTATGTAGACACATATGCATTAATATATAACTATGTGCATCTTATGTAATTTATTCATTACTTGGCATTCTCATTCAGCAGTTGGAATACTTTTTGCATGAGATTTGGAACATAGACCAGGGCGGCTCCTTGCATCTCCTCTCCCCCAGACTTCAGTGAAAATGAAAAAGGAGCAATTGCTCCTTTGAGGTTGCCCCTGATCATCTCTCTCGAGATTTGCCGCATCCTTTCTTCACTACCAATGGAGATTCCCGAAGTCTTAAGCCATCTAAATTTATAAGTAAGTGACAATAGAGTTATTTTTATAATGCTGTGGCATGTGCATATATGATGCTGACCTTTGGAAGTGCCGCAACTTGTGCCAAGGAATTGCTAGGCCAGCCTTGATTGCCAAGCCTTGCTCTGCACTCACTTTGATGTGAATAGCAATTCCCGGTTCCACTAATAACACATGCTGCTTTTCTTCATCACTCAGCCACTTAATTTTATTCTCAAGTATAAGGTGGATGCCCTCCCCTGCACTGACGATGTCATGCACATGGCTAATCTCTTGACACCTTTGCTTAAGTGTCCTTGAGTTGGTTACATTGTGGGTGGCTGGAACCCTCATGAATGTGACTGGCTGTAAGAAAGTCATTAGTGATTACATTAATTTTGACTGTGAATGTGCCTATGTGGCATGTATTGGGCCTACTGTTATTTGCTGTGTGCACTTACCATTCCTCATGTTGGACACTGCAAAACAGGGTTCTCAGGGCTTGTTGATGACATGCGTCTCAGGACACCTGCAGCAACTACCATCTCCTCTTCAGTTGGAGATGGTGTACACTGGTGATCATCAAAACTTCTAGCTTTGATGTCCCTGGAACAGGCTGCACAATGAACCAATAAATCGCCCAAGATGTTCAATACCAAGGTGGGTGCAGGGTTAAGAAGCAATGGTGCTGTACCATTACAACAGGGACACTGTATGTCTGCTGATACCACTATCCATTGCCTGATGCATTTGGCACACACACGTGCTTTGCATGGCAGCTCCAAGGGCTGGTTGACCACCTCAAGGCACAGAGGAGACACTTCAGATGCTGTAGAACTGAAATTGTCATCTGCTACAAATCAGTGATTAGTAAGGTTGCCAAGAGATTTAGAGGTAGTGGTGAAATAGTATCAATGTACTTTAAAAGCTTTTTAGCACGGCCTTCTTTAGCTGGATGAATGACTTTGGGTGGCCTTCCCACTTGCTGAGTGGACATGAAGTGTTTACACACCTTATGTGTGGATTTAAAGACATTAATACACATGCCATCATACTGGGGTGTAAACAGCTCACCATGCAAGGTCCACTTCTATGGGGTAGCCACCGAAATGCAGTCACACAGCACCTATATGGTACCCCCTGTGCAGCTGCACCCATTGCCTTTTGAAGGGAACGCTTGCAGGAGCTACAGAAACTATATGGGTACACCATTGCATCCTCCTCAGTATGAAATGCCATATCAAACACCTTCTGCAAGGCCTGAGTATATGCCTCACACTGGTATGTGGTATTCTTTTTGTTACCACTTCTGTCATACATGCGTTTTACGCACACTCTGCAGTGCAGATGAACTTGGTGGATGATGCGGTGTTGTATAGGTTGAATGGATTACCACCATATTCATAGAAAACAAGTAGACTGCTTAGGCCGAAAACAGCCGGCCGCACTTAGTTAATGGCATAAACCTTTCACCTAAAGTGTTAACATTGCCTCTATGCCCTATCAGTAAGAAAATTGGCAGCTTGATGCAATGCGCTTCCGCACAAGCTAGAGATGACGTAACGGCGTATGCTTATGAAAAACGGCCAGTGTTTTAATTGGTTCGCGTAATATAAATTGTTCAGATGTGTGTGTTAGAGGAATAATTGCTGGTACTAATGCACCAGTAGAACCAGGTGTAAGCTTCAAGCAAGCCATGCCGTTAAACATTGCATATAGCGATAATGAGGCTAACCGCCATTATATACCGTAACACTCTACGTCCAGCCTCAAACAGCCATGAGTTAAGGCAAATGCGCGCGCCCAAGAGACCCGCGCTAATCAAACCGCAATGTAATTTGTAACACGCACCACGCATGAATATTTAAGCAGCTGAAATACACTTGTAGATTGCTCGAAGCATACAAAAACACCAGTAGCATGATACATGTACTCTGACATGGAGGGAACCGGCTTCGTAACAGCCGGGTCGATCGTGAAAGCTTAATTGACCTCGTTATGACCGTACTACTGTTCTACGTATACATAATGCCTAAACTTAAACGGTAGCGGTTGGCCAACCTCGCCCTGTTTATGTTACGGCAGTATAGACAAGAAAAAAAAACAAACAAAAAAGATTTTAATGCAGGCAAAATTGCGCTGTGGTTTTTGTTATTAGGAGTGCTGCTTGTTATATCAACGGAATTGAAATTCAACCTAGTCATCCGTATGCAGTATATATACTTGCAAATATATATATATTTTTAATGCAGGCAAAAATTGTGCTGTGGCTTTTGTTATTAGGAGTGCATGGTTATCCAATTGAAATCCAACCTATATTCGACCCCCACCTCCGCCCTGTTTATGTTAAGGCCGAACTTATAAATTGAAACAAACGAAGGCCTTATATCAAAAATGAAGGCAGAATAGAGCCGTGGCTTATATTGCTATGGCAATTGATACTACTCTACATACTGCCTAAACTTAAACGGTAGCGGTCGGCTACCCGCCATGTTAAGGCACAATTAACGAAGGCTTTATTCAGTTCAATGCAGGCAGAATTGAGCCGTATTTCTAGTATGTTAATGACAATTGATACTATTCTACATACTGCCTAAACTTAAACGGTAGCGGTCGGCTACCCCCGCCCTGTTTATGTTAAGGCCCAACGAAAACAAACAAAGGCTTTATTCAATGCAGGCAGAATTGAGCCGTGGATTATATTTCTATAGCAATGCTAATTAATGGCAATTGATACTACTCTACACATACTGCCTAAACTTAAACGATAGCGGTCGACCACCCCCGCCCTGTTTATGTTAATAAAGGCCCAACTTGCTAAAGAAAACAAACAAAGGATTTATTCAGTTCAATGCAGGCAGAATTGAGTCGTGGCTTATGTTGCGAGTAATGCTACTCCTGGCAATAGAATCCGGTCCTACTGCTCCCCGTACTTAAATGTCCCCTGCCCACAGGCACCAAAAAAGGGCCTACTTTTTACTAGTTTAATTGCAGGGAGAATTGCACTGTGGCTTATTAGGAATGTTTATACTGCATGGCAATTGAAATCCGTGCAATCTATTCTTCCCTTAGGCAACGTACTGCCCGCGTTTAAACATGAAGCAGTTTATATAGGGCCGAATTTATATTGTAATGCGCCTGTCATTGTAATAGGGTACCCCCCCCCTCCCCCCCATTGGGGCCAATGTCGGGATTTGACCTTTATTAAATCAAATGCCCCATGCACGGTTAGGGATTAATAAAGGGGGGGGGGGGGGGGGGGGGGGGGGGGGTACCCTATTACAATGACAGGCGCATTACAATATAAATTCGGCCCTATATAAACTGCTTCATGTTTAAACGCGGGCAGTAGCCTATAGGGAAGAATAGATTGCACGGATTTCAATTGCCATGCAGTATTAACACAGTGCCTCCCTCTCTTGTCACGCCCTTTCTCTGTGTCTCTCTCCGGACGCTCACACGCAGGTGATATATGTGCCTACGCAGCCATTTTCTTTTTTGCACCCGCCTCTTCCGGAGTCAAATGCTCAAACGACAATCCAATTAGCGATGTCAAATCCCATACAAGTCCCGACATCGGCCCCTATTGGGGATGTTACAATGACAAGCGCATAAGCATTGGAATTGATCGTGAGCTTAATTTTCTTTCTTGAACATAAACTCGGCGGAGTGGAAACCATATCATTATTGCAATTGTCCAGGTGGACGAAGTGTACTAAAGGCATTCTCGATTGTCGCGGAGGAAGTAATTTCATATCTATGGACGTCGATTGCAAGATCCCTTTCCTGAGGATATGTTCATGCAAACATTTGAGGCACCTTTCTCTATATGGTGGAAATTGTAACGCCTCCTCATTCGGAATTATTTAGAAGTAATTATAGTGATTACTAATCTCATTCGCACAATTGCTAATTCCGTCGTTCAATAAAATAGCCGAGGCATTAGATGCTGAAACAGCTACCGTACAAGGATAGTAATCGCAAATGAATAAGTCTGTAAAAACAATTGTGGTTCATTAATTTTCATTATGCGGCCGTTCGGTCTTACCTTAACTTAAACGCTGCCCTAACCTAAACTAAACATAGATGCATTAAAGGTTGCGTGCACTTAATGATTTGCATAATGATATACAGAGATCATCAAGCTTGTGTGCCCAAATAACAATGCGACAAATTGAGAACAACAAGCAAAGGTTAGTTCCACGTATATGCCACCAGTGCAATGATAGATGGATCAGTTTATAGATCCAGATCCACGTCACGCTGACCTCAGCCATCACACAAGATATGCGGTGGACTACCTCCACATGCATGATGAAGCACCAGTATTCATACAATATGCAGAAATGCAAGCATGTCGTTCGGTCCTTGAAATACGGGACACACGCGGGCGCGGTATACAGGCCTGCGTATATAGTAAAAATCGCGTGTAGCATTCATTGGGTTGAGGTAAAGTGGACGACCGATTAATATACGAAAAAGTACCACGCATGCATGCATTTTATAGAGGGAGTTAGGCAAACGGTCATCTTCACTACGTCGATCCTTGCCTCCAATTAACTCACTACGCGAAATTAACCTTTTATTAATATAACAAACCAAACCATGCAGTTGGAAATTTAAGCAACAGCAAAAAATTAAGAATATAACTTTTTTTTTCTTTCCTCATACTCTTGCGAGTGTACGTGTTGTGCTGATAGATGGTGCTTGAAAGACTTGCACATTACTAAACTTTAGCACGGCAAGAACGTTTTTGCTGCATGCCAGCCCTTGGCTCAATTGTATCCGACAATGCTACGTCTGATTCAATGGCGCGACATTTGCAGTGATTCTGCTTGTTGTTCCACACAGCACGGTGATGGCAGTCGTCTGTGTAGCCAGAGGGACTCGAACACAATACACGAGTATTGCAACAAAGAAAATTACAACTAATGAAATGAATAAAATAATGAACTTTTGTGTGCAGCGGCGAAATGGTAATTAAAGAATCATTCGTGCACAGATGCTCACTTTTTTCTGTATATAACCGGCCGTTGGTCAAGCGTACTTCATCAGAGCTCACAGGAAACGTGGTACGTGCAACTGTCATCCGGAATGAAGCTGCTTCTTGTCTTCGCTGCAGTCTTGGTGGTTGCTGCCGCTACGAACATTGGATTTCTGCCCAACCTCCTTCACGGCACGAAGGGAAATCGTCATAACGATGACCACGTACCCCGTACTAAAGATGGCGGTGAAAGAGCCCACTATCCAGCCCGTACTAAAGACTCCAGCAATACTAAAGATGGCAATAAATATGATAATCGCCCCCCGCATATTAAAGAACCGGGCACACGACACAATACGAAGGATGGTGCTGGACATGGTCTCTTCCCTCATATTATAAAAGGTATTGAACGTGTCCTGTCTCCCCATGGTAAACACGACGATAAGTCCCGAAGCAAGCCCGCACAGGTGACGCAGCGCCCACAGGTGACGCACCGCCCACAGGTGACGCAGCGCCCACAGGTGACGCACCGCCCACAGGTGATGCAGCGCCCACAGGTGACGCACCGCCCACATGTGACGCAGCGCCCACAGGTGACGCACCGCCCACAGGTGACGCAGCGCCCACAGGTGACGCAGTCCCCGATTTATTGTTCCAAGCCGGTTCCGCCTCAGTTCGGAGAAATAAAGGAAAGCTACGACGTTTGCGAGATAAATAGCATCATACACTACTCCTGCCAGAACGGATACGTGCTGTACGGTTCATCGTTGAACGAATGTGTTAACAAAGATGGGCGTGCAGTTTGGACCTATTCCCTTCCCGTCTGCAGGAAGGGGGGGTATTGAAGACTCATTGAGATTGAGATCTGAGCCGGCTTTATTTTATATGCATATGACACTCTAAATCTTTAATTTTGTCAGTCTCGCATTGGATTAATTTTTGTACATTAATTGGCACACGGCGCAGATACATTTGCGCTTGCGCATGGTATGGCATGGGCATGCAGCTATTGTATAGCTATAAATCACTGTTCCAGTCAATATTAAGCCGCGAAGGGTCTCGCCCGATCCAGTAACGGGCAGGTCGCTTCAAGCCTTATCGGGCACGGTAACGGTCAATATTTGACCGTCGAAGGTCGTCGGTCCACGGCTGGCGGTCCTACTGCACGCTGGCTTCTTTTAAAATCATGCATGATATGCATGTGCCATGGTTGCGTAACTATTAAGCGTCAGTGATGGAACAGAAAAGAACAATCGTGGGTATTTATGATCACTGGCTGAATCAAGAAAGCTACATACATGTAAATGATGGAACGCAGCATAGAATAGCAAGCATTAAGTATAGTGAAATGTTTATTGCATGCACCGTAACGGCAGAAAGCTGTCCAGCCTTTTTGAGTCCATCTTATGGTCCATTAATAGCTTCAGCTGTGAAAACACACGTTCGGAAGGAGCGCTGGATGCTGGTATATCGCAAGATACTTCATTGTCATCTTTGCCACATTTGGAAAATTTGATTCATTGTTGCTCCACCATCATTTTCACGCCAATTTGTGGGTAATGTCTGACGAAACTCATCTTCAATGGCATCTTTAGCTGCTATGTTGCACTAGTAGCTGGTGGAGGCATCAGTCCCGAAATCAAAGAAGATATCGCCGGAGCACAATTCTGTTGGCTGTGATTTGGAATGCCTTGTTTTTCAGCATCATCAGACTCTTCTACATTACATCACTCTATCCAGCGATGCTAAGCAACTCTAATTCTTTGAATTTATCAATTGCCTTCATCCTGTGAGCAGCTGATAACATGATAAACATTTGTGTCATGGAGCTGCATCAGTAACCAGTTGCAATGTTGGATGAAATCGTGATTGAAATCCAGATTTAAGCGACATGTAGCATTCAAACACCTCTAACGGTAGTTCATCCCATCTCTGAACTTGAGGGTTCCAGGAAAGAGGAGGACCAGCACTTAATTGCAAAGCCAGTGTTCAATACAGTTATTAAACGGGAAACACTGCATAAAGTTGGGTACTTTTTCTCCTTAAAAAAAAAAAAAAAAAAAAACTGACATCTCACGAAGTGATTTCAATAGCTGGCACAGTTTGAATGCAGAAATCCATTGTGAAGCACTTGGTGAACATACCATATTGAATTCTCTGCAAACGTCTTTAATGAATGGTTCTAAAGCTATGCACCGATCCAACATGTAATAGGTGGATTTCCACCTGGTCCAATGTCTTTAATAACTTTTAATGCTACTGAACACCTCTCAGGATCATGGAGAACAGCGGATGAAGTGCCGTCAAGATTCAGTAACCCTTTTTCGGATGGGATCTTTTGCATTCTAACCTCTGCAGGCTATTTCTGATGCTATTTGTCATGTCACAAACAATTGCACTAAATCACGTGTTAAGCATTCTGGAACCTTTGCTTTATCTGGATCTAGTGTACGTTTCACTACTAAGTTCAACGTATGGCAAGCACAAGACGGGTCTTCTTCAATTATGCTTTCTTCAATAAGCTGATTCACAGTAGCCCGGAAATTAACTGCATTGTCTGTTGATCATAATGCTGTCCAATTTAATACTTCACACTAGCACACTCTTTTAGCAATGCAGCTGTGTTCTCGGCAGTGTGGGACTGGTTGTCAACTTTAACAGCTAGAACAGCAGAGGTTAATTTCCATGATACTTTCCCAGATGGTGTGGAAATCTGTCTATCAATCCAGGTCCTGTGACACCAACATAAGATTCTCCACTGTAAGGGCACTATCAGCAGTCAATGAAATTGAAGAATTTCTCATCACAGATGCTTTAATCTGCATGCATAACAATATGTTTGCATGTTAAGGTTATAGCCAAAGTGGGATACATAAACATATGTGAGCATGATAAAATGGAAACAGTGGAGGTAAGAGGAGATTGCAAAAATACTCACGTGTTTACATCATTATATAATACAATAATTATATTACTATGTGAGCTGGTGCATGATAGTACCACGTTTATACCGCAGATGCACACATATCCCAAGGGTTTTTACATTTAATTTCAAATCTTATACTTAATGCTTTAACATTTTAACATTTTAAGATAGTAAAGATATAGGGGTCAATAAATTGGATACTGTATGAATTTTTCAATGATCTCTTCATTGCTCTTCCTCCATGAAATTAGACAGCATGAATAAACTTATCCATGTGCCATTATATGTGTTCGTACAAATACCTACAATGGGTAAATTTTGCAGGCCCTTGAATAAGTACACAATAAAATTCCCCTAAAAATTCCAGGATTCTAAAACCTGTATATATGACCAAAATGCTTAATATGTGTGCTCATAAAACATATGTTTATGCATTTTTGTTACTCTACATCAACAGCTTTGTATGAATAAGTGTATTATGGTTTCAAGCATTGCAGCAGCTTCATCCTGTAATTCAGTTGTTTTGGTCCAGTGGGGAAGTAAATTTGTACCCGCACGGAACACAAATTCTATGGACTCTCAGTATTCCGGTACATCATTTATCCATGGAGCAACAGCATGTGCTCGAATCATCAACTCGTATGCTTTACTGTGGTCTTCATGGGACATAGATAGAGCAAAATACCTGGTAGCTAAGCAGCTGCGTGTAGTACTATAGTAAGAGATGAGGCACAACCGCCTGCATCATCAGCAGTAGCTTTTTGCTTGTGCTCATTTAGCAGATCACTTCATGTTTGTATCAAATCGATTACAGAGAGAATGCACATGTATATGCTATTAACTTCAATTAACGCACCTTGTATGCACATGTCATCAATTGCAATACATACATTTTGTGTTCGTCTTTAAGGTGCTTTATCATCTTCGACGTTGAGCTGTCAGAACGATGAATCCAAATAAGTTTCCCCCCTTCCTCACACAAAGAGCACAAAGCCCAACCCCTGAAATCTGATGATCAAGGCAACTTGTCCATATTAATTTAGAATTATGAAATTTGGATCCTGAAGGCAATTTGCATAACTATCTGGTGGCTTTTCAAGCATTGGCCTTTCAGAAGGAGGTTCTACACATGCACTGGTCGGCGTCGTCGCACATTCCTTTTTAGGTAGTTCGATCTCGAGCAACGTAGTCTGGGGACCAGACAGATAGTTAATAGACCATAATTCTGGTCCCCAGAGTAGACCGGATTGGTTTCTTTACGGTTGGCCGTAAAATTTATGACGGTTACCCTATTTTTACCGACCAGACGGGTTGGGGCTGTCACGGACTGCATGAAAAATGTCCTCTGGCGGATGGCAGGCAAGGCAAACCGCGGCAACACTGCCTGGCTGTGCGGGCTTGCTTCGGGACTTATCGTCGTATTTACTATGCGGAGACAGGACACGTTCAACATCTTTTATAATATATATGAGGGAAGAGACCTTGTCCAGCACCATTCTTTGTGTTGTGTCGCTTGCCCTGTTCTTTAGTATGCAGGGAGGGGGGGGGGGGGGGGGGGGGGGCGATTATCATATTTATTGCCATCTTTAGTATTGCTGGAGTCTTTAGTACGGGCAGGGTAGTGGCCTTTATAGCTTTCACCGCCATCTTTAGTGGTACGGGGTACGTGGTCATCGTTATGGACGTTTCGTTAGTTACACGTATGCCATCAGTGCAATGATAGATGGATCAGTTTATAGACTGGATCCAGATCAACGTCACGCTGATCTCAGCCATCACACAAGATATGCGGTGGATTACCTCCACACGCATGATGTGAAGCACCAGCATTCATACAATATGCAGAAATACAAGCATGTCGTTCGGTCGTTGAATAATGGGACACACGCGGACGTTGTATACAGGCGAATATAGTAAAAATCGTTTGTAGTATTGGGTTGAGGTACAGTACCACGCATCAGTACATTTCATATAGGGAGTTAGGCAAACGGTCATCTTCGTGCACTACGTATTAACTCACTATGTGAATGAATGCGTTGCATGGTGTATGCAAGCATTTAACCTTTTATTCTTATAACAAAAACCAAGCCATTTAATTGAAAACGGATTTATGCATGCATGCAGCAACACCAAATTAAGAATATAACTTTTTTTTTCTTTTCTCAGTGCTGATAGCAGCGCGTACTTGAAAGACCTGCACTTTAGCACGCCTACTGTGTGGAACAACAAGCAGAATCACTGCAAATGCCGCGCCATTGATGTGGCATTGTCGAACACAATGGAACCAGGATCTCACCTGCATGATGAGAATTTTTGTGAAGGGGCTCGGTGATGGTATTCGTCTGTGTATAGCCAGAGGGAGTACGAGTATTGCAACAAAGAAAATTATAACTGGCTACTGATACAATCAAATGAATAAAACAATGAACTTTTGTGTGCAGCGGCGAAATGGTATTCAAAGAATCATTCGTGCACAGATGCTGTATATAACCGACCGTTGGCCAAGCGTACTTCATCAGAGCTCACAGGAAACGTGGTACGTGCAACTGTCATCCGGAATGAAGCTGCTTCTTGTCTTCGCTGCAGTCTTGGTGGTTGCTGCCGCTACGAACATTGGATTTCTGTCCAACCTCCTTCACGGCACGAAGGGAAATCGTCATGACGATAACCACGTACACCGTACTAAAGATGGCGGTGAAAGAGCCCACTACCCAGCCCGTACTAAAGACTCCAGCAATACTAAAGATGGCAATAAATATGATAATCGCCCCCCGCATACTAAAGAACCGGGCACACGACACAATACGAAGGATGGTGCTGGACATGGTCTCTTCCCTCATATTATAAAAGGTATTGAACGTGTCCTGTCTCCCCATGGTAAACACGACGATAAGTCCCGAAGCAAGCCCGCAAAGGTGACGCAGCACCCACAGGCGACGCAGCCCCCGATTTATTGCTCCAAGCCGGTTCCGCCTCAGTACGGAGAAATAGAGGAAAACTACGACGTTTGCGAGATAAACAGCATCATACACTACTCCTGCCAGAACGGATACGTGCTGTACGGTTCATCGTTGAACAAATGTGTTAACAAAGATGGGCGTGCAGTTTGGGCCTATTCCCTTCCCGTCTGCAGGAAGACGGGGTATTGAAGACTCACTGAAATCGAGATCTGAGCCGGCTTTATTTTGAATTAAATTTATACATATATGACACTCTAAATCTTTAATTTTGCCGGTCTCGCATTGGATTAATATTTATACATTGGCACACGGCGCAGATTGTGCATGCGCATGGCATGGCATGGGCATGCAGCCATTTTACAGCTATAAATCACTGTTCCGGTCAATATCAAGCCGCGTAGGGTCTCGCCCGATCCAGTAACGGGCAGGTCGCTACAAGCCTCGGGCACGGTAACGGACAATATTTGACCGTCGAAGGTCGTGAAAATCGTGTTGACGGTCACGGCTGGCGGTCCTACTGAACGCAGACTTCTTTTTAAATCATGTATGATATGCATGTGCCATGTTTGCGTAACTATTAAGCGTCAGTGATGGAGCAGAAAAGAACAATCGTAGGTATTTATGATCACTGGCTGAATCAAGAAAGCTACATACATGTAAATGATGGAACGCAGCATAGAATAGCAAGCATTAAGTATAGTGAAATGTTTATTGCATGCACCGTAACGGCAGAAAGCTGTCCAGCCTTTTTGAATCCATCTTACGGTTCATTAATAGCTTCAGCTGTGAAAACACACGTTCGGAAGGAGCGCTGGATGCTGGTATATCGCAAGATACTTCATTGCCATCTTTGCCATATTTGGAAAATTTGATCCATTGTTGCTCCACCATCATTTTCACGCCAATTTGTGGGTAATGTCTGACGAAACTCATCTTCAATGGCATCTTTAGCTGTTATGTTGCACTAGTAGCTGGTGGAGGCATCAGTCCCGACATCAAGAAGATATCGCCGGAGCACAATTCTGTTGGCTGTGATTTGGAATGCCTTGTTTTTCAGCATCATCAGACTCTTCTACATTACATCACTCTATCCAGCGATGCTAAGCAACTCTTCTTTGAATTTATCAATTGCCTTCATCCTGTGAGCAGCTGATAATATGACAAACATTTGTGTCATAGAGCTGCATCAGTAACCAGTTGCAATGTTGGATGAAATTGTGATTGAAATCCAGATTTAAGCGACATGTAGCATTCAAACACCTCTAACGGTAGTTCATTCCATCTCTGAACTTGAGGGTTCCAGGAAAGAGGAGGACCAGCACTTAATTGCAAAGCCAGAGTTCAATACAGTTATTAAACGGGAAACACTGCATAAAGTTGGATACTTTTCTCCTTCAAAAAAAAAAAAAAACTGACATCTCACGAAGTGATTTCAATAGCTGGCACAGTTTGAATGCAGAAATCCATTGTGAAGCACTTGGTGAACATACCATATTGAATTCCCTGCAAACGTCTTTAATGAATGGTTCTAATGCTATGCACCGATCCAACATGTAATAGGTGGATTTCCACCTGGTCCAATGTCTTTAATAACTTTTAATGCTACTGAACACCTCTCAGGATCATGGAGAACAGCGGATGAAGTGCCATCAAGATTCAGTAACCCTTTTTCGGATGGGATCTTTTGCATTCTAACCTTTGCAGGCTATTTCTGATGCTATTTGTCATGTCACAAACAATTGCACTAAATCACGTGTTAAGCATTCTGGAACCTTTGCTTTATCTGGATCTAGTGTACCTTTCTTTCACTACTAAGTTCAACGTATGGCAAGCACAAGACGGGTCTTCTTCAATTATGCTTTCTTCAATAAGCTGATTCACAGCAGCCCGGAAATTAACTGCATTTTCTGCCGATCATAATGCTATCCAATTTTGTCCCAATCTGATACTTCACACTAGCACACTCTTTTAGCAATGCAGCTATGTTCTCGGCAGTGTGGGACTGGTTGTCTACTTTAACAGCTAGAACAGCAGAGGTTAATTTCCATGATACTTTCCCAGATGGTGTGGAAATCTGTCTATCAATCCAGGACCTGTGACACTAACATAAGATTCTCCACTGTAAGGACACTATCAGCAGTCAATGAAATTGAAGAATTTCTCATCACAGATGCTTTAATCTGCATGCAAAACAATATGTTTGCATGTTAAGGTTATAGCCAAAGTGGGATACATAAACATATGTGAGCATGATAAAATGGGAACAGTGGAGGTAAGAGGAGATTGCAAAAATACTCACGTGTTTACATCGTTATATAATACAATAATTATAATACTATGTGAGCTGGTGCATGATAGTACCACGTTTATACCGCAGATGCACACA
Source organism: Eunapius fragilis (assembly GCA_963681505.1). Taxonomy (NCBI): domain Eukaryota; kingdom Metazoa; phylum Porifera; class Demospongiae; order Spongillida; family Spongillidae; genus Eunapius; species Eunapius fragilis. Next base: position 6,785,679 of record OY811976.1, on the reverse strand, counting down.
TATCCCAAGGGTTTTTACATTTAATTTCAAATCTTATACTTAATGCTTTAACATTTTAACATTTTAAGATAGTAAAGATATAGGGGTCAATAAATTGGATACTGTATGAATTTTTCAATGATCTCTTCATTGCTCTTCCTACATGAATTTAGACAGCATGAATAAACTTATCCATGTGCCATTATATGTGTTCGTACAAATACCTACAATGGGTAAATTTTCCAGGCCCTTGAATAAGTGCACAATAAAAATTCCAGGATTCTAAAACCTGTATATATGACCAAAAATGCTTAATATTTGTGCTCATAAAACATATGTTTATGCATTTTTGTTACTCTACATCAACAGCTTTGTGTGAATAAGTGTATCTTGGTTTCAAGCACTGCAGCAGCTTCATCCTGTAACTCAGTTGTTTTGGTCCAGTGGGGAAGTAAATTTGTACCACAGAACACAAATTCTATGGACTCTCAGTATTCCGGTACATCATTTATCCATGGAGCAGCAGCATGTGCTCGAATTCACAACTCGTATGCTTTACTGTGGTCTTCATGGGACATAGATAGAGCAAAATACCTGGTAGTTAAACAGCTGTGTGTAGTACTAGTAAGAGATGAGGCACAACCGCCTGCTGCATCATCAGCAGTAGATTTTTGCTTGTGCTCATTTAGCAGATCACTTCATGTTTGTATCAAATCGATTACAGAGAGAATGTACATGTATATGCTATTAACTTCAACTAACGCACCTTGCATGCGCATGTCATTAATTGCATTTTGTGTTCGTCTTTAAGGTGCTTTATCATCTTCGACGTTGAGCTGTCAGAACGATGAATCCTAATATGTTTTCCCCTTTCTCACACAAAGAGCACAAAGCCCAACCCCTGAAATCTGGTGATCAGGGGCGGATACAGGAATTCTGGAAAGGGGGGGTCCGACATGAATAATCAAAAGGGGAGGGGCGGGAGCTTTTGAATATGCGGATAAACCATGGCCGTAGACAACTTTCAGAGTTTGGAGGTGGGGGGGGGGGGGGGGGGGGGTGGGCTATAATGACTTGGGTGGGGCGGGAGGGGGCGCGCCCCCCTTCTGCCCCCAGAAAGAAGGTTTGGGGTAGCGCTGTAAGCTCCCCATTGGGGTCTTTGCCGCTTTAACATTTTCCTTATTTGTTGTTAGCAAAAAACTTAACAATGCAGAATTATTTTCTCTCGAAGAAAATTTGGGGGAAGGGCTCAAGCCCCCCCCCCCCCCCACGGCCTTGTAAACATAGCGTGAGAGTGGCTGTAATTGCGTGAGTCTCCCGCGAAATGCGTGAGAGTTGGCAGGTCTGTGAAAATCACTAGGGAATACTGACCAGATGATTCTGGCGTATGTTTGATGGTTTCCCGCTCGCTTCGCATGGGTACGCACGTGCTAGTCTCTCGTGAATGACGTAATTAATGCGCACAAGCACAGCTCATACCCCCTAATTGGAGGTCCCCCCCCCCCCCCCCCCTCTTGGACCCGCCACCAGCCCCGGATCCAGCATAGGCTCGGGGGGGGCGGCCGCCCCCCCGCCCCCCCCCCCCCCCCCCCCCCTCATTCATACGAAATGCCGCCCTCTGGGACCAATTGC
>OY811976.1:6673821-6783868 GCA_963681505.1 Eunapius fragilis | reverse complement strand
TATTCTATCACCTGCATGACAAAATGAAGCGAAGGCAGTTTCATTTGGATGAAGCGTGGTCATTGAAGCGGGATAAAATTGGATCCCACGTTGCCAACAGCTAACTGTTCTGCAGAGAACTTACCTCAACCTAGCATTGATTTGAGCAGCTAACTGTTCAGCGGAATTACCTTCGCCTACTTCTAACTGTCCGGAGGAGCTGCAGCCAGAAGACATTGCACCAATCGTCCTTGCTGCTAATGATTTGACAGCTTGCGATTGTCGAGTTACGTGCTGTAGCAATAAGAGTGAGGTTTATCAGCCTAAACAGATGCCAAGAAAGGCAGAAATTTCATGATATCATAGTACAAAAAAATATCCTTGGATAGCGCTATGCCTAACCAAAAATAAAGTGTTCTGCATATACTGTCACTATGCATACGCATGTACACATCATTTAGATGTAGCTGTGTAATAGATTTTGGGTCAGTGTAAAAGTATTAATGAATTTAATTATCGTCGCTTTTAGAGCCCCCCCCCCCCCGCTTTTCGTATCTGCCCCTGGCTTCGCATGCATTCATTGTCAATGTGCCGCCCCTCCAGTAAAACCGCCCCCCCCCCCTTAGCCAAATCCTGGATCCGGGGCTGTCTGGTACCGTTGAAGTACTTGAAGGTCAACGGTAGACTACCTTGGTTGCATAGATTGCCGTATGCATTACGCCATTGTTCATATAGGAAAGGGGGGTCCGGACCCCCCCCCCCCCCTAAATCCGCCCCTGGTGATCAAGGCAAGTTGTCCATATTAATTTAGAATTATGAAATTTGGATCCTGAAGGCAATTTGCATAACTATCTGGTGGCTTTTCAAGCATTGGCCTTTTAGAAGAAGGTTCTACACATGCACTGGTCGGCGTCGTCGCACATTCCTTTTTAGGTAGTTCGATCTAGAGGAACGTAATCTGGGGACCAGACAGATAGTTAATAGTCAGGTCCCCAGAGTAGACCGGATTGGTTTCTTTACGGTTGGCCGTAAAATTTATGACGGTTACCCTATTTTTACCGATCAGACGTGTCACGGACTGCATGAAAAATGTCCTCTGGCGGATGGCAGGCAAGGCTAACCGCGGCAACACTGCCTGGCTGTGCGGGCTTGCTTCGGGACTTATCGCCGTATTTAACATGCGGAGACAGGACACGTTCAACACCTTTTATGATATATAGACCATGTCCAGCACCATTCTTTGTGTTGTGTCGCTTGCCCTGTTCTTTAGGGGGAGGGGGGGGGGGAGGGTGACGATTATCAGCCATCTTTAGTATTGCTGGAGTCTTAAGTACGGGCTGGGTAATGGGCTCTTTCACCGCCATCTTTAGTGGTACGGGGTACGTGGTCATCGTTATGGACGTTTCGTTAGTTACACGTATGCCATCAGTGCAATGATAGATGGATCAGTTTATAGACTGGATCCAGATCCACGTCACGCCACAGCGGCGGATACAGGTTTTGGGGGGGGGGGGGGGCACGGATGGTGGGTGTGGCTGGGGGTGGGGTCGGCTTCTGGCCCGATACGAAAAGCGGGGGGGGGGGGGGGGTGCTGTCGGTTTATGGCCCGATACGAGGAGCGGGGGGGGGGGGGGGGGGGGGGGGTGCTGTCGGATTCTGGCCCAAAACGAAGACCGGGGGGGGTGCTGTTGGTTTCTGGCCCGATACGAAGGGCGGGGGGGGGGGAGTATGATCGCGTATCGGGGGCCCGGGATATAGTACAGTAGTAGATAGAGTTCATGCGTGCGGATATCAATAGACAGGCAAGACAGCGCAATCGTGCAGCTATATTATAAAATGCGGCCCGAAAAGTTATGAATTTATTAATGAAGGGGGGGGGGGGGGGGGGGGGGGGGGCACGTGCCCCGAGTGCCCCCCCCCTGGATCCGCCGCTGCGCCATCACACAAGATATGCGGTGGATTACCTCCACATGCACGCATGATGTGAAGCACCAGCATTCATACAATATGGAGAAATACAAGCATGTCGTTCGGTCGTTGAATAATGGGACACACGCGGACGTTGTATACAGGCGAATATAGTAAAAATCGTTTGTAGTACTGGAAACCTGCACTCAATGCATGTAGATTTATAATCTTCATTTATTCTATTTACCCAAAATTTTATACATGTTTTAAACTTCATTCTATTTCCACTGAGGTGTAGGCCCTAGCTGCATGACCTGGTGTGTGCTGCTTCATCCACTGAGGTGTAGGCCCTAGCTGCATGACCTGGTGTGTGCTGCTTCATCTACTGAGGTGTAGGCCCTAGCTGCATGACCTGGTGTGTGCTGCTTCATCCACTGAGGTGTAGGCCCTAGCTGCATGACCTGGTGTGTGCTGCTTCATCCACTGAGGTGTAGGCCCTAGCTGCATGGCCTGGTGTGTGCTGCTTCATCCACTGAGGTGTAGGCCCTAGCTGCATGACCTGGTGTGTGCTGCTTCATCTACTGAGGTGTAGGCCCTAGCTGCATGACCTGGTGTGTGCTGCTTCATCCACTGAGGTGTAGGCCCTAGCTGCATGACCTGGTGTGTGCTGCTTCATCCACTGAGGTGTAGGCCCTAGCTGCATGACCTGGCGTGTGCTGCTTCATCCACTGAGGTGTAGGCCAACCACCACAATTCTTTTCCTTATCCACTGTCCACACTGGCCCCATCTGGTGACCATACACACTGTAAGTCTGGTATGAGCCTCCATTTGCCACCATGTTAGCGGGCCCACTGCTCTGGCCTCAGCTCATTGGGCAGCCAGGTAGTCACCTGAGCATGCCCTCCTCCCCATACCATGCTGCCCCTCCCTCCATGTGTAGTCCGCATGGAGTCCTACCCTGAACCCATCCCTTACACCAGAGACCATGTGGTCCCTGAATAGCCTGTCAGGATGGCCCTGGGAGGGCTTCATCCCATGGTGCCCACTTCAGAAGAGTGTTGATGGTGTCCCCAGGGCTTGGAGGTATGAGCACCTTGCTAAGACTGCCACTGCAGAGGGCCATTACATCCTGTGTGTAGGGCACCTGCAATAACACATGGCCCCAAGGGAAGCCTCTATGATATACATCATCACTTTTCATTTGTTGTGAAAACAGCACATTTCCAATGCTTCCTTGTATTAATGAACATGTATCCACACCACCAATATGCCACCCCTCCCCCCCCCCCATCCATCCACACATGTACATGTAGGTCCCATGCACTCTTCAGTTATGGGGACACTTGGCTCCAGCTGCAGTCGTGATCCCCTATGGGATGGTATCACATGATCCCTGCTTCACCGGGTGCCCCTCCCCCACATGCGAGGCAGACATGTCTGGCCCCTGCACCACTTGTCACTACACCTCCTCCCCCTCCCCCTCCTCCTCCCCAGGACAAGGATAAAGCATCTTGAACGTTCGCTTGTGTTTGCCCAAACTGTGTTGGTCCCAGCAATGGTTCAGTCACCTCATGGACCATATCCCCCAGTGGACCTCCTGCTGGTATCAGGCCCCAGTTCCCCTTAGTAGGTATGGGCACTCCTCCCCAGCCCTTTTACATGCACACCTCCCTCACTCACAAATGTTTACATATATAGCCGTTGAATGAATGTTGAACATACACATGTACATGTAGCTATTGTCACAACTCTGCATCTCCCTCCCCTTTTCCATTGCAACACATGTGTTGTGCCATTTGTATGTATTCACTTACATTCTGTTATAATGTGCTCCTGGTCCCATTCCCAAGCTCTCATCTAATTATCACAAAGACCTCCAGTATGTCTTATGGTGGGTCCCTCCCTGTGTCACTCCTCCCCCTCCCTGGGATCACTCCACTCCTCCCTGGGATCACTCCTCCCCCTCCCTAGGATCACTCCTCCCCCTTCCTGAGATCACTCCTCCCCCTTCCTGAGATCACTCCTCCCCCTCCCTGGGATCACTCCTCCCCCTCCCTGGATCACTCCTCCCCCTCCCTGGGATCACTCCTCCCCCTCCCTGGATCACTCCTCCTCTCCCTGCCTGGGATGGATCCAGCTGGCAGCTGCCTACTCTCACAATTACCAGAAGTACATGTATGCCAATGCATACATCTAAACCAATCCATGATATGAACATATTGCATGGCCACAAAATCATGTCATGTAAACCTAACAGCAGCCATGACCATATAAGGGAGATCAACTGTGCAGTAGTTGCAGATGTGTCATGTGATGGAGGTGTGGTCATATGGAGGCAGATGTGTCATGTGATGGAGATGTGGTCATATGGAGGCAGATGTGTCATGCGATGGAGGTGTGGTCATATGGAGGCAGATGTGTCATGTGATGGAGGTGTGGTCATATGGAGGCAGATGTGTCATGTGATGGAGGTGTGGTCATATGGAGGCAGATGTGTCATGTGATGGAAGTGTGGTCAGATGGAGGCAGATGTGTCATGCGATGGAGGTGTGGTCATATGGAGGCAGATGTGTCATGTGATGGAGGTGTGGCCATATGGAGGCAGATGTGTCATGTGAGGAGGTGTGGTCATATGGAGGCAGATGTGCCATGTGATGGAGGTGTGGTCATATGGGGGCAGATGTGTCATGTGATGGAGATGTGGTCATATGGAGGCAGATGTGTCATGTGATGGAGGTGTGGTCATATGGGGGCAGATGTGCCATGAAGTGTTGGATGTGATCCTTGTGGCTTGATGCCCTGCTGTGCCTTCTCCTGTGCAGGGAAGACAAGTGCAACAGCACAATTTCAATTCACAGATATTCTCCCTAGGATACTCTCCATCTGGTGACTGGTTGACTGTTGGGTAAGTACAGTGGTGACCTGTGTGTGCACATGTGACCCTCATGTGTACACAATAACACATGTACAGTGTTACATGCATCGTGTACATGTATGTGCATGTACATCACAACATACACATGTACCCTCGCAAGATGTACATGAACTTCAGCCACTAATGATTTATTCCGACACAAATTCATTACAGCTTACATAATGTCATGTGAAATCATTTAAGGCCGATGTTCCCAGAAGTAGTACTCATGATAGTCCCCTGTCATAGTACAGTACGTCGAAGTACAAACCAATTTAAATATGTATGTACATGCTTGTAAGACACACACATACATGTATATACCACACATCAGTACACACATGTGCAGTATAGTAATGCTTGTGGTCCAGAGAAGTTCCAGCTTCATCTCCATTAGTCCTGTGTGCAATCACTGAAGTTTGCTCACAGTGGCAAGAAGTGGTTCACCACAACTTGGAAGGATAACCTGATCAACACTTGTGTCGTAGCGATGTAGGCCCCCCCCCCCCCCCTATAAATGGGTGCCCCCGGCCCCATATCACTAGCGATTTGGGGCCGGCCGGCCTAATAACGCTAGGGAATTGGGACCCCCGCAAGGCCCCATTTCACTAGCGATTTGGTACCCCTTAGTCAAATAGGGCCCCCACATTAATTCACATTGGTTCAATGCATATAAGGTACACTTAGAAATAGGATGCATGGGTCTCGATGCTAGTTACATGTATAATTTTCGAACGGTACCTGAGGTTAACCATTGAAGTTTTAGATAGCAAGTATGAAATAGGGCAAGCGTACTGATATGCAATAAGACACAACTCAGAAACTATTTGTCTTTGAAAGAACTATTTGTCTTTCAAGCACAACAAACACTTCCACCGTTTTGGTGCCCTTTTAATAGATGTACAAACATAGTGGTACCATTGGTAGCAAACTTCACACTGAATCATTTTGCCTGATTCAGGCATTCTGCAGGTACAGTGAAGGATAATGACATGATGCCTCAGTGCACACCTCCTGATGGTATCTGTTGTGGTAGTTGCTAGAGGAAATGGTGTTAGTTCACTTTGTTCAAAACAGGATAGCAGATGGGAACGCATCCTGCCTTGATCAAAAATAAGAGTCCTTAAGTTGTCTCCTATTGCAGCATGGTAAGCAAATGCAATACTAAAGAGGCCACAGTCTGTGGATCCTGACTGTTGCTGCACTGTGTATTGTGTGACAATCAAGGCTGAGTCATTTGCAGCACACTTGTACACAGTGCTAAACTGCTCTTTTAGACTCAATGGTAATGTTTCTGTATTACCCACAAGACTGTCATAAAGGAAGACACTGCCATCACTGAAAGCCGTTGTAACCCAATGTTCCTCGCCAGTGTAATGAATCAGTATGCCTAGACAATGCACATAGTGTGATAAGATGCACATGGTAAAGCAGCCATTATAATGTAATAATAACATACCATCTGTATTCATTGGTTTGAAGCCTTTAACCTGACATAGCACAGTGGGTTGAAAACCAGACATTGTGGGAAACTGATCTCGAAGAAGCATTACAGCAGCATAGATTACAAGATCATCCAACAAGCCTCCTTGTTCTAGAATTCTCTTATGATGTTTAGTCATTCCCAAGATCCAAGGAGAACACTGAGAAAAAGGCGTGATTAAAAAAAAACTTTTTTTACTTCATTCGATTTTACAGTCCTCTTTGCCTTTTTACTTTCTTGTTCAGTATTACAGCACATATCTAAGCATACGGTTTAAGGATGCATTTTCATCTTATCACTCTATATATGACCTCTCACTTTATTGTGACTTCAAATCTATTGTTCCTGAAACACTGAAAAACGCAGTTCGCTTTTGAAGTCCCCGTTTGTATATATTCCTTGCTCACACCCGACGGATAGAGCGCATTTGTGACATATTCAAAAATAGCGCTATACGAGTACTTTGAAGCAGATGCGTCGCAGTCTACAGTCTCTCCTGTAACGCTCATAGCAGCTGGATAACTAGAGAGAGTGTGCAGGTGGCACGCATGCGTGTGTACTTACGTTGTTCGTGCAGACTGAATGACGTCATGCATGCATGATAGCTTCAGACAGCAACGTAGTGCATGTATAGACCTTATGCACAAAATCATGAATTTCATTATAGTCACATACAATGATTATATGAATTTCATTAACATCACGTGGCGTTCCATTGGCGAATGTATTGGAGGAATTGGCAAAGAGAATGGTGATGAGTTGCTGCGCTCCGGGTTGTACGAATCGAAAGATTCCTGGTTCTTCGACGAAGTTCTATCGGTAGTCATTGGATGCTCTGGATCTCATCGCTTCGTTACAAGAGACTTTGTTCCTGATGATACACATAGGCTTAGCAGCGATCATTTTATATCAGGTACGAATTTTTAAGCGGATTTTATGTTTCATTTTATAACATAATATGTTACTAGGACAAATAAGTCACGATCCTTTGCATCCGGACTTCGTTCCGAGCATATTCGCCCATGTGGATGTTGGTAGTAGGGAAATGCTGAAGAGGAAATTGGATAGATATTTTCAAACCACAGCAACAAAACGAAAGCGCCTAGAAACAGTGGCTAGTACAATAGAAACACCTCCAGGTGAGTTGTGTGTAGCTTTCAAAATGTATTTATATATTGTATACACCATAACAGTTCCCCAAGATGTCATTGCAACTCAATATCAAGCAGAGTCTTTGGTAGAAAGCATTGCAGATCACCTGGAACCATTGGTAAAGGATGTTGCAGTGCAAGTGAACATTTTACTAAATGATGTTGCAGTTCAAGTAGAATCTGCTACATTTGACATTTCAGTTCAAACAGAGCCTTTGGTTAATGACTTTGCAGTTCAAGTAGATTTTAAATTTTCAGAGAAGGTCCAGGCTCAAGTCCAGACAGAGCATGCTTATGAATGCCATAGCTGTACACAACTCATGCAAGAAAATGGCAAGCTTCTTAAATCAACAGCAACATTGTCAACATTGTCACAAGAATCTATGAAATGCAATGAAGATAAAGTGCAGTTTTACACAGGGCTTCCTAACTATGCTACCTTGATTCTTATTATTCAGTTTGTAACAAATGGACTGCCTTTGAAGGGTAAATTGAGTCATTTCCAGCAAATATTATTGGTGCATGTTAATGAAGCTGAGGTTAAATCTCGAAGAACAGGATCTAGCATATTGGTTCTCAGTTTCACAGTCAACTGTGTCAAGGGTTTTTCGAAAGTGGATGTATCGAATGTCAGAACAACTAATGTTTTTGATTCATTGGCCTTGTAGAGAATTTTTGTGTGCAACAATGCCAATGGGTTTTAGAACATTTTTTGGTAATTATGTCTGCTTTTGCACAGAGATTTTCATTGAGCGTCCATCGAATTTGCATGCAAGGGCTCAAACATGGAGTGAATATAAAGACCACAATACAATCAAAGGATTGGTTGCCATAACACCTCAAGGAACTATATCATTTTTATCTAAAGCCTGGGGAGGTCGAGCATCAGACAAATATATATCACAGAACATTGTGATGTTCTTAATAATCTTCTACCAGGAGACCTAATTCTTGCTGACAGAGGCTTCACAATAGAAGATAGTGTTAGTCTGTACTGTGCTCAAGTGCGTTGTCCTCAATTCACAAAAGGAAAAAGGCAACTTTCCCGTCATGAAGTGGACTGGTCACGTGAAATATCCCGTGTAAGGATACACATTGAACGTGTGATCGGTCAGTTGAAAAAAAAATTCAAATTATACTTGAAGGAGTTGTTCCAATCAGCATGTTAAAAGAGAAGACTCCAACTGACATCACTTATATAGACTGTATTCTGACAGTTTGTGCAGCACTCTGCAATTTATCTCCATCTGTAGTTCCATTTACCCATACACCAGTACCTCTCTAACCCACACACCCACATAAATAATATCACATGCATTCATATATTGCGACAGTGATCACATGCATGTACATGTATATTGTGCAAATTGTCAATTCATGCAGAATCAAGCAATTACTATTACTTTTTTGATCTTTTGGTGGATTTGAACTGTGATTTGCAATCAGGGCAGTACCACTTTCTACGGGGTATAATGTCTAACTGCAGACATGCAGTGTGGAACCACTTAACGTGACATAGTTGATTATCACAACCAATTAAATCTGAGTCAACTTCGTCATCATCAAGTCCACAGTAACACCAACAAGATGGGTCCTGAGTTCCTAGCTGGGATGAACATGTAGGAATATCTTCAATTGTTATGTTTTGCTTGCTCCACCACTTTCCTAGCAATTCAGGAAGAATAATAGAGCAGTACATTTCGTTTACTTTCTGTACTACCTCGATAAAAAAGTTATGGGAAAGTATGATTCTTGTAACAAGGCAATCTTGTGTTGTCCAGCATATCTAGCTGCACATATAGCAATCTGAGCTTGGATCTGATAGTAATATTGATGTGACTGCTTTAAGGCTATATTGCCATGTGGTGTTATGTCTAGGAAATCTATTATTCCTTCCAGCACTGCATCAGATATAGAATGCTCTCTAGCATTATACGCAGGGACATTTTATTTCTAAAACTCCATTACCACAACATTTGCACTGAACAATGCCATCTGGAGATGCTCCCAGATGAGGAAATGACGGATTGTTATGAAGACCACTGTCTTGTACATGATGGTTCACATGGTGCTGAGAGGAACATCTTTGGTAATTGGCTCTAGCATCCTTTTCATGTGCAATTCCCCAGCTAAAGTAGAAAGGAAAATAGTTATCAGTAGTATGTAAAACAATATTTTAAATACTCAGTAAGTTCACCTTGTTGCAGCACTCCGAAAGGTGATTTTATGGGGATAACAAATAGCATTTATCAGGGAATGAGATGGTTTGGCAGGATTAGTGTGAGCAGCAGATTTCATCTTTGATGCCATAACCCTGCCAGCTCTATAATCATACCAGATAGAAGCCTTTGACTGCTCTCTTGTTGCCTTTTCCAATTTTTTAGCTTGCTCATTGGTCACTTTCAGTGAATTAAATACTTGTTTGCTTTCATTAAGCAATTCCAAATAAGACAGATTGAGGTATTCAGACCTGTAAAGGTTTGTCATTAATTGAGGCATGGATTCCACTGATGTGTCTATTTGGATCAAATGGCACTGAATACCCTGGAAGCAAAGATAATATCCCAGCTTTAGGAGATGCCTCACTGCCTCAGATAGTTTTTTTAATAAAACTCCTCCTTTCTCAGCTCAATGCTTCTGCTGTTTTCAGGAGTTTCATGACTGGTAGATGTAGGAGTGTCATTCATACTAGGAGCCTTGTCAAAACTAGGTATTGCAAAAATGATGTCACTCACAGTAGCATAAGGTGACTGTGTAGTAAAGGAGAGGATACATAAGTAATGTACTGGACTATTTAATATATAAAATACCTCCGTCCTTAGTGAAGGTTGAAGCCAGCTGCAAATCTGCGATGTACAAAGTAGTTTCATTCTGGATTCTAGCCTTTGCCATAACAGCATACAAGAGAGCAGAGATGTGAGAGCAAGCTTCTCCAGCTCCTGCCATGCAGTTGCAATGTGCACATATGATTGTACCACTGTACCTCACACCAACCCATGGGCACAAAGAAGGGGCACTTCGTGCCTGACTGTGCTTAACCTAAAACATTGCAGTAAGATCATCAATATACATGTATGCAACAACGAAAAATTCGCCTGCCTTAACACGAAGAAGGCAAGAATCTGAGTTGATCTTAAATCGCCCTACATCTGTGACATAACCAGCAATAAAGTAAGCCCAGGCATCAGTGCTCTTGTAGGCCTTCAAGGATTCTTTAGTGTGGGGGCTCGGAGATTCGATCAGGTACGCATGCGCGCACATATGTCAGGAAACTCAACATTGGGCCACAAATCGGGGTTACATTCCCATTCTTCTGACTTCGTAGCAGTGGCGTAGCCAGGATAATATGCCTGGTAGGGCACACAGTGGCGGGTTTTATGAAGTTGAAGAAGCTCCGGGGAAGGGTGTTCCCCTCCCGCCCAGTGAGGGCATACAATCTCATTTTTTATACTGTATATAATACATGCGCTTGAATTTACACAAACATATTTCTTCTGTTTATCTCCTGGGAAGCACAAATTGTCATCTACATTGTCTATAGAAAGACTTAGTAAAAGTTCTAAGTTCTTTCTAAATTCATAGGATTGCGAAATCTACTAGCTTGAGCTGAATTGATTTCTAATTGATTTTCTGTGAGCACAGCTGGTATTACCTTTACCTGTAGCATGCTTCCAGTCCTTAAATCCCACTAGTGTGAAGGTTTTTTTTTTCCACATTTGGAACCAGGTCCAGAACCAAGCAAACGACTTTTGTAACAGTAACAGGCAAATTTGCTTGGATAGCCGTGGATAAATCCTGTACCATGCAGGGTTAAATGACATGCATATAGATTTTCCAGAATATACAGTAACTGGAAACGTGATGTTGACAGGCTGTACAGGAGGGAATGCAGTAGTTGATGCAATATCATCTGGTACTTTAGAGCAACCTGCATGATAGGACTCTTGGGTTACTAGATAGGGAGCTCAGTGTGTATTAGTAGGGTTGTTGGGTCATACTGAGGAGGATTCTTTGTTAGAACAGAGCAGGGTGATGTTTCACTTTCCAAACACTGAGTCCGTTGTGTCCGACCAGCACTGCTCCGAGCCGCTGTGATGATTTCTCCTTTGTTTCGGGGTGCAAAGCACAACTGCTAAAATCTCCATCGCTATACTACAGCTGGTTCTATTGACGTCTTCTTATGTTGATTTCTTTTCTTACTGGAATTTGTAGAAATCTGAAAGTTCGTACACTGAAACAAAGTACGTTGAGTCTGATGCCCAGAAGCCATCTTTCCAAAGTGATCGGTTTACGACATCTGAATAGCACGCTTAATATGCGCACGGCTATAGCGCACATAGCCGGCCTGAGTGGTCTCGAGTTTGCGCATTGGCGAGTGGTGTTTATTTATTACTTCACGGGTGAGTATTATTGTTAAGCGCGTACATGTACTCGGGTGGTAGGGCCTAGGCCCTACCAGGCCCTACCGTAGCTACGCCACTGTTCGTAGCGAACGGATCGCAACAGATACCAAGAAGTTGGAGCTTTTGGCGATATCTTTGCTTTCCTCCTATGTCTAGTTGATCATAAAACTCGGATCCTGGTACAAACTTGAGATGTTGCGCGAGAAAATCGTTGCTTGTTACGGTCGCAATTTCACCAATACATCAGGTACGACAATGAATGCGATTAACGTATGGCCCCTCGTCATATGATTAATGAGATTCAAGGTTTTGTGCATAAGGTCTATATGCTGTACTGTATGTTAGCAAAGGGGGCCCTCCTGGGGGCCCAAAACCCTAGCGAAATGGGGCCCATGAGGGGGTCCAAATCACTAGCATTTTGGGGCCTGGGGGGCCCATTTCAGTGGGGGGGGGGGGGCCAAATCGCTCCTACACCCGCATCATGGGGCCTATATCATACAGGTACTAGTGTATTATGTGGAGAGGGGAGGGGGAGGAGGGAGGGGAGGGAAGTGTCATGGCCTGTGGTCAGGTTGTCACATTGCCCATCATCATGTGCTCACAGCAAAGGGACAAATGATTTGTATGAACAGGCCAAGGTCTGGTACAACCCAAAGAAGGGTAACCCACCAGACCTGAGAGGGATAGGGGATCAAGGGGTTAATGTGTGTGTGTGTGTGTTTGTTTGTGTGTGTGTGTGTGTGTGTGTGTGTGTGTGTGTGTGTGTGTGTGTGTGTGTGTATGTGTGTGTGTGCGTGTGTGTGTGTTTGTGCATTGTGTTATGCTAAAACACTTTCCCTCCAATTTTTCGTCCTCATCAGGTCTGAGGGCATTAATTGGAAGTGATGTCACCACTGGTTATGTACTCTCTCATCTTCTGTTTTTGTACTCTTTCAATAATTATAGTGTTTCTAATTTTAAAATTAATGCTTAGGGGCGTGGCATTCGGAGGAGGGGAGAACCTTAAGTCTCGGCTCCAGACCAAATAAACACAGCTGCTGATGGTCTATGATGGCGTCTGTTGGGTGTGGGGACCATTGGACCAAAGACCCTATAGCTAGGAGTGCATCAAAATCGGGGCCGCCATTAACCAGTCAGTTGGCCCCTCCTCCTATCTGCATGATATGATGGTGAAGGGCTTGGGATCTACTCTAATATCTATGTTGGGATCAATCGAAATCCGTCCATATACACTTAAAAAAATGTATTGCAATTAAAAGGAAAGTTGTAATTATGCACGCATGCGTGCATGAAAATGATGTGATAGTCCTAATTTGGTTGCATTGTCGACTGCAGCTTGGAGAACGTTTAATGGCGTCCGTAAGTTTTGTACCTTACGTAGAAAATCGTTGAGTGTTGAAATTGGATCTAAGAAAGCGTATGTATCTAGTGTGTAAGAGATCAACGAGTTCTAACTGGCCGTCACACGTGTGCGTCATCCCGTGCCGCTAGAAACGGCTGAGTTACCTAGTAACATAGGAAAGCCTCACCTATGTACAGACCAGCCAGGCCTGTGGTATAAGTTTACATGCGTGGTAATACCTGTGTTGTAGGCCTGGTGGGTGTGGCCACCACTGATCGACAACAGCACTACCTTAAGTACTGTTCCATCTCTGCAGGCATTAGAAGAGCAGCTCATAAGGGCAGCAAAATGGGGAAGGACAGAAGAAGTCATTGCAATGCTAGACAAGGGGGTGAACATTGAAGCTAGACAGGTAATGGGATCATAAGGTGATATATGTGAGGGATAGTGGGAGGTGTGAACCTACCTGTATGGATGTACAACATTATTGCACAGTAAATCAAATATGTGGATAGTTATGTTGGACCTCATGATCCCCCTACTCATGTAGCACATAATATCCACTACATAAACTTAACAGTACCATCTAGGGGGGGAGGGGAGGTCCTCCATAACTAATCCCATATTTGTGATGACTTGGTTCTGTTGCGTTTCTTAGTGGAGGGTAGCCTGCCATGGGATTGTGATTAAAAGGACTGTGATGTTTCAGACATGGAGATCTAAAGGCACCATGTAAATGTCATATGAAGAGAAGCAGATCTTTTGCACCAGCTTTTTCACCTTTAGAAATACCCTTCATGCATGCATGCACTGTTCCCACGTTTGCATGCCTATGGTGGGATGAAGCCATTTACTGTGTTGATGTTTTGGGTTACTCCATCCAGCTGGTGCTGATCATCAGTGGCTCCCAGTAGTACAACAGACCAGGCAGCCATGCATGCATTAATGTACACACCACTGATTGCAACATTGCCACACTGGAACAAACCATGTTGGTATCAATGTACCAATTGCTCATAAGGTCTAAGGATGTCATGGCTGGTGGCTGTTGTGGGAATGTGACGTCTATAGAAGTACTAAATATCATATCACCAATTCTTGTACTTGCAAAGTGCTTTAGTTTACAAGAAGTTCTATAAACTCAACAGACATGGATGTACTGTTTGTAGCATTTGTAGTTTACATGTACACACTTCTCCACTTCCCCTTGTCATCACCCTCCATATCCTTTTAAACGTATTCATCACTTAAAATAGGTGTAGTGTAGACTGGGGACGAGATACACGCTCACCACCCATACAACACTTATTTACCTGTGGTGGGTGTGTCCTGTTGTTAGACATGTGTGGTGAGTGTACTGTGATGTGTATGTGTTCACTTACATTCTGTTATTATGTGCTCCTGGTCCCATTCCCAAGCTCTCATCTAATTATCACAAAAACCTCCAGAATGTTTTATGGTGGGTCCCTCCCTGGGATCACTCCACCCCCTCCCTGGGATCAGTCCTCCCCCTCCCTAGTATCACTCCACCCCCTCCCTGGGATCACTCCACACCCTCCCTAGGATCACTCCACCCCCTCCCTGGGATCACTCCTCCCCCTCCCTGGGATCCCTCCACCCCCTCCCTGGGATCACTCCTCCCCATCCCTGGATCACTCCTCCCCCTCCCTGGGATCACTCCTCCCCCTCTCTGGGATCACTCCACCCCTCCCTGGGACATGGGATCACTCCTCCCCCTCCCTGGGACATGGGATCACTCCTCCCCCTCCCTGAGATCACTCCTCCCCCTCCCTGGGATCACTCCTCCCCCTCCCTGGGATCACTC
This sequence comes from Eunapius fragilis, assembly GCA_963681505.1. Lineage (NCBI taxonomy): Eukaryota > Metazoa > Porifera > Demospongiae > Spongillida > Spongillidae > Eunapius > Eunapius fragilis. The sequence goes on along the minus strand of OY811976.1, from coordinate 6,768,862 downwards.
CTCCCCCTCCCTGAGATCACATCTCCCCCTCCCTGGGATCCCTCCACCCTTTCCCTGGGATCACTCCTCCCCCTCCCTGGGATCACTCCACCCCTACCCTGGGATCACTCCACACCCTCCCTAGGATCACTCCATCCCCTCCCTGGGATCCCTCCACCCCCTCCCTGGGATCACTCCTCCCCCTCCCTGGGATCACTCCACCCCCTCCCTGGGATCACTCCTCCCCCTCCACGGGATCACTCCACCCCCTCCCTGGGATCACTCCACCCCCTCCCTAGGATCACTCATATTATTTAGATGCAGTGTGGACTGGGGATGAGGCACACGCCCACTACACATAGCAACCATTATTTACCTGTGGTGGGTGTGTCCTGTTGTTAGACATGTGTGGTGAGTGTGTGGTATGATGGAAGAGAGGGGTTTGAGGGGTAGGTCATGTCTGACCTTCATGGTACACTGATACATGTATGCCATTCTCTATAACAGGACGGATCTACAGCACTAATGTGGGCATCAGAGAATGGACATGTGGAGTGTGTGAAAATATTGCTAGAGAGGGGTGCCCAGGCCTACACACAGAACAAGGTGAGTAGCAATGTCTGTTGCTAATGTATGTACTTGTGGTATATGTGGACTGTGAGAGTGATCTGTGAGTGGAATATTGTGACTGTAGCAGCGTGGCAGTGAGCCATGGTGTGAATTTGTATGGCTTCAAAGATACAATAATTTATATACACGTGTACATGTAGTACTGAATCCTTTATATTTGTTTTAAACTCATTTTTAATTAACTAGTGAGTGTGTCTTAGAATGCCATGTCTGTGATAACTTAAAGATGGGGTCTGGTGGGGCTAGCCACTGTGTGGTGGACACTGGGGGGGGGGGGGGGGGGGGGGGGGGGCAGCAGACATTAAACTGATGAATACCATGATTTACTTCTTATCAGCATTGTGTTGTATTAATAATTGGTTGTAATTGGTTATTTAGCCAGGATGTGTTCCTCAGTAGAGGGGGGAGGGGGCATGCCCCAGCCATGGGAGTATCTTCAATGAGTGATCTAGGGCAGGACCTCAGCCTCATCTGATGTACATGTACTTTTTGCTTCATGTACACTGTAGATACATGTATCCCATAAGGCAAGCAGCCAGCACAACTTATGAGCTTACATTAGAGGGCTTCAAGCTGTAATTTGGAGACTCTTTATGTGATCTTGAGCACTGGAAGTTGTACGTTGTACCACAGAAGATTGTTTACTAAATACAGCAAGGGTTAATAAGTCAATCAGTCAAATGTTGCTGCATTAGAAAATGGAGAGTATGGACACTCCTCCCCAGCCCTTTTACATGTTCACCTCCCTCACTCACAAATGTTTAAATATATAGCCTTTGAATGAATGTTGAACATACACATGTACATGTAGCTATTGTCACAACTCTCATCTCCCTCCCCTTTTCCATTGCACACATGTGTTGTGCCATTTGTATGTATTCACTTACATTCTGTTATTATGTGCTCCTGGTCCCATTCCCAAGCTCTCATCTTATTATCACAAAGACCTCCAGTATGTCTTATGGTGGGTCCCTCCCTGAGATCACTCCTTCCCAGTCCACCCCTCCCTAGGATCACTCCTCCTCCTCCCTGGGATCACTCCACCCCTCCCTGGGATTATTCATATTCATCACTTAAAATAGGTGTAGTGTGGACTGGGGATGAGGCACGCGCCCACTACCCATAGCCACCGTTATTTACCTGTGGTGGGTGTGTCCTGTTGTTATACATGTGTGGTGAGTGTACTGTGATGTGTATGTATTCACTTACATTCTGTTATTATGTGCTCCTGGTCCCATTCCCAAGCTCTCATCTAATTATCACAAAGACCTCCAGAATGTTTTATGGTGGGTCCCTCCCTGGGATCACTCCTCCCACTCCCAGGGATCACTCCACCCCTCCCTGGGATCACTCCACCCCCTCCCCCTCCATAGGATCACTCATATTATTTAGATGCAGTGTGGACTGGGGACGAGGCACACGCCCACCAACCGTACAACAGTTATTTACCTGTTGTGTGTGTGTCCTGTTGTTTGTGTGTGTACTGTGATGACAGAGAAGGGTTTGAAGGGTAGGTCATGTCTGACCTTCATGGTACACTGATATGCCATTCTCTATAACAGGACGGATGGACAGCACTAATGTGGGCATCAGGGAATGGACATGTGGAGTGTGTGAAAATATTGCTAGAGAGGGGTGCCCAGGCCAACACACAGGACAAGGTGAGTAGTTCCAGGCCAGTCCAATGTCTGTTGCTAATTTGTGTACTTGAGGTATATGTGGTCTGTGAGAGTGATCTGTGAGTGGAATATTGTGACTGTAGCAGCATAGCAGTGAGCCATGGTGTGAATCTGTATGGCTTCAAAGATGCAGTAATTAATTGTATTTGGTTTGGTGTATGAATGTGTCCAGCCACAAACACCAGTGTATAGGGAGAATGGTGTTGCCCTTTCAGAGGTGCCCCAGGATCTACCAAGGGGAGGGGCCTAGCAAACGAGGGGTACATGTACCAAAAGGGGGCGTGGCACTTTATCCTTTGTTGCTAATAATCCTTGTCTATGCATGCAAGCGAGCGCTAGAAGCTAAATTATGCTACCAACTACAGCCACATGTTGTAATCTCTTTGCATTGTTGTAATTGAAGGGAATGGAGGTGGGGGGAAGGGGGCACCATAGCCTGGGGAAGAGGGGGATGCTAAGGACCAACCTCCCCTCTCACAGGAAAAAGTTATAAACGTCCAGCCTGGATTTTGTTTTCGGCTGGTTTTTAACAAAAACCCATCCTAATACGCATAAGAACCATCCTGGGATTGAACGTCCAGAGTGGTGGGAATAGTGCAAAGGTCTTGTGGTTTCTACCCTGCTTTTGTTGAATGTTAAAGTATGAATACCAATACTGTTTTTGTTCGACAGAACCACCTGGATGCTCAATCCCAGGATGGTTTTTACGCTATTTCCATGCAGACACAGGAAAAAGTTATAAATATCCAGCCTGGATTTTTTAGGCTGGTTTATAACTTATTCCTGTGTCTAGCTGCCTCCCCTCCCTTCCCCAGCTACCTCTGACTATAAATGTACATGTATGTAACCGAACAAGGTGGGTGGGTGGCAGTTACATACATCCTCTCCCCCCCTCCCTCCCCTCCCTTCCTTCATTCTCCTCCCCTCCACACTCCCACCCGTCCCCTCCACACTCCCTCCCCTCCCGTCCCCTCCCTCCCCTCCCCTCCCCTCCTCTTCCGACCCTCCCCTCCCTCCCCTCCCCTCTCCTACTGCCCCCCCTCCACTCCTATCCTCTCCCCTCCCCTCCTCTCCATCCACTCTCCTCCCATCCTCCACTTCCCCTCCCCTCCCCTCCCATCCTCCCCTCCCCTCCCCTCCCCTCTCATCCTTTCCTCCCCTCCCCTCCCATTCTCCCCTCCCCTCCCCTCTGTGTATGTCCTTCCCCTTGTCATTGCCCTACCCTCCTTATCCCACCCCTCCTACTCCCCTTGTGGCTGACCCACCCACCCACCACTTTTTATTCAGTGTAATGTGGACTGGGGACGAGGCACACGCCCACCACCCATACAACACTTATTTACCTATGGTGGGTGTGTACTGTTGTTGACAGTCATGTGTGGTGAGTGGGTACTGTGATGGCAGAGAGGGGTGTGAGGGGTAGGTCATATCTGACCTTCGTGGTACACTGATATGCCATTCTCTATAATAGGACGGATGGACAGCACTAATGTTGGCATCAAGGTATGGACATGTGGAGTGTGTGAAAATATTGCTAGAGAGGGGTGCCCAGGCCATCACTCAGAATAAGGTGAGTAGTACCATGCCAGTTCAATGTCTCTTGGTAATTTGTGTACTTGTGGTGTATGTGGACTGTGAGAGATGCAGTAATTAATTGTATTTGGTTTGGTGTATGAATGTGTCCAGCCACAAACACCAGTGTATAGGGAGAATGGTGTTGCCTTTACAGAGGTGGCCCCAGGATCTACCAAGGAGAGGGGCCTAGCAAACCAGGGGCACCAAAGGGGGTGTGGAACTTTATCCTTTGTTGCTAATAATCCTTGTTTATGCATGCAAGCGAGCGCTAGAAGCTAAATTATGCTACCAACTACAGCCACATGTTGTAATCTCTTTGCATTGTTGTAATTGAAGGGAATGGAGGTGGGGGGAAGGGGGCACCAAAGCCTGGTGAGGAGGGGGAGGCTAAGGCCCATAGGCCCCCCCCCCCTCCCCCCCAGCTGCCTCTGACTCTAAATGTGTGTAACTAAACCGGCTGGGTGGAGGGGTGGGGGTGGGGGTAGTTAGAATTGAAATTATTTTTTACACATGTGAAAGAGCTACATGTATTGATGCCAGTGAAAGATTTTACCTTAGGACCCATTTTTGTCTCATCATAATTCATTTTTGTTTACATAGGTTACAAGTGGTGTTATGCTGTCTTACTAATTATGTCATGTGCATGTCTGTGCCAGTACTTAAGTACATGTATATAGGGAAGCATTAGATGGAGTTATGACACTCAGCCAAGATTAGGTACCTTGTATGGATGTGAAAATAAGATGGAGTTAAGTCACTCCTCCCCCTCCCTGGGATCATTCCACCCACTCCCTGTGATCACTCCTCCACCTCCCTGGGATCACTCCTCCCCCTCCTCCCCCTCCCTGGGATCGCTCCTCCTCCCTGGGGATCACTCCTCCCATTCCCTGGAATTGCTCCTCCCCCTCCCTGGCATCACTCCTCCCCCTCCCTGGGATCACTCCTCCCCCTCCCTGGGATCACTCCTACCCCTCCCTGGGATCACTCCTTCCCCTCCATGGGATCCATGTATGGATGTGAAAAGAAGATGGAGTTACATGTAAGTCACTCCTCCCCTTCCCGGGGATCACTCCTCCCCCTCTCTGGGATCACTCCTCCCTCTCTCTGAGATCACTCCTCCCCCTCTCTGGGATCAATCCTCCCCCTCCCTGGGATCACTCCCCCTCCCTGGGATAACTCCTCCCCCTCCCTGAGAAAACTCCTCCCCCTTCCTGGGATCACTCCCCCTCCCTGGAATCACTCCCCCTCCCTGGAATCACTCCTCCCCCTTCCTGGGATCACCCCCCTCCCTCCCCATCCTGGGATCACTCCACCCCCTCCCTACCCCTCCCTTGGATCACTCCTCCCCCTCCCTGGGATCACTCATATTCACTGAAAATAGATGTATCATGGACTGGGGACGAGGCACACGCCCACTACCCATTGCCACCATTATTTACCTGTGGTGGGTGTGTCCTGTTGTTAGACATGTGTGGTGAGTGTGTACTAAGATGGCAGAGAGGGGTTTGAGGGGTAGGTCATGTCTGATCTTCATGGTACACTGATATGCCATTCTCTATAACAGGACGGATGGACAGCACTAATGTGGGCATCAGAGAATGGACATGTGGAGTGTGTGAAAATATTGCTAGAGAGGGGTGCCCAGGCCAACACACAGACCAAGGTGAGTAGTTCCAAGCCAGTCCAATGTCTGTTGCTAATTTGTGTACTTGAGGTATATGTGGACTGTGAGAGTGATCTGTGAGTGGAATATTGTGACTGTAGCAGCATGGCAGTGAGCCATGGTGTGAATTTGTATGGCTTCAAAGATGCAGTAATTAATTGTATTTGGTTTGGTGTATGAATGTGTCCAGCCACAAACACCAGTGTATAGGGAGAATGGAGGGGCCTAGCAAACCAGGGGCACCAAAGGGGGTGTGGAACTTTATCCTTTGTTGCTAATAATCCTTGTTTCTGCTTGCAAGCGAGCGCTAGAAGCTAAATTATGCTACCAACTACAGCCACATGTTGAAATCTCTTTGCATTGTTGTAATTGAAGGGAATGGAGGTGGGGGGAAGGGGGCACCAAAGCCTGGTGAGGAGGGGGAGGCTAAGGCCCATAGGCCCCCCCCCCTCCCCCCCAGCTGCCTCTGACTCTAAATGTGTGTAACTAAACCGGCTGGGTGGAGGGGTGGGGGTGGGGGTAGTTAGAATTGAAATTATTTTTTACACATGTGAATGAGCTACATGTACATGTATTGATGCCAGTGAAAGGTTTTACCTTAGGACCCATTTTTGTCTCATCATAATTCAGTTTTGTTTACATAGGTTACAAGTGGTGTTATGCTGTCTTACTAATTATGTCATGTGCATGTCTGTGCCAGAACATAAGTACATGTATATAGGGAGGCATTAGATGGAGTTATGACACTCAGCCAAGATTAGGTACCTTGTATGGATGTGAAAATGAGATTGAGTTAAGTCACTCCTCCCCCTCCCTGGGATCATTCCACCCCCTCCCTGGGATCACTCCTCCACCTCCCTGGGATCACTCCTCCCCCTCCCTGGGATCACTCCTCCCCCTCCTCCCCCTCCCTGGGATCGCTCCTCCTCCCTGGGGATCACTCCTCCCCTTCCCTGGAATTGCTCCTCCCCCTCCCTGGGATCACTCCTTCCCCTCCCTGGGATCACTCCTCCCCCTCCCTGGGATCACTCCTCCCCTTCCTGGGGATCACTCCTCCCCCTCTCTGGGATCACTCCTCCCCCTCCCTGGGATCACTCCTCCCCCTCCCTGGGATCACTCATATTCACTGAAAATAGATGTATCGTGGACTGCGGACGAGGCACACGCCCACTACCCATAGCCACTATTTTTTACCTGTGGTGGGTGTGTCCTGTTGTTAGACATGTGTGGTGAGTGTGTACTAAGATGGCAGAGAGGGGTTTGAAGGGTACATGTAGGTCATGTCTGACCTTCATAGTACACTGATATGCCATTCTCTATAACAGGACGGATCTACAGCACTAATGTTGGCATCAGGGTATGGACATGTGGAGTGTGTGAAAATATTGCTAGAGAGGGGTGCCCAGGCCAACACACAGGACAAGGTGAGTAGTTCCAGGCCAGTCCAATGTCTGTTGCTAATTTGTGTACTTGTGGTATATGTGGACTGTGAGAGTGATCTGTGAGTGGAATATTGTGACAGTAGCAGCATGGCAGTGAGCCATGGTGTGAATGTGTATGGCTTCAAAGATGCAGGAATTAATTGTATTTGGTTTGGTGTATGAATGTGTCCAGCCACAAACACCAGTGTATAGGGAGAATGGTGGTGCCCTTACAGAGGTGCCCTTCGATCTACCAATGGGAGGGGCCAAGCAAACGAGGGGCACCAAAAGGGGGCGTTGCACTTTATCCTTTGTTGCTAATAATCCTTGTTTATGCATGCAAGCGAGCGCTAGAAGCTAAATTATGCTACCAACTACAGCCACATGTAATCTCTTTGCATTGTTGTAATAGAAGGGAATGGAGGTGGGGGGAAGGGGGCACCATATCCTGGGGAAGAGGGGGAGGCTAAGGACCAACCTCCCCTCTGACAGGAAAAAGTTATAAACGTCCAGCCTGGATTTTGTTTTAGGCTGGTTTTTAACAAAAACCCATCCTAATACGCATAAGAACATCCTGGGATTGATCGTCCAGAGTGGTGGGAATAGTGCAAAGTCCTTGTGGTTTCTACCCTGCTTTTGTTGAATGTTAAAGTATGAATACCAATACTGTTTTTGTTCGACAGAACCACCTGGATGCTCAATCCCAGGATGGTTTTTACGCTATTTCCATGCAGACACAGGAAAAAGTTATAAATATCCAGCCTGGATTTTTTAGGCTGGTTTTTAACTTTTTCCTGTGTCTAGCTGCCTCCCCTCCCTTCCCCAGCTACCTCTGACTATAAATGTACATGTATGTAACCGAACAAGGTGGGTGGGTAGCAGTTACATACATCCTCTCCCCCCTCCCTCCCCTCCCCTCCACACTCGCTCCCCTCCCCTCCACACTCCCTCCCCTCCCCTCCACACTCCCTCCCCTCCCGTCCCCTCCCCTCCTCCCCTTCTCTTCCCACCCTCCCCTCCCTCCCCTCCCTTCTCCTACTGCCCTCCCTCCCCTCCCCTCCCCTCCCCTCCTCTCCCCTCCCCTCCCCTCTATCCACTCCTCTCCCCTCCCCTCCATCCACTCCCCTCCCATCCTCCACTTCCCCTCCCCTCCCCTCCCATCCTCCCCTCCCCTCCCATCCTCCCCTCCCCTCCCATCCTCCCCTCTCCTCCCATCCTCCCCTCCCCTCTCCTCTCATCCTTTCCTCCCCTCCCATCCTCCCCTCCCCTCCCTTCTGTGTACATGTAAGTCCTTCCCCTTGTCATTACCCTACCCTCCTTATCCCACCCCTCCTCCTCCCCATGTGGCTGACCCACCCACCACTTTTCATTTGGTGTAATGTGGACTGGGGATGAGGCACACGCCCACCACCCATACAACACTTTTTTTACCTATGGTGGGTGTGTACTGTTGTTGACAGTCATGTGTGGTGAGTGTGTACTGTGAAGGCAGAGAGGGGTGTGAGGGGTAGGTCATGTCTGACCTTCGTGGTACACTGATATGCCATTCTCTATAACAGGACGGATGGACAGCACTAATGTTGGCATCAAGGTATGGACATGTGGAGTGTGTGAAAATATTGCTAGAGAGGGGTGCCCAGGCCAACACACAGGACAAGGTGAGTAGTTCCAGGCCAGTTCAATGTCTGTTGCTAATTTGTGTACTTGTGGTATATGTGGACTGTGAGAGTGATCTGTGAGTGGAGTATTGTGACTGTAGCAGCATGGCAGTGAGCCATGGTGTGAATTTGTATGGCTTCAAAGATGCAGTAATTAATTGTATTTGGTTTAGTGTATGAATGTGTCCAGCCACAAACACCAGTGTATAGGGAGAATGGTGTTGCCCTTACAGAGGTGGCCCCAGGATCTACCAAGGGGAGGGGCCAAGCATACGAGGGGCACCAAAGGGGGTGTGGCACTTTATCCTTTGTTGCTAATAATCCTTGTTTATGCATGCAAGCGAGCGCTAGAAGCTAAATTATGCTACCAACTACAGCCACATGTTGTAATCTCTTTGCATTGTTGTAATTGAAGGGAATGGAGGTGGGGGGAAGGGGGCACCATAGCCTGGGGAGGAGGGGGAGGCTAAGGACCAACCTTTGCTCTTACAGGAAAAAGTTATAAACGTCCAGCCTGGATTTTGTTTATAACAGACACCCATCCTAATAATTTAAAAAACCATCCTGGGATTGAGCGTCCAGGGTGGTGGAATCCATGTAGTTCTACCCTGGTTTTGTTGAAATAATACCCGCATATGGAAGTACTGTATGAATATTATTATTGCTCCAATATGGTTTTTGTTCAGCAGAAACAGGATAGAACCATATCTATTCCCACCACCCTGGACGCTCAATCCCGGGATGGTTTTTACACTATTAGGATGGGTGTTTGTTGTAAACAAAATCGAGCCTGGACATTTATAACTTATTCTATACCTGCCTCTAGCTTTCACCTCCCCTCCCTCCCTCCCTCCCTCCCGTTAATTTGTATGGCTTCAAAGATGCTGTAATTAATTGTATTCAGTTTGGTGTATGAATGTGTCCAGCCACAAACACCAGTGTATAGGGAGAATGGTGTTGCCCTTACAGAGGTGGCCCAGGATCTACCAAGGGGAGGGGCCAACCAAACGAGGGGCACCAAAAGGGAGCGTGGCACTTTATCCTTTGTTGCTAATAATCCTTGTTTATGCATGCAAGCGAGCGTTAGAAGCTAAATTATGCTACCAACTACAGCCACATGTTGTAATCTCTTTGCATTGTTGTAATTGAAGGGAATGGAGGTGGGGGGAAGGGGGCACCATAGCCTGGGAGGAGGGGGAGGCTAAGGACCATACCTCCCCCCTCCCCCTCAGCTGCCTCTGACTTTAAATGTGTGTAACTAAACAGACTGGGTGGAGTGGTGAGGGTGGGGGTAGTTACAATAGAAATTACATTTATTAATGTCAGTATTTTTCTAAAATGAAAGTTTTTACCTTACTGTAGGACCCTTTTTTGTCTCATTATTCAGTTTGTTTACATAGGTTACAAGTGGTGTTATGCTGTCTTACTAATTATGTCATGTGCATGTCTGTGCCAGTACATGTATAAGTACATGTATATAGGGAGGCATTAGATGGAGTTATGACACTCAGCCAAGATTAGGTACCATGTATGGATATGAAAATATGATGGAGTTAAGTGCTCTTCCAGCTATACATGTACATATGTGCTACATGTAGGTGTTGGCTGACTTTATATGGCTTTATTGATGGCCTGTGTGTACTTGTAATGTTATTCATTGACAGTGAGGTCATTGCTCTTACTACCAGGATAAAAACACTGCACTACATCTAGCTGTCATGGCCTCTGTTGGTTATGACAGCTGTGTTAGAGCACTCCTGTCCCATCCTGGTATTGACATCAATCTGAAGAACAGTGAAGGACGTACAGCCATGATGGTTGCTGGGTACAAGTCTCTTGGTGTGTTTAACCAGATGGTGAAAACATGCACCAACTTTCCTGCTGACTCTTACGGAAAGGTTGTGTTGTGTGGCCATTCTGGTGCAGGAAAGAGTACATTGACGCAGGTGAGCCGAGTGATGTATGGCCTGGGGACCAGTTATGGACCCATTATCCACATTTGGCGATATCATAGACATATTGAGTTCGGCCAACCTAAATAACAGCATTGTTTCTAACACCTACATTGTACCCTTACATGTATGTAACTTGACATGTATTACATGTACATGTACATTGTACAAGGATCTGATGTAATCATCACAAGGACATTGATCTCATCACTGGGGAATATCATAATGATTTGTTAACAATTAGAATATTTTTGGAAGTTGAATACTTGCATTAATTATTAAAGCAATCATGTTGTATCAAAACTCAAAGTACATGTAACCTTAAATGGGTAATCAAAAAGGCATGTCATTGGAGGCTTGTATAATTAGGCCATCTCTATTAATGCACACCATCATATGCTGGTTCTTTTTCAAGGCTATCATCAACCTTTCAAAGCCAACATCAACAGCAACTCGTTTAGTGAAGGTGAGAACAGATTATAGGTGTGATGTGTGTCTGTCACTTGTGTCTGCTGGCCATCTACATGTACATGTATGTTATGCTTCTGGTTGTTGGTGAATGGCAGCAGTGTTTTCTTAATAATGATGTCATTGCATGGTTATGGAACTTCAGTTTGTACCAGAGCAATTCTGCATCCAGTTGAATCGCTTTTTGAATGAGTCTTATGATGTGTACGTATTGCATGTGGATCACATTTGGCTACAAATCTACTCCAGTCAGGTCGGGTGAAACTTAAGCACTCTCCGTTTTTTGACGTTGTGTAATGTATTGACTACTTGGGCAAATCTACACGTATGACAAAGGGGCAAATGCTCCCCTCCATTGATGAAACCCTGGGATCATTGTCCTTGTACTATACAACTGTAGGAAAAGTCACAGTGCATGTGCAGGTACATGTATTTATGGTGGCCTGGTAGGTCGCTGGTAGGAACAGTGCAGATAAAGCGTTTCGTGCAGAACAAATTTAGCGATTCCATCAGAACATGTTTAGCGATTTCAGCATAACAAATTTAGTGTTTGCAGCAAAACATCAATTTTGACACTACATGTACAAATTTAGCGATTCCAGCAGAACAAATTTAGCGATTGCAGCAAAAGAAATGTAGTAATTGCAACAACAAATTTAGCGATTCCGGCAGAACAAATTTAGCGTTTGTGGCAGAGCAAATTTAGCGTTTGTGGCAGAACAAATTTAGCGATTGTGGCAGTACAAATTTAGCCATTCCGGCAGTACAAATTTAGCGATTGTGGCAGAACAAATTTAGCAATTGCAGCTAAAGAAATGTAGTGATTGCAACCACAAATTTAGCGATTCCAGCAGAACAAATTTAGCGTTTGTGGCAGAGCAAATTTAGCGTTTATGGCAGAACAAATTTAGCGATTGTGGCAGTACAAATTTAGCCATTCCGGCAGTACAAATTTAGCGATTGTGGCGGAACAAATTTAGCAATTGCAGCTAAAGAAATGTAGTGATTGCAACCACAAATTTAGCGATTCCGGCAGAACAAATTTAGCGTTTGTGGCAGAGCAAATTTAGCGTTTGTGGCAGAACAAATTTAGCGATTGTGGCAGTACAAATTTAGCGATTCCGGCAGAACAATTTAAGCAAATGTGGCAGTGCAAATTTAGCGATTCCGGCAGAACAAATTTAGCATTTGTGGCAGAACAAATTTAGTGATTGTGGCAGTACAAATTTAGCGATTCCAGCTGTACAAATCTAGCGATTCTGGCAGAACAAATTTAGCGTTAGTGGCAGTACATATTTAGCGAATCCGGCAGAATAAAATTAGCGATTGTGGCAAAGGAAATGTAGTGATTGCAACAAGAAATTTAGCGATTCCGGCAGAACAAATTTAGTTTAGTGGCAGAACAGATTTAGCGATTGTGACAGTACAAATTTAGCGATTCCAGCAGAACAAATTTAGCGATTGTGGCAGTACAAATTTAGCGATTGTGGCAGTACAAATTTAGCGATTCCAGCAGAACAAATTTAGCGATTGTGGCAGTACAAATTTAGCGATTCCGGCAGAACAAATTTAGCGATTGTGGCAGTACAAATTTAGCGATTCCGGCAGAACAAATTTAGCGATTGTGGCAGTTCAAATTTAGCGATTCCGGCAAAACAAATTTAGCAATTGCAGCAAAAGAAAGAGAACAGAGGTATTGAGGTTTTTTTCTTTATTCTACTCCAATTGCTAAATTTGTTCTTTGTTCTGTCATAATTTTATATCTGACTACAATTTTAGCTTTCTGTGTGAAGTAGTGAATAGGATTTATTGGGGGAGCAATAAGCTTTAGTAAACACCCATCCCCAGATTTCATACAAAGGTGCCCACCACCCTAAGCCCTCCCCCCTAACTGCAAATTTGCACAAAGAAACCACTTAGCAATGAATATATACCTCTACTCCAAATTTTTTTGTTAGTAACATGCATAGCCTCGTATCTCTGACTGTAGCAAGCACCTTGAAATTATATACTGAAGGCGCTGCATGCAGTGTAGTATTGGGCAATTATTCGGTGTTATGATTACAGCGCCAATTGTAAGCATCTAATCGGCAGTTTGTACACTTGACGATTATCGTGTAGACAATGAATAAACTAACATGGGTGTGTATGTGTGTGAGTGTGTACATGTATATATGTAGACATTAACAGTGAATGCGATTAAAAAGGTGTAGTGCACATGCTCCTGTAAACCACAAGGGCTAACGATGGCAGTACTCGTTTAGGGAGTATACTTACATGTAGTACCAAAGAAGAAAACCAAAAGTTCAGTTTGGCAGCACTTTGGGTTACGAGCCACAGAGGAAGGCGTACTTGTTGAAAAGGAGCTGGACAACCCTATTTTTCGATCATGCGGGAAAAGTGTGCAGGCCAAGGCTAGTAACACAACAATCTTTTCCAACATTTACGAGTGCACCACCCTACACTTTTTGCAGGGATCACTCCTAATAACAGCCTCTTAAAAAGGAAAGTGATCAGCCTACCTTGTCAGCTGTAATTGCATCAGTATCCAAGTAGTGCTCAGGCAAAAGAATTGTACTGTGCAGTGACATTCTATCTAGCAAAATATGCAGTGCCAATGTGCACTGTTGACAAACCAGGATTTAGACACTTAGTGCAGAAGTGAAATCCCAGATGTGATCTCCCATTGAGAAACACTTCTCCAGTATGGAAATCCCTGCATTATATACACATGTTAGGGATACTGTTGTGATGCAGGCTAACTATTACTCCACAACTACAGATGTCAACAAAGTAGTTTTCTTGTCCAAGAATATGTGACTGTGTGTCTTAAAAACACCTGTTAATGTTATGTTGACCTTATTGTTAGTGCTTGGCAGTGATTGCATTATTACATGTATTATTAAAGTGATCAATTTTGGCAATAATCATCAAAATCGTGCTATAATAAGGTCACAATAATCGAATGCCATTATATTGATATCGCCCAATACTAATGCAGTGCCATTCTTATGAATTTAATTGTCTATTATCAAGTCACATGTTGCATAGATAAGTGCTAAAGAAATATACGCTAAATGTGATAGAAACATGAAGGAAATATGGTGTAAGGCCTAGTCCACATAAACCAACCCTTTTCTCACCTGTAATGCACCATGCTATATTGATTGTTCGAAAGTGAAAGGAACGAATGGAGAAGGAACATCTAGCGTATATCCACAACAGAACGGCTTTGGCTGGTAATGGTCTACACTAGCTAGCAAAGCGATCATTGCTGAGCATTCCTCGGGAGGAGCATAGTGCTCTTGCACAGGAGCTGCTGCCTCTTATCAGGAGCCTCTGCCTTTTATCAGGAGCTGCTGCCTCTTATCAGGAGCTGCTGCCTCTTATCAGGAGCTGCTGCCTCTTATCAGGAGCCACTGCCTCTTATCAGGAGCCACTGCCTCTTATCAGGAGCCGCTGCCTCTTATCAGGAGCCGCTGCCTCTTATCAGGAGCCGCTGCCTCTTATCAGGAGCCACTGCCTCTTATCAGGAGCCACTGCCTCTTATTAGGAGCCGCTGCCTCTTATCAGGAGCCACTGCCTCTTATCAGGATCCACTGCCTCTTATCAGGAGCCACTGCCTCTTATCAGGAGCCACTGCCTCTTATCAGGAGCCGCTGCCTCTTATCAGGAGCCGCTGCCTCTTATCAGGAGCCGCTGCCTCTTATCAGGAGCCACTGCCTCTTATCAGGAGCCACTGCCTCTTATCAGGAGCCGCTGCCTCTTATCAGGAGCCACTGCCTCTTATCAGGATCCACTGTCTCTTATCAGGAGCCACTGCCTCTTATCAGGAGCCGCTGCCTCTTATTAGGAGCCGCTGCCTCTTATCAGGAGCCGCTGCCACTTATCAGGGGGCTGTACTGCCTGCCTGTCAATGCGGCTGCTGCAGTCTTCTTTTGCACAAATATAGTGTCGTCTTATAATTACATTATCAAATTGATTACTTTTATAAGTACTTGCCACACCTTTTGCATTCCATTGCTAACCGAATTAAGAATTTGCACAGGGGTTAAATGTGTTTATCGATCACTGACATTGCTGGAGGTGTGTAGCTATAGCAATATCTATACGTTATACTCCCATGTAAATCTGATGCCAAACCAAAAATTGACAAAATACGAGGGGGGGGGGGGGGGGCAAGAAAAACTGTACAGACTCCATCGTCCAGTATTGTGCAGCTTAAAGAGAGAATTATAAATCTGCTTTCAAAATAAAAATCGGACTTAAAACAAACAAGTTACGAGGGATCATAAAAAGGGGCGTAGGGGTGGTACCCCCTGCTAACATTACATTTTAAGAAATTTTTGTATCTTTCTTGTTTTGCTACTAATTTACATGGGAGTTGCATTAATGTGTTTCTCTCAGCCAAAGGATGTTACTGAGACCCCATATATATAACCGCCAGATACTTGCAAAACAAACATCGATGAAATTAACGCTTAACCCCCTCGTCCTTATTGGCTCAATGGATGTGATAGGTGTGGCAAATTAATAATTCACGTATGAGGGCACGAGCGATGAACCAGCAGCCACCTGCAAAAGAGGAAGTGGCTTCTGTGCAAGTGCTGCCTCTACCGAGGAACCCGTTATTTGTGTGGAATCCGTTTGATCGTAGTGTAGCGGAGCAGAACCAGAGGTTGCCTAAGCTGTCAGGGGTACATGTATGTACTAGATGTGCCCTTCTTCCTTTGTGCAAAGGACTATGCAGCACAGGAGCAGGTGAGGTGGCTAAAGATAGACCTCACCAGGTTGAAGTATGATGCTGCATCTCTTACCAACTCTCTCTCTCATTTGGATGATTCGACGCTGTGGGAACAAATATTCTTGCGGGCTAATGTTAATAATAATAATAATAATAATGAGCTTTTGCCACCAAGCCCACATTGCAGCAAGGTTAGAAGCTGGAAGTGGCCTCACTCCAGGACTGGATCGCGCTCGCCCAGCTGATGTGCTAGTGAGGGACTGGGCTCAAGGCAAGCCGGCGGCCTTTGACATCACGGTCACATCTCCTCTTACCCCTGCTATTTTGGCTGAGGCAAGTAGGAGGGTGGGTGCTGCTGCTGAAGCTGCAGAAAACAGAAAGCACACAGCCAATGACCCTAAATGTGCTGAACTAGGCTGGAGGTGTGTGCCTCTAGCAGTAGAAACGTACTGCAATTGGGGTGAGGAAGCAAGAGGAACCTTTGCTCTACTGGCCACACGCTTGGCCTTTGGCTCTTCCTCATTTCGTAAAGCCAGGGTGATCAGTGACATGTTTGGAAGGTTGAATATCACCCTGGTGAGAGCCATAGCAAGGGCCATACTGGCTAGGACTGTGATCCCTTCTGACTTTAATTAAATAATAATAATATGTTGGTGTGTATTATGTATATATGCGTATTAATAACCATCATAAATTAAAAATAATAATAATAATGATAATAATAATTAGAATATTCATGGCGGTGCGGTGTTTCTAGCTGCGGTTCAAAAAGCAACTTTGCGGGCATGATGGACAACCACACATTACCGCAAAGTCAACAGCAGGTTAGTGGTTCAAACCGTTGTTGTTCCTGCAATGGCAAAAACGCGCGGTGCAAACGATGCAAATGTACTATCTCAGGTCAACGGTGCACCAGCTGCCAGCCGCTTAGAAATAGTCGTTGTTGTAACACAGATATTCCGCCGTCGTCTTCGCAACCATTTGTTCTGTCGTATTCACAACCTTTGTCATCTTCTCCTTTGAATACACTCTCTCAGCATTTGAATCTCACTGTTAATGAGTTTCCACCTGCTCCGTGTACAGTATCTAATACACAGCCTAAACCACTACAACCATCACAATCGCAACCACTACAACACGAGCACCAGCCTCCGCAAACTGTTTTTCCAATATCTGCCGGGCTGACTCCTAATTCACAACCATCGTTGTCAAGCGGTCAGGTGGTTTCGGCATCTACACCTGCGGCACCAATCATGGCCGTAATCTGCAACAGTTCCGTTAAGGCTTTCACAGAAACGAAGGTGTCGGTACAAATATCGCCACCGTCACATCAATTACCTTCACAACAGCTACTACAACCACCACAAATGCTTTCATCTCAGTCTTCACCGCAGCTGACATCAAAATCAAACTCTCTTTCAGCGTTTCATATGTTGGAGGAGGCAAAAAACCATTCATCGACTGTCTCTGCGTCTGTAAGGAAACCGTGTTTGGTGCAAGGGTGTAGAGAAAATATTGCTCCATCCATGTGGCACTCCCATATGTCCAGTCATGCTAAAGGAATTTTTCCTGGTGACGTCCCTATCACCTGGTTGCAGGAAAAACGTCTTTATATTTGCCACCATTGTTCGGAGTTAGTTGCTTTGTCCCATCAGTCCTCTCACAGTCGAAAATGTACATCTTCCGATTCATATCCATTGGCCTCCCCTGGTAGCCAGTCCAATGTTTCAAATTCAAGTGCTCTTCCATCAGATGTATTACCTTCCTTAGAAGAGGTTTTCAGCCTCAAATGTGCCACCATTCGATTTATTCCAAACCGAGCTAAACATGCCTTTGCAAGAGCTCTCTCCTCAACTTTACAGATGGTTGTTTCTGAGAACTCCTTGGGTTCCTGGTTGAAGCTATTAATGCTTCCAAAGTGCATCCTTCCAAGTGCCAAGAGAGGAGGCCGCCATAATAAACCAGTCCCCATTGAGGCTCTTTGTGACCTTTGGTTAAAGGATAGCTTCAGTGAATTGTGGAGGATGGCAAAGGCCCGTGCTTCACCATCCAACCGATTGCATCATGCCAAGAACAGCTCTTCAAAACAACAGGTGGCCTCAGCAATCTCCCTTGCACAAGATGGTCTGTATGGCAAAGCATGTCAGGCATTAGTTTCAACAGGTGTTGCACCAAATTCTGAAGAGACATGGAAGTTGCTACTTTCAAAGCACCCCAAGTGTGAACAACCCACCACACCTGAAGCACCTGAATTTGATACTAGCATTCTCAGTAATGTTAACATAATGGCAATTTTAAGATCATTTCCTAAACTCACTGCTGCCGGGCCTACTGGCCTCCGTGTCCAGCATCTCATTGATGCAGCAGAGACTCCTTTTCAGACGGCGATTCTGTCTTCTCTCAAGGCAGTTGTTCATCTTCTTGCATCAGGAAAAGCCCCATCTCAATTGTCTGTCTTCCTCGCTGGCGGAAACCTGACTGCATTGAATAAATCTAAGCCTGATTGCCCCCTGGATGTTCGGCCCATTGCTGTTGGAGAAACCCTCCGTCGCCTGACGGGAAAGTGTCTTTGTGCTGCAGTGAAGTGCAAGGCAGCAGAGTTCTTTCAACCGCATCAATTTGGCGTGGCATGCCCTTTTGGCACAGAGAAAATTGCCCATGGGCTGAGGGGGTGTACTGAGGAGCATTGGTCTGATCCTGAATTTGCTGTTCTTAAGGTAGATCTGAAGAACGCATTTAATGTGGTGTCACGTCAGGCACTCTTGGTTGAAGTTAAAAATCACTTTCCAGAGTTACTCCCTTGGGCCTGTTGGTGCTATGGACTACATCCTTTGTTATGGCACACTATGGGTCATCTGCAGTCTGAGTCTGGAGTTCAGCAAGGAGATCCACTTGGTCCTCTTTTTTTTGACCTGGTCTTGAACTTAGTGATTTCTGAAATATCTAAAGATGAAGTTTGTTCGAATCTTCAATTCCATGCCTGGTATCATGATGATGGAGTGCTGGCTGGTCCCATATCTGCGGTGCATAGGGCACTGGCATTGATCAAAGGTATTGGTCCACCACTTGGCCTGTTCGTGAATATGTCAAAATGTGAGGTCTACAGCCAGAGTGATTTGAGCTTGTTCCCAACTGACATGAAACAGTCTCACAATCCCAACATTGAGATATTGGGAATTCCAATAGGTGATAAAGATTTTTGCTCAGCCTTTATCTCCAGGAAGCGGTCTGAGGCAAGACCCTTGCTTGAAAGGCTTGAGGAAGTTGGGGCAGTGGACCCTCAGGTTGCTTTAACTCTTTTGCGTACCCGGGTGAAAAAAATCGCGATAATATCGCGATTTTTTTAATCGCGGCGATTATCGCGATAATCGCCCATTAATCGCGCTAAACCCAAGCACTGTTCTGTAAAGATGGCGTATCATACCGTATATCATCAATGCCTCGCCCCCCAGGAGGGCGTATCACATGCATCGTTAAATCACGAGATCCATATAGTACAGAGCAGTCGTTCAGGTTGGTAACTTGAGCTAGCAGAAGCTCGATCGATAAGTACGTTAGATCAGTGTGTGTATGTGCGCGCGCGCGCGTGTCTAGATGCACTCAACTGTTGTAATGGTATCAATACGTTGTACTTTGCTTCTGGGTGCACGCAGCATGGTCTGTGATTACGTGTCTTGTTCTATGCCTAAATGCTTTTCTTCGAACCAGTGCTATAATGGAACACCGAATATAAAATGGCAGAATACCAATATTGGCAATAAATAATGAGTGCGTGCGTAGGACAAATGGTGTTCATTCTTCTATGAAACGGAACTAAAAAAGACTATGATCTACTTGTATACATGTAAGTGTCCATTGCAATTCTATACGGGAATGAATGAATTTGTGTATTGTGTATGTGTGGACACCAACATGCACTTTTGACCTATATGCATTAGGTCACTCCGAACTGCACTTTAGTTTCCTGTCCACCCTTCCTCGAAAATATTTAGCATGTGGTGGGGATGGAAAACTAAAGTCGACTTCGGAGTGGCCTTACACCTGCTCTGTGATATGTGTGAGCTTGTGTATGTGCTATGTGTGTGCTGTGTATATTACAAGGTTTCTAGGTGCACAATGACTAGTTTCACATGCGTGCTAGGACTTTGCCAATAGACAACGGTCCCCATCTTCCACCCCTGAATAGTAGAAATGGGACTTGGGGATGAGTATATATGTGTGTTCCAAATGTGGATGTTGATGTATGCATCATTTCATAGTCATGCATACACATGCATACCAGAACACTTTGCACATTAAAAGACACCTCCATAGTGTGTTCAAGTCAAACCACTGTCAAATGCAAAGCAATTAAAATCAAATAGCACGTACAATGAACAAATGATATTGGGGGGGGGGGGGGGGGGGAGCTTCTTCAATCTCCTAATAAATGACTAGGAAACCTAGAAAATAAACACAAGGTACTCCTTGAATGACCAGTGTTTGATAGATACACACACTTTTCACATATAGCTGACAGTGGGACAACTTCAAAGTTATCCACTATTTTTGCACATAGATAGCATGATCGGATGGCATTGACAACATCATCTGCCAGATGTAACACATTTTTCAAACCGTCATTATGCAACAATGGTTTTTTCATCAGCACTACTAGTGAGCCATTGAGGTGAATAAACTTGGTGACAATACCAGCTCTAAGTTTTCCTGACTTGGAGCGATACAATACAGCAGAATTATACCTTGTTTTTCCGTTTATGTCTTCTGCATCAATTGTCATTTGCTTGTGGATCACTCTTCCCACAACTGAAACAATTGTTGTGTCCTGTACAGTGCTATGTCCCATGTAAGCATTTATTGCCTCAGCACCCTTCACTCCCACTTTCCAGATTTCATGGTACTTTTCATCACTGCTGTTATTTGAACAAAAAGGCTATAGTGGAGAACCCATGCCATCACTTGATTTCCTTGAGTGAGTTGAGAAATATTAGGCTCATGCATTTGCTACATAATATCGTGCATTATCATGCTACCTTTCCAGGTTTTGTAATCACATATGGGGCTGGGTGTTCGACTGATTTCATTTGGAATCAGTACACTTTGTAATCGATATTGTTCCATTCACAGTGACAATACAAGACAGATTTCAGATTCCTATTAAAGATGAAGAAAACAACTGGAAAGAGATAGTGGGCAAACTTAATTCTAAGTGCCGGAATCTAAGAGCGAAGTTTAGTCTCACCGGCAAGAACAAGGAAGCAGCCACTGATCTGGACACAGAGAACATAGATACACCAATCATATGATCCAGAACTGCATGCTTCCTACATGTATCTATATAAGCTGTTGCTTTGTAACTTGTCTATCATACTTTTTTGGTATATGTGCAAATCAATAAACCTTGTGACTGACTCCATCCTCCTACAATTTATAGTACTGATCATCATCATTACAAAGCTAATATGTTATACGATATACAAAATAAAGCATCAGTAAATGTCCGTAAACTCTTCAAGAACCAATGAAATGCTTGCTGCTGAGAACAACAGAGGCTCCCTACAAAACCAAAAGTGTGACTGCATGTGTGTGAACAGAGCACATTAAGTACACACCTCTTCATTATAAACACACCTCCACACCTCTTCATTACATACACACAGCTCCCATATGAATATGGAGGAAGCCTACATGTAAGTTGCATGTCGTGTGCTGTGCAGCAGTGTACATGTAAGCATGTAGATCAATAAAGATTGTAAGGGGTGTATGTGAATGTGCAGCTGTAGATATCAGGTGAGGGAGAGCACATGTTCTGTGCAATGAGTCTTCAGCTGTGTTTACATACAATGTTGGGGAATGTGTGTTACAACCAGTCCTCACACCTGACCCCTCCCTACTATCACACCCCTCCCTACATCACACCCCTCCTTACATCACACCCCTCCCTACTATCACACCCCTCCCTACATCACACCCCTCCCTACACCACACCCCTCCCTACTATCACACCCCTCCCTACACCACACCCCTCCCTACTATCACACCCCTCCCTACTATCACACCCCTCCCTACACCACACCCCTCCCTACTATCACACCCCTCCCTACACCACACCCCTCCCTACTATAACACCCCTCCCTACACCACACCCCTCCCTACCATCACACCCCTCTCTACCATCACACCCCTACCTACTATCACACACCTCCTATTAATGTGTTCTCCAATAAGTTACATGATAACACGCTTAAGTCATTATGCCCCCCCCCCCCCCCCTCCCCCTTCCCCGACATATCACCCATGCATATACTATTCTAACCCTGTCCTGAGAGTAAACGTAGGGGGAAAACCTCACTGCAGTCTGGTGATTAGTTACACAGAAGTCATTTGGCATTTCCCCCCCCCCCCCCCCCCCCCCCCGCCCAAACATATGACCCAAGTATGCTACCTAAACATTACATAGTGTCCTAATGATGCCCCAGAGTATGGGAAACACTTCACTGTCTATTGTTTAAGTCAGGTGATAGAAATTTTTAGTTACTCGAAAGTCACTTACCCCCCCTCCTCCCCCAAACATATGACCCATGCATATTGCTATGCTACCTAAACATTACATAGTGTCCTAATGATGTTCCAGAGTAGGGGAAAACACTTCACTGTCTATTGTTTAAGTCAGGTGATAGAAATTTTTAGTTACTCGAAAGTCACTTACCCCCCCCCCCCCCTCCTCCCCCAAACATATGACCCATGCATATTGCTATGCTACCTAAACATTACATAGTGTCCTAATGATGTTCCAGAGTAGGGGAAACACTTCACTGTCTATTGTTTAAGTCAGGTGATAGAAATTTTTAGTTACTCGAAAGTCACTTACCCCCCCCCTCCTCCCCCAAACATATGACCCATGCATATTGCTATGCTACCTAAACATTACATAGTGTCCTAATGATGTCCCAGAGTAGGGGAAAACACTTCACTGTCTATTGTTTAAGTCTGGTGATAGAAATTTTTAGTTACTCGAAAGTCACTTCCCCCCCCCCTCCTCCTCCCCCAAACATATGACCCATGCATATTGCTATGCTACCTAAACATTACATAGTGTCCTAATGATGTCCCAGAGTAGGGGAAAACACTTCACTGTCTATTGTTTAAGTCTGGTGATAGTTACACAAGTCATTTGGCATTCCCCTCCCCCTTCCCCAAACACACCTACTACAACAATTTTAGTATCAATACCATGCAGCTATTAGTGAGTCCCTAACTCCCTATCACAACTCTCCCAACAACAGAGTCACTGAAAAGACCTGCCTGTGTAACCTAGCTCATGCCTCTACGACACTGTAATTTGTCAGTAGGTGTGCCTTTTTAAGATATCAATAACAACTTTAATTAATAACCATACAACTGTATAAATAAGTGTGTTAACAAGGCAATAAGAATGGAGCCGCAGTTACACAATGAAAACGTTCATATAATGACAGCTGCACAGGATTTCTCATTTTCTCATTGCCATAATCTATTGAATGAGAAGAAGGGGTTAATGAAATGGCCCGGCATATAACATGCACATTGTCAATGGGTTGGTTCCCAGTGGCAGGGCAACATGTCACACACACACACACACACACACACACACACACACACACACACACACACACACACACACACACACACATACACACACACACATACACACACACATACACACACACACACAACAACCCCAAGTAGATCCAGTACAAACCAATGTGCAATGTCAAGCTGGAGTGATTATGGGGGACATGCACACATCTGCATGTCTGCATTGCCACCGTATCCCCCCTGGGCTTACAAGAGTACAGGGAATACTGTTATACATCAGATGTATTTAAAGGTATGGTATGGGGACAAACTCATGGGCGTGTCTATAGCGGGGTGGGGGGGGGGGGGGGGGTGGGAGAAAGAGCTTAGTCCCATCCCCCGACTCCCCTCTTAGGGCATCCACCATCTGAAGAGAGTGCAGGTGTCAGTACAATATTTGGGTGGTCACAATAAGCTTCTCTAGCAAGCTTTGCTAGCAAGCTATACATGTAATAAAAAATAGAGACCTCACAAATCCACAATCAGATAAAGGTACATATAGGCAGCTGGAACAAACAAATACACAACCACATATGTACATAGGCTTTGAATATTAACAAACAGTAGTTCCTTCTCACACTCAGGGCTCTTTGCTAGATCTGGCTTGACCCTTTGCACTATTGGAACGCAACTGACAAAAAAGAACCCTGTGGGTGTGGTGGTGAGTGTGTGGATTGTCGGCTATGTTCCTTAACCCCTCACACTCCTGGAAAATACACCACACCCACAGGGGTCTTTTATTAGGCTATGTTACATAACCCCTCACACCTTAACCAGAAAGTTCACCGCACCCACAGGGGTCTTTTTAGTCAGCTATGTTACTTAACCCCTCACACCTTAACCAGAAAGTTCACCGCACCCACAGGGGTCTTTTTAGTCAGCTCTACTAAAGAGATTCTCCTAATATACATCCCAGGAAAAAGAGCCCACACACACACCAGGGATTTACCACTTCCACCCCCTACCCACCCCCTGGTTTACATGCTAAAACTCCATGGCATACCATGTAACAGTGCAGAGGGAAGACTTTCACCCCCCTATATTTTTATATATTCCAAAACCCACCCCGTTGCAAACTTGGCGGTAAATCCCTGCACACACACACACACACACACACACACACACACACACACACACACACACACACACACACACGCATACACACACACACACATACACACAAACACACACACATGCACACATATTCATGCCCAGGGTACAGACCATACCCAGATGAAACAACTGACTAGTGTTTAGAGATATGTAACTCTTTCTTGCATAGGGCTCAGACCAACCCAACCGTTGGAGAGATTCTCCTAATATACACACACACACACACATATATATATATACACAAACACACACACACACACACACACACACACACACAAACACACACACACACATACACATTCCTGCCCAGGTTATGGACCACACCCAGATGACATAAATGACTACCGGCTAGAGATATTTAACCCAGGGTACAGACCAACCCAAAATTCAAATAATCAATCTGTAATTTTGCACTGTAGGGACAGTATGACCTCTCAAAGTCCATGTTTTTGTACTGTGCTTCCTCTTTTGTAAAAACTAAAGTTGTTGCATCCTTGTGATTAAGTTAACAATTTTAGCATCAATACCATGCAGCTATTAGTGAGTCCCTAACTCCCTATCACAACTCTCCCTCACCATCCTATAGCCCTCTACATGTACATGTCTCTCCCTCCCCACTTATCCCTATGGACATCCAGCTCCAGGGATCGAGTGTGTGTAGAGGGTGGGTATGTACAAGAGTGTGAATGAGTGTGGGTGTGTGAATGAGTGTGGGTGTGTTCAAAGAGGGTGTGTGTAGTGAAGGTGTGTGTAGAAAGGGTGCAGAGGGTGTGTGCATAGTGACAGAATGTACAGTGGGTGTGTGACAAGGGAGTACATGTATGTGTACAAGGGGGGCGTAAATTAGATGTGTGTGTGATAAGGGTGTGTGTGCATGGGCTAGCCATGCTGTGAGAGGATTGCAATGTGGCAGGCCAAGGGTGTGCATTGGTGTGTACAAGAGGAGTGTTAAGATGACAAGGAGTGTATGTACTGTTGGATTGGTGTGTGCAGGGGATGTGCATATGGGTGAGTGACAAGCAGTGTGTGCAGTAATTTATTACAAAGCAAGTTATCATAAACACCACAAGGTACACACACCATGCATACACATAATGTGTACACAATGCACACACACTGCGCCGTCTTCCTTCGAGGGCTTTAATAAGAATTATCAATTATAAATGCCGCAATGGCAGTATCGCAAAAACACTCTTCTGCACAATCTGCGTGGACAATAGGCCTAGGATTGCCTAACACTTAGTTTCACTCCCAAGTACTTACTTAACAATAATACTTACTTAATAATAAAGCGTCAAGTTCAACAGTTTGCATCTTTCCGCTTGACAGCGTCCATGTCAACGACAGCGTCTTAACAATGAGATCCAAGCGCTAGTTGTAGGCCTAGGCCTATGGTTGTATTGGAGCGCCGGCCGGCATTATAGCGTGTAGGGTATCAACGGGTAAACTGATTTTAAAACTCTGGTCACGTCACACGATCGACAGGTGATAGCATCCAAAACAATAATTCCTATAGACGACTATTACATATATATTATTATACAACTGCATGACTATTATTTAGTACCATTGACTGTTACAATACACCATGCCAAACTGTATGTGTTTTCCTGGTGTATGAATATACATATAGTTGCCAAGTGGGTATATGCTTGGCTTGTGGTGGTATATATAGGAGTCTCAAGCAAGGTCACATGTATTTACACCTATGTATGTTCAGACAAACATACTTAGATGGCCAGTGGGTATACGTATAGGGGCTTACTATGTACGCACATGCACACACACATGCGCATGCACACACACACACACACACACACACACACACACACACACACACACACACACACACACACACCCACACACACAAACACACACACACACACAAACACACACACACACACACACACACAGGCAACCCAGCATATGGCTGGTAGCCAGACTACAAGAACTTATGTTTCACCAGTGGCACAGGTGCCTCTGTCATAATGAAACTTCATTGAGAGCCTTTTTATTACAATGATTCTAAAACATTATACAACCTTGTTTAATATAACTGTGATACATAAAAAATAATATCTCACAAATAGGCAATAAGAACCAAACGACTGATTTTCACAAATGTTTATATATAGCTTGTAATGTCAATGAGCACATCATAGCTGAAGCATCCACAAGAAGGTCACATTGGAGCCTATTGAGGGGAAGCAAGGAATAGAGCAGTAGATGAAAGGGCATACACAGACATCCAGTGTCACACGTGTCACACACACCACATACACATGTGTGGGAAGAAAGGGTGGAGAGAGAGAGTGGGTATCATCACACCCGCCTAAATCTGAACTGATATACTGGTTACCAAGTTTGCCTCAAAATGGCTGGCTGAAGACTGATAGGGAATGTAAGTTAACCTTATCAGTCATTAAACACAACCTCAGGGCCATAAACTCTCAACCCTGCACATGTATGTGTGGGTGCCCATTGAAAAGGGCATATTGGATAATGATCTATTAAGTGAGGAGAGGGTAAATGAAATGGCACATATGCCAATAATACAGCATCAATTGATGGCATGGGCACACATACACACACATACACACACACACGCATAGACACACACACACATATGAAATGCATCCAGTGTCATCATGTGTGAAGGGTGCTGTGTGTGGGAGGGGTGCTGTGTGTGAGAGGTGTGCTTTGTGTGGGAAGTGTACACATTAATGTCAAATGTCTAAGGTCCTGGGCTTGCTCCAAGGTGCATATACATGTATGTACATCGCAAGGTACGCAAAGCGAGTTTTTTTTTGGCATTATAGTGAAGTTTGACAGCTTTATCACATTGCATAAGAGCAGCAAAAGGTATTAGGCCTTCAGAGCAGCTTCGGCCCAAACAGATAAGGTCTTATGCAATGTGGTAAAGCTGTCAAACTTCACTATAGTGCCAAAAAAAAACTCGCTTTGCGTACCTTGCGATGTACATACATGTATATGCACCTCGGAGCAAGCCCAGGACATTAGACATTATAAATAACACATACACACACATCCCACAGCCCTATGCGGCCATACATTTTGTGGACAAAAGACATACCCATAGAAGTATTGAAAAAGTGGCGTAATGCCTTAGCAACCACCCTTGACAACCGACAACATTATAAACTTTGCACTACGTGTTAACAAGTTGAACTTGTCGCCATTTAAAGGCCATACATGGAATGAAGTACCTTTGTTCTATTAGTAGCCAATGTCACATGGACTAATATTCTAACATGTACGTACTGGTATGGACGTGTCATATTTATATAAAGGTATATATCTACGATTTTGTAACTTTGTTTGGCGGTGGAATTGCTTTCACAATCCGGGGTGCAATGGATAGCCTGTGCTCTTGAACAATAAGAGTGGGGTGTGGACCTTCTTGTAGATACATTGATACGCTCTCTGTGTGGGCATGGATAGTCAGGATAGACTCTACCCCCTGTTAACCTAGGACACCAAAGCCTGCACCCATCCACCTTGCCCATTGTTTTAGATAAGATCAAGCAGCCTCATGTGTTAGGCAACCCTACACTTCTCAGGTGTGCCTACCCATATGTTATGGGAAGGAAGTGACTACTATTGTGACCCCAATCCATTGGTCCCTCCAGCTGTTCCTGTTCTCAGCATTCTAAGTGGAAATGGACCAGGGACATTTTTAACTTAATGGGTATAAATGTGAAGCCATCTCCCCTTTCCTCCCTCTTTTGTCTTCCTCTCCTCCCTCCCCTTTCTCCCCTCTCCTACCTCCCCTCCTCCCTCCCCTCTCCTCTCTCCCCTCTTGCCCTCCTCTCCCTCCCCTCTCCCTCCTCCTCCCTCCCTCACCACCCCTCCCCCTTCCTCCTTTTCGTCTCCTGCTCCCTTTTCTCCCTCTCCTCCCCTCTTCTTCCCTCCCCCACTCCTCCTCACTCTCCTCCCCCTCTCCTCTCCTTCCTACAACTCCCTCTCTCTCTCCTTCTCCCCCATTCGCCCTTGATGTTACACTTTCCCTTCAATCTATTTACTGCACTACACTAATGCCAGTCTGTTGGTTCTCATTGTTTACACTTATAACTACATTGTCAAAGTACTGCTCAGACACGTCACAAGCACCTACAGTGGGTGCCATCAGGGGGTGTATACTTATGATAACTCTGAACATTGATAGACTGCCCTCCTTATCTTCCCTGTAGCTACCAAAAGGCTTCCATAGACTATGCAACATTTCTGGAGCTGGTCTCTGTGGTGGGCACTGTGTGTAATTCTGTGTATTGTATCTGTGGTATTGTGCGTAGTTGACGATGCGGCATACCATCCGTCTTGAGAATTTGTCTGTGCTTGGTAAGCTACCCCTCTCCCTTACGATATCCATATATAAATTGGCTGTGTGTGATATGAAGAGTGCGCATAATAGTATAGTCTCTACTATGATGATACACCAGTTAAATGGGAGGGATCAACGGGTATAAAATGAACAAGGCGCATCTAGCTGCAATTGGTTTACGGTATTGTCTAATTATGGACCCTTTTGTCCACCCGCAAAGGGCTATGATCCACAAAAACACACACGCTGATCTATTAATTAGCAAAAGGCAACCC
Organism: Eunapius fragilis; assembly: GCA_963681505.1. Taxonomy (NCBI): domain Eukaryota; kingdom Metazoa; phylum Porifera; class Demospongiae; order Spongillida; family Spongillidae; genus Eunapius; species Eunapius fragilis. Next base: position 6,739,746 of record OY811976.1, on the reverse strand, counting down.
CAAATAAGCAGAGGTCATTGGACCAGTACAAACCACTGAGAGGGGGATCATGGTAAGGGAGCACACATACCTCTCCACTTTCCTGCAGTACAAATTAGTAACAGAATAGTACAGAAAATGTTCAATGACTTATCTGTGCCCATACCCCCCCACTTCCCTTGTAGTGTGAAAGGGTTGGGTTGAGGAGAAGGTTGGTATGTGTAGGGAAAGGGGTGGAAAAGGGTGGTGGGTATGGATCAAAAGTGTTACCAGGGAGAAGGGTGGCATGGATTGAAACTGTATCAAGGCATCATAATAAGAATGGATCCCCTTTCGTACAATGCACATCACATCAGCATAATGTCCGAATTGTACACCCCACCTACATATATGAACGCTGTACCCTGCATAGGCATTTGGGTGACTTACAGAATGAAGATGAGGACAGGGAATGCATTTTGTAGTGTTACACATGTATCTCGAGATTTCCAATAGTCACATTCAGGGTGCTGTTTTGGACAAGCAGGTTTGGCTACTGCCTGGTAGACAGCATATATGTACAAGTAAATGATCAAACTCACCAACCCAGTGTCTTTCCATTGTCCCACATGTAAGTAAAAACGTACAATGTAAAGTAGTAAATGTAAGCAGACCAATGTAAGGCGAATGTGGAAATGTACTCCGTGTGTGTATGTAAAAGCCAACGTGACAAAATTACTACCTTACCCCATTTTAAAATCCAGATTGTTCCTCTGCTTTCGCGGTCTGTCCAGACTGAAACAGTGCTTTCATGCAGGTAGCGCACCAGCTCAAGCACCTGCTTACTAGTAGAGACATAGTTGAAGCACCATATGCAGATAGCGGCTTCGCTGTGACACATGATACACATCACATAAACATATAGATCGACACAATATGCCTGCTCGTTTACCGCTTCCATACAGAGAATGTCTACATATGTAGCGCGAACCGAGTCACCATCGATATGTGCTACGGCTACGTCCGCTCCCTCGTTTAATAGTAACTGTTAATTAGAGTTCCGCTAGATCCTCTCCGACCAGATTCATCTTAAATACAAGGGAATATTAAAATCCAGACCTACTAGTATAGGCGTACAGATAAAATATCAAATTTTCTATCGTCCAAATACATGTAATTGGATATCATCCCGTCATAGAATGGTTGTCATGACAATTTACTTGACACGTTGACGTCATTTCTGTCCGGCGATTAATCGCCAGAATCGCCAAACATCGCGATATTATCGCGATTTTTTCCACCCGGGTATGTGTGGGGGATTTTGTCGGCTTGCACATCTAGCCCGTGCCACTCCTCCTTCACTTGCTATGACTTCTCTTCAGCTTTTTGATGAAGATGTTCGTAGAAGTTTTTCACTATGCACTGCAGTTGATACAACTGATGTTGCCTGGCAGCAGGCCCAGCTAAGCCTAAGCAGAGGAGGGTTGGGCATGAGGTCTCTGTCCCTACACTCACCTGCAGCATTCATTGCATCTTTATGCTCTTCTGGCTATGGCTCCCCTTCCAACCACCATCTCTCTGATGCAATACAGACATTCAATGAGTCTGTATCTCCTTCTGATACAATTCAGTCTGATGGTTTAGTTTCATCTTCAGTCCATCAAAATCAACTTTCGAGCAAGATTGACATCCATCAGTTCAATAACATCCTGATCGTTTCTTCTGTTGCTGATAAGGCTCGTTTGTTGTCTGTCTCATCCCCACATGCTGCTTCATGGCTAACTGTAGTCCCTTCTGAAGGTCTCGGCCTTCATCTTGAGCCCTCAGTATTCCAGGTAGCAGTCAAGTGGTGGCTTGGTTTGGACACCTCCAATGGTTCTCTGTGTGCCCTATGCCCAAACAGTGCATTAGATCCCCTTGGTCATCATGCTACAACGTGCAAAAAAGGAGGAGACGTAGTCACCCGACACAACCAGCTGCGCAATGTGTTGGCGGAGACTTGCCGTAGAGCCCACTTGAGCGTAAAGGTGGAGATGGGTAGCAATCTTACATCTGAGCATGACCATTCACGCCCTGCAGACATTTTGCTACCCAACTGGGCCCTTGGCAAACCAGCTGCCTTTGATATTTCAGTGACATCACCGCTAAACCCTACAATTGTTTCAGTAGCGGGATTGTCAGCTGGGGCAGCCGCCTTGTCCACTGAAGAGCGAAAGCATAATGAGAATGACCCCAAATGCAATGCTTTGGGCTGGTATTGTGTACCTCTGGTCACGGAGTCCTATGGTGCTTGGGGAAAGGAAGCCATGGACTCGTTTAAGATGCTTGCCTCCCGTCTTGCCATCATATCGGGCAAAGCAAAGTCAGTTGTGCTGTCTGACCTGTATAGCAGGCTCAACTTGCATCTGGTGAGGGCAAATGCGACAGCAATCCTTTCCAGGTGGCTCCCATCTTAAAGTTTATTGAACTGTAGCATGAGTTATTAATAATTCATGCATGTTATTTCTCCTCCTAAATATTGTATTCCTATTCATGTATTCTCTTGTAAATTTCTATTAATAGTTGGCTTTTTTCAATAATAATAATAAAGTGTGTTCTTCCCTCCCTAAAAAGTAAAGGCCGCCACTTCAAGCACACCCCGATCAAAGTCTTGTGTGATCTTTGGGCAAAGGAAGAGTTTAGTACCCTTTGGAACCTTGCAGGGTCCAATGTCCTTAAAGCCCCATCACAGCAGAGGCAAAGGAACTCTAAGAGCCTATTAGATTCGGTTATATCCTTAGCAAAGATCGGTCTGCATGGTAAAGCCTGCAGAATACTTTTATCTGATGGGCTTGCTCCCCTCAATAATGCTACCTGGGAGCTGCTCAAATCAAAACACCCTAGCTCTCCCCTACCCACTCCTCCAGATGTTCCTTCCACTCCACTTTCTCTAGGTCCTGATTTCAACATCCTACCCTTCCTTTTCTCCTTCCCAAAGGGCACTGCTGCTGGCCCCTCAGGCCTCAGGGTACAACATCTAATTGATGCTGCACAAATCCCTCTTCCAATTTCCATTGGCTCATCCCTGAGGGATATTGTTAACCTCCTTGCAGCAGGCAAAGCTCCATTGTCAGTTGCCAGATTTCTAGCGGGTGGAAGCCTCACTGCTTTGAACAAGTTTAAAGATGGCTCCCCACCTGATATCAGGCCTATTGCTGTTGGGGAAACTCTCAGAAGGCTAACAGGAAAGTGCACTGTAAAAAACATGGTGGGCTGAGCACACCAGATTTGGTGTGCTAGCGCTGTCCCGCCTGGCACACCTATTTAGGTGTGCCAGTCCCACCTATTATAAGGAGTGGGATCACCCACCAGTTGCCGTGTACTATACCCATGAGTTTTGGTGTGATAACCCCACTAGAATCGTTGGTCAGGCCTGCGTGCATTCCAAAATTAACGGTAATTACTTAACCAGAAAAAGTGCACAAAGTTGTTTTTAAAACAACACCAAACACAGAGTACAATTCAAACAATCTCAGTGTTCTGCTAAGTCAATGATGTCATGAAAAGAGCCACTGATGGTTGCCTCGTCTGCTTGCTTTGTAAATTCAACAAGGACTCCAGAAAGCTGAACAGAGTACTGCATCCAGTGGTGTACTGTACATTAAATACAAAAAATCCAGAACAAAGTGCAAAAGTGCAAATACAGAGTGAGCTCTACCTCATAATCCTTGACAAGATAGATCTGCGCAGGATGAGACCCCACAACACAGAAGGTAAGGCTGATCCTGCGTTTTTCTTCTGTATCTCCTGCTAAATATGACTTGATGCCTATACACAATGGATGAAACAGACTGAACATCATTTGAACATATTGCAATTTTTTTTTTGTATCATGCACCATCATATTCAAACTTACTGGAATATGGAGCTACCCAAGGATCCCGAAGCATATATAAGGCAGCAGGACAGGGCATATAGTGGGAGTGATGCACCTGATTATGAAATACATCTTGACATCCTTTTGCTTCTTTGAACCAGGGTCAGTCTTGATCCTTTGGGAGGGTGCATGATTACGAAGTGGTCGATGAAATTCCTTGAAGCGATCACAGAAAGTTTGAACTGTGGCACCCTATATAAAATACAAAATTATGTAATAGTGAATAGAACAAGTTTTCTACTTACATTGTTTGACCCATTAGGCATAGGAGACTGAAGAAATGGATACATTCTGGTGATTTGATCAGCCACACGCATGAATTCTTCATGAATTAGACATAGCAGATGCAACCTGTGACAGATATGCGTTGCGTGTCTTAGCTGTCATATTTCCTGTGTTTATTTATAAACGAAAAGGACTTAAGACATACCGTTTGTGAGACAAGTATGCGACTAGCGCTGGGTGAAGTCACACTCGTTTCAAAGTCACTGACGCTGGATGAAGCCGCACATGTTTGAAAGTCACTGGCACTGGGAGACCATATGAGCATAATGTTAGGTGACAGTATGACGCTCTGCCTATCAGTTGTGCTGAGCGGTGATTATGATTCAATATCCGTGTCCCGCAAGTTCTGGTGAGGGTAAAAAAGCTAAACTTTGTGTGAAATAAAAAAAAAAACTCACTAACCTCCTTAGTATTGTTGCCATATAAACATAGACTACCTGCTGCTTCTGGGAGTGGAACGACGTTTGGTTTTATCCGCATCATCCTCCGTGTCAAAAAACTCGCCAAATTCTTCATCAAAGGATGTGTGATCTTGCATTGGACGAAATCCAAAGGCGGTGAGAAACTGTTTCTTAGAAACTCTAAGTCCGATTGTTCATTTGTGGCGGGAACGGAAAACGTCTTATTTCTTTCAAAGTATAAGACACGAATACCACCATGTTGCGGCAGCAAAAAATAAAATAAAAACACGTGCTGGCAAATACGCATGCGCGCGTTCTTATTAAGAACATGGCTTCCGCCACAACAGTACGGCACGGAAGGGGAAGAACTATCATTCATGACTTCCAAAAAAATATAGTTGTAGAGCTTCTGGAGGGACCCTGATGGGGAGCTTACAGCCCCCTAGCTGGGACGAGAGGGCTTATCCCCTCTCACGCCACCCCAACGATCTTAACCACACCCTTTGGTACATAATTAGCCACACGGGTTTATTCCCTGTTTTCTACGACCCTGATATATGTCCACATGCATATCCTGTACCATAGCTTTGTGCAGTGTAGGACACACAGAGTGACTACTAACCCATCTGCATCATCACCGCCATAAAACAGAAGATGAAACACGTTTGTCCATATAATTAATAATTTAACAGCATACTATAGACATGTATATCATGTTGGCTGACTCGTAAAGTCACTTCTATCAAGTGGTAGATCCCGGGTTCGATCCCTTGTTGTGGCATTTTTCTTTTAAATCACCCTCCATAGGGTGAAAATTTCCTCCAATTATACGAGAAGAAATCAGTCCCACCATGTCCGTGGTGTGACTTGCCCACCCTGGATCGTTGGTGGGACAGTAGAATCAGTGGTGGGCTAAGGTTTTAGTGGGCTATACCCACCATGGTTTTTACAGTGTGCTTGTGCTCCTAGTGAAAGATAAAGTGTCCAGTTTTTTTTGAGCCCCATCAGTTTGGTGTAGCCTGTTCACATGGCACAGAAAAAGTGGTACATGGCCTTCGAAAGTGCATCGAAGAACACTGGGGTGATGAAGATTTTGTCGTCCTGAAAGCAGATATGAGAAATGCTTTCAACCTTATTTCCAGGCAGGCTCTTCTATCTGAATGCTCTACCTTTTTCCCAGAACTCCTTCCATGGGCAAGTTGGTGTTATGGTTCACACCCCTATTTGTGGCACCCCCTAGGACATCTCACATCTGAGGCAGGTGTGCAGCAGGGAGATCCATTAGGCCCTTTGTTTTTCGCTCTGGTTCTACACAAGGTCATTGCCGCCATCGATGCAGATGATGACTGTCTTCGTCTCATCCTTCAGGCATGGTGCTTGGATGATGGGCTGCTGGCTGGCCCCAGACAAGCTGTTCTGCGGGCGCTCTCCATAATTGAAGACCTTGGTCCATCACTGGGTATTTTCATCAATTTATCCAAATGTGAAGTATTTAGCCGTAGCGATATTTCCATGTTCCCTCCTGCTATGAAAGCTTCACATGTACCACACCTAGACATTCTGGGTACTCCTATTGGGGACTATCTTTACTGCACTAGGTTCTTTGTCGCGAAGCGTGCTGAATTCACAAAGTTGCTATCTAAGATGTTTCAGATATTGACCCACAGGTGGCCTTTAATTTGCTACGGCTTTGCAGTGGTTTTTGTAAGATGGTGCATTTAGCCAGATCAACCCCCCCCCCCCCCCCCCTAGCGTGGCTGCTGATTCTCTGAAGATACTTGACTTGGATTTAAGGAATTGCTTCTCTAAGTGTTTATCTTTAGATCTCACCGAGGCTGCCTGGTGCCAATCTCAACTGAGCCTAAGGTTTGGAGGTTTCGGCCTTCGTTCACTCTCTCACCACTCGAGTGCTGCCTTCATTGCATCCTTTTATTCATCTGGTTTTGCCACTGCACATAACCATCATCTGATTCATGCGGTTAATACCTTCAATAGCTTAGTCTCTACCTCAGATGCCATATCTCCAGAGTATGCCATTGAGTCCCCTCTCTCACAGAGATCTCTCTCCCATACGCTGGATAGCTCGACTTACAGTAGTTTGTACGACTCAGCTTCTCCAGCAAACAAAGCTCGCCTCCTCTCTACCTCTGCTTCCTTGGCCACTTCATGGGTTTCAGTCCTTCCTTCGGGTGAGCCTGGCCTGCATCTTGACCCTAGTGAATTCCGCACAGCTATTTCATGGTGGCTGGGTTTAGAAACAACAACAGCCTCCTGCTGTCTGCTATGTCCTGAAATAGCTTTGGACCCCCTGGGGCATCATGCACTGTCATGCAGACGAGGTGGTGATGTGGTTCTCCGACACAACCAGCTGCGAGATGTCTTTGTAGATATTTGCCACAAGGCAAACCTTGGAGTGAGGATCGAGGCAGGTAGTGCACTTACCCCTGACCTTTCTAGGTCTCGTCCTGCGGATGCCCTAGTGAACAACTGGATAAGTGGTCTCTCTGCCGCTTTTGATGTAACTGTGACGTCTCCTCTTACACCTGTGTCACTTCGTGAAGCAAGCTTCACTGCAGGAACAGCTGCTCTACTGGCAGAGCAGAGGAAGCACCAGGCGAATGACCCCAAGTGTGATACCCTTGGATGGAAATGTATCCCTCTTGCTGTGGAAAGCTATGGGAACTGGGGTCTTGAAGCCAGGCAGGCTTTTTCCCATTTGGCCTCGCGCCTGTCCTTTGGCACAGGACACCAGAAGTCAAAGACCTTGGTAGAGATCTATGGGAAGCTAAACTTAACCCTGGTGAGGTGCAATGCCAGAGCTCTCCTAAGCAGAGCATGCAATTTGGCGTAGTTTCTCTATGTATGTACATATATTAATCCTGTAAGTGCATTTGTTATTATTAATAGTTATTAGAATAGACTTTATGTTATAATAATTATTATAATACATGTATACGATTGAACTAAATCATACAAAAAAAAAACTCTTCATCATCCCCATTCATTGTCCCCATTACTGAAGCTGAATTGCCTCTCTGAATGGCAACAGATAGCCTTTTGGGCAAGATATTGGAAAGAGTTTGCTTCTCCTGACACTTGCCTCAACCGATGTCCCAGCTCTTCTATGAAATCGGTTGTTTTTTGGCCATACACTCCTGATGTTTCTTATGCCACAGGAGTAAAGAAAAGGTGTGAGCTAAGGTGTTTGTACTTCTGAGTCTTCTTATCCTCTGCTTGCTCCAATTTGTTGTGCCGCGATTGTGGAGTATTAGAATTAGTAGTAAAAATAATAATAATAATAATAAAAGCATTGGTAGATGTCTCTGTGGTTGACCTCCATGTGGCCTTCTCACTTCTCCGCATGTGTGGAAGCTACTGTAAGTTAGTACACCTAACTAGAGCAACACCGCCTAGCCTCTGCGCTGATTCTCTTAAGTCCTTCGATGAAGACATAAGGCTTTGTTTTACTTCTTGCCTTGCTGTGGATGTCCCCGATTCTCACTGGCAGCAAGCGCAGCTCAGCCCACGTTTTGGTGGTCTAGGCTTTCGTTCCCTTGCACTCCACTCCTCTGCTGCTTTCATCTCTTCCCTTGCTTCTTCAGAGCTGTGTAGCCCGGATGACATCCACATGCATCAGGCAGTCACTCGCTTTAACGCCCAGGTCTCCCCACAGGATTCAATCACAGTAGGGACTATCTTAGCTTCTCCTCCTCTGCAGAAAGCTTTGTCAAAGACGTTGGATGACCATATATTCCAGTCCTTGCTATCCTCCTCTTCTCCAGTAAACAAGGCTCGAATCCTTTCTGTCTCTGCCCCTCATGCAGGGTCTTGGATATCTGTAGTTCCTTCCACTGGCTTGGACCTGCACCTTGACAATGCTGAGTGTCAGGTTGCCCTTAGATGGTGGCTGGGTCTTGACACCTCAGGAGGTTCCACTTGCCCTTTTTGCCCTGGCACTGCCCTGGACCCACTAGGTCACCATGCAGCCACTTGCAGACATGGTGGGAATGTGGTTTCACGGCATAATCATTTGCGTGACATTTTTGCAGACTTCTGTCGCCGGGCCCACCTTTCTGTTAAGGTGGAAGTGGGATATGGCTTATCTAGGGACCATATTAACTCCCGGCCTGCAGACATTCTAGTTCAAAGTTGGGACAGAGGAAAGCCAGCAGCCTTTGATGTCACAGTTGCCTCACCTCTCACTCCTGCTGTCCTGAATGAAGCTAGCATTTCTGCAGGGGCAGCAGCCTACGGGGCAGAAAATAGAAAACATGCCACTAATGACACAAGGTGCCAGGAGTTGGGGTGGATGTGTATTCCCCTGGCAGTTGAATTGTATGGAAACTGGGGGAAGGAAGCACAGTGCGTATTTTCACGTTTGGCATCCTTACTTGCTGTCAGCCAGTCCAGTTTCAAACCTAAAATGGTTGCTGTAATTTATGGACGCCTCAACCTGTCACTGGTGAGGTCTGTGGCAAGGGCCATCATGGGAAGGGAGTTAGCTCATGAATAGACTTTTTGTTTAGTTTACAATAGTGTAGTGTATTGTAGTTAGTTGTTTGTTCTTGTGAGTGGTGTACTATTTCAGTTATTATTAAATAATAATAATAATAATAATAATAACTTGCCAATGTGCTGAACTGAGTTGGAAATGTACTCCGCTGGCCGTAGAGAGTTATGGTGCATGGGTCCAGAGACCTTAAAGGTTTTCTCACAAGTAGCCACTTGTTTATCCATTCACGGGAATACCTCTAAATCTATGGCATTGGCTGACCTATTTGGTCGCCTCAGTCATTCTTTAATCAGATCTAATGCTCGTGCCATTCTAAGTCGTTCCTACTCCCCCACCTTGTGCAGCAGGTGGATGAACTTTGTGTGTAATTGTTTGTATTGTGTGTGGTTGTGTGTGAACATTGCATTGAGAATTATTATGTAGTGTTATTAAATATGCCAGTGCAACAATTTTAGTTGGGGGGTATCACCCCCTCCGCCCCCCATTTCATTTATCATCCTGAATATCATCTACTTGTATGTTTTGAAAATAATGCATTGCTTCCATAGCACACCATTAGTGCTTTTACAACACCACAAGATGTGTTAGGATAGCACTCATTGTTTGCAGGCCTATACATGTATATGTATATGTAGTGTGCATGACATCACCATAACAATATGTAATTCAACCATGTTTGCAAACTATTCATTTAGCGTGTATTTGGACGACAAGATGTGGTAGAACCTCTTACTGCTGGGATCATTCCCCATCAAGTTGACAGTCCCTACAGCAATATGGTTATCTATGACTTGGCCGGACATAACCACTACTTCTCCAGCCACTCTGCATGTCTGGAGGCCATCTCCCTCCACAGTCCAGCCATCTTCCTTCTCCTGCAGGACCTAAGGAAGGACTCTCAAGCCATCACCAGAGAACTCTACTACTGGTGTGCAATGATTGATGGTGTGTGCCACAAGTGTCCGCACCAGTCATCAGTCATAGTGGTGGGCACACATGCTGACCTGCTAACACCAGAGCAGGTGACCACAAAACTGACCACCCTACAGTCAACTGCTAACACAGCCATTAGTCATCAGAAGTTAGTAAAGGTTGTAACCCTAAACCTTACCAAGATATACAGTGATGCAATGGATCAGTTCAGGGACCAGTTGCATGAAATAAACAAAGATGTCATCAGTATGTGTCCATCAATTCCCATTCACAGTCACCTGATGCTAGCCTTCTTTAAGAAGCTACCTTCAGATATTGATGCCATATCCCTCTCTGACCTAGTTGTACATATAAAGGCTGATCCAGACAACCTTATAACACCCGATGTTCCTCCAATGATTCCAATTTTAAAGACGTTATCAGAAAAGGGTTTGATTGTCTTTGTTCCATCTGAAGACCCCCTTAATAGCTGGATAGTCCTTCACAAAGAGAGCATTCTTAAGAAGGTCAATGGAGCTTTGTTTGCAGATCCCTCTCTTAAGGAGTATACCCAACTAGCCAGCAATACTGGAATAGTACCCAGAGCAGTGCTTGAGAAGGCATTTCCAGAGTACAATATTGAAATGATAACACAGTTTATGATCCACTTTGAGTTGTGTCAATCAGTGGACCTATCTCAAGTGGATACAAACATGGCACCTGAAGGCTCATCCAGCCCAGACCTTGGTCCCCTCCTCTTCTTCCCAGCTCTTGTCAATGTTGGTAGGCCAAGTAGTGCCACAGTTCTCTGTGGCAGCTTTGGTTGGTCCATGATTGTCAAGTGTACAGACCAGTTCTTCACACCACGCTTTCTTCATGTCCTACTTCGTAGACTGCCTTTTGAGTTTGCACTCCCCACAGTACAGGCCACACCCCTCCATTCTCAGCTCAATCGTCGCTGTGATGTGTGGAGCAGGGGTATAAAGTGGCTTAGTAAGACAGGGGTGGCCACCATTGTTGAGATGAGTGAGACGTTCCAGTCCCTCTCCATGGCTATGTCCTCACCTGACAGGACAGAGCCCAAGTACCTAGAATTAGCACACCATGTTCTAGCTGTCATCAAGAAGGCTTGTGAGGAATTCTGTCCACATGTGGAGGTGTTAGACGTGATCTCCTGTCCTCCTGAAGCCAGCTCAGACCACTGTGATGGCACTAAGGTAGAGCTGTCCTTATTAAAGGAGGCCCTTCTTACAAAAACTAAATCTATTGTGGATGTAAGTGGCCAGAAGCATGTGTTGATGGGGGAGTGGCTGAAAATAGAACCTTGTCTGCCGTATATAGTTGAAGGTGAGGTGATTGAGGGGTGTGGCTAAAGGTGAATAACCACACCTTTGTCTTGCAGTGCCTAGTGGTGTGGTCTCCTCTCCTTCAGAGCTGGCAGGCCAAGCAATGCCACAGTTGGAAGGTCAGTACAAGCATTCATATGACAGGTGTCAGTTGCTATTCATAATTTTATATTACAAAGCAAGCAAATGTTTGGAGGATTAGAAGCATGTATATAGCACTTTACTACTTACATGTAACTGGGGGAATATAACACTATTTATCCTGATATCTCCTCTTTTTGTGTAGTTTCTACTTCTGAAGTCTCCTCTTCCCTGCTCCTATCTAAGTTTGTAGGCCAAGCTGTGCCACATTTGGAAGGTCAGTTTATAAATACAGTAGGAGACACGAAAAAGGTTACGTTCCGTTTACATAAAACGATCGTTGCGTGGTGTTGACTACAGCCTGTTATACGAAGTACAAATTGCGTCTGTAAGGTGTGTTGATGGGTGTTGATTGCGTACACGCATTCCATCGTTTGCACTACCTGGCTGCACGCTACCGTTGCGTTTGTGTGCCGCGTTCATCGTGAGTCGCTTTAGCTGCCGCGATGCGTTCTGAAGTCTTCAGAAAAAGAAAGTGTCTCCAAATCGAACGGAAACCAATCTAACAACGTTGTGATGGTTTATTTCCTCTTGCGCTTGATTCCAGAAGCTACGTAAGCGTAGATACGATGCGCACGATAGTACAGATGTAAACGGATTCATACACGATAATTGATAGCGTACCTGCGCTCGATCGTGTTAACTCTGTGTGTACCAGCGTAGTACGGAACTATACAATCGTACATATGGCGTGCTAACAATACGAAACGTAACCTTTTTCGTGTCCCATACTGTATGTGTGGTATTTACATGTACCAAGGGACCATACTGGTGTGATGGAAGGTTTATGTTATGTATGGGGGCGGGGGTCGCATGTATGGGGGGCCATATGTACATGTTATGTATGGGGGGCCACATGTACATGTTATGTATGTGGGGCCACATGTACATGTTATGTATGGGGGGCCACATGTACATGTTATGTATGGGGGGCCACATGTACATGTTATGTATGGGGGGCCACATGTACATGTTCTGTATGGGGGGCCACATGTACACATGTACATGTTATTGTAGCGATGCGATATTATTCTGTACTTATATGCGTTGTGTTTGGCCAGCTCCACGCATGCGCTGGTGGATGTATTTAAACCCTGTATTGCCCTTTTGGGGGCAGTCTGCTTGTAATTTTATATTACAGTGATTTGCTATAGACTCTCGGCAATAGTACTACACGTGGCGTAGTCGGCAGGATGGCGAACGAGAGCGAAGAAGTTGGAGCCACTCGGACAACCCAGCTCGAAAGGGTGGCCGCGGCCGTTGGCGCTAGTCGCCCTCTCGTTTCGCCTGATTCTTTCTCAGGTCTGTCTAGTTGGGCGGAGTGGAATGACCATTTCGAAGCCGTTGCTTTGGTGAACGGTTGGGACGATGAAAAGAAGCAGTTGTGGTTGCCAGTGCGGCTAACAGGGAAAGCGCAGACAGCGTGGTAGCGACTTTCCTCGGAAACCAAAGATGACTACGAAGCAGCAAAGGAAGCGTTACAAAAACGTTTCGAGCCAGAAAGTAAGCGGAAGTTGTATTTTGTGGAATTTCAGGCCAGGAGACGCAAGAGAGATGAGTCTTGGGGTGATTTCGCAGACGAGCTATGGGTCCTGGCTGAAAAGGCTTTACCAGAGCTGGACGATAAAGCAAAAGAATTGCTTGCTCTCGAGAGATACCTAGGTGAGCTTGATAACCCTCAGGTTGCATTTGCTGTTCGACAGCGAGAGCCGAAAACTGTCGACGAAGCTGTCACCGCGACGCTGGAGATACAGTCCTATCTCCGCCCGGGATTGCGACAAGAGCTCAATGCATCAGCTGTCGCAGAGGAAGCAGAAGCCCACAGTATTTCCGTCACGTCGTCCAGTGGTAGCGGACAGGACGCGGTGGTAGAAATGCTGAAAGCATTAACAGAGCGGCTGGAAAGGTTGGAAACTTCGTTAGGGGAACGGTGGCTGGCAAGAGACCAATGCGGACGACTGGTATAGGTGGTGGGGGCGGAAGTAAGCGAATTGTATGCTACAGATGTGGGCAGGTGGGCCATATCGCAAGAAACTGCGCTGCTGAGGGCAAATGCTCGAAGCAGGGAAACTAGAACCCCTCACCACTAGAGACCAAGTGCATGAGGGACTTAATACAATGGTCCATTGTAGTTTAGCAATAAACCCCGCATCATCACCTTGTATAACAGCCTGTGTGAAAAACAAGATTGTTAAATGCATGGTTGACACTGGTGCCACAGTGAGTCTATTTAAGAAGACGGCTTGGAGCCAGCTGGAGGGAGTCAACTGTAGCCTAGCACCGTGGGAGGGACACAAATTAGTTGGTGTGGAAGGTAGCCCTGTTTCAGTATGTGGTGGGTGTATCGACGTTGCAATTGGACATTGCTGGTACAACTTTTGTGTCTGATTTTGTTGTTGTTGATATGCTCGGTGTAGATTGCATCGTTGGATTAGATTTTCTGAAGAAATATGGAGGAGTCATTGACCTGTCAAAGAACACCCTTCAATTCAGAAATGTTATGGTACCACTGGAGGAGGTGACAAGAAAGACCAGCTCGAACCACACCGACAGATGCAGCCATGAACATGATGAACTCCAGGTAGCCTTGGTTGAAACCTTGGCTATTCCCCCGTTCAGTGAGGTACAAGCAGTAGCTACGGTTTCATCCACTGAGGGAACAGGCACGTGGTTGGTGGAAGGATCACGATTTGACCTTCCAATTCTTGTGGCCGGAGCCCTGGTGAAACCATTGCCAGGTGGGCAGGTACCCGTACTAATCATAAACTCCCTACCAACAGAGGCAGTCATCTACAAGGGAACACATGTGGCCACTGCTAAACCATTTGATGAAGTGATGGTGGCACCAGTACGTGAAAACAGCAAAGTACCTGGTGACAACGAGGAAGTATCATCTCGTAAGCGCAGTTTGCTGCATGACATAGCGAATAAAAGTGCTTGTGATTTAACATCTGAAGAGAAAAATCGCCTTTACGAAGTACTAATGGAATTTGCAGATGTGTTTGCTGAGAATAGTGATGATATGGGTCGCACAGGTGCTGTTAAACATTCCATCGATACAGGTACTAGTCCCCCAGTCAGGCAGCAGTGCAGACGGGTCCCACCATTTCGGAGAGAACAAGCAAAAAAGATGATCGATGATATGCTTCAGAAGGATATCATCCAACCATCGTCAAGTCCGTGGGCTTCTCCAATAATCCTAGTTCCGAAAAAGGATGGATCGCTGCGGTTTTGCATCGACTACCGGAAGCTAAATTCTGTCACACGGAAAGACGCCTACCCCCTACCGAGAGTGGACGATACCTTGGAAGCATTAAGTGGATCGAAATGGTTTTCCACTTTGGATCTCATATGCAGCTATTGGCAGGTAGAAATAGAAGAAAAAGATCGGCACAAAACGGCATTCTGCACCCGAGAAGGACTTTTTGAATTCAAAGTTATGCCGTTCGGATTGTGTAACGCTCCGGCGGTATTCCAAAGGTTGATGGATCTGGTACTCTCCGGTATCCAGTGGGAACGCTGTCTCGTTTATATTGACGATATAGTCATCATGGGAAAAACCTTTGAGCGTCATCTTCAAAATTTGATACTTGTGCTGGAAAGACTACGACGGGCGGGGCTGCGACTAAAACCCTCTAAGTGCTCGCTGTTCCAGGAGAAGGTGGTGTACCTTGGTCACGTCGTTACGAGAGAGGGAATTCACACCGATCCAGAGAAGGTTAACGCTGTGAAGACGTGGCCGGTTCCCACCTCAGGGCACGACGTGCAGCAATACTTGGGGCTGGTTGGATACTACAGAAATTATATTCAGAATTTCGCAACTATCGCGAAGCCCCTGTATCAGCTTACCGAACGAGGACGTGAGTTCTGCTGGTCAGAAGAGTGTCCCATTTCCTTTCAGGAGTTGAGATCTCAGCTGGTTGCTGCCCCGATTCTCGCATTCCCAGACTTCAGTAAACCCTTCCTTCTGGATACAGATGCGTGTGAGACTGGAATTGGAGTAGTTTTGTCGCAAGAACACGACGGCTTGGTGAGGGTGGTGGCGTACGCTAGTCGTACTCTCAGCAAGGCTGAACGAAAGTACTGCGTGACCAGGAAAGAATTATTGGCAGTGGTCACCTTTCTAAAACATTTCAGGCCTTACCTGTTAGGTCACCACTTTACACTTCGAACAGATCATAGCTCCTTGCAGTGGATTTACAGCATGAAGGAGCCTGAAGGGCAACTGGCGCGGTGGCTGGAACAAATCCAAGAATTTGACTTTAAAGTAGTGCATCGCAAGGGGAGCTGCCACCAAAATCCAGATGCCTTATCTCGTCTTCATAATTTGGGCGAGAGTGAATCCCCTGGAACGGTGCTGCAGCAGGAATATCCCGCGCAATCGTGCAGCTGTGCTGTGCAAGACAGTGACCAACCGCTTACCGGAATACGAGAGCTCCAGGGTGCCGACGAAGACATTGGACCTGCTCTCCAGTCTGTGATCTCAGGAAAAGTCCCGGAGGCCAGTTTCTGTAAAGGCAAGAGTAGAGAATTTAACCAGTTAGTACAACAGTGGGAACAGTTGTTGGTGAAGAATGGAGTTCTTTTCAGGCATCGTGAAGACGCAGGAAGTGTTATTCAGCAAGTTGTGGTTCCGAAGGCAGCCAGGTCCCAGGTATTGAAGCGAAGGTGCATTCGGTGGTCATCTGGGAGAAGCAAAAACTCTGGGTCGACTACGTGAGAGGTTCTACTGGCCCGGATTTTCCGAAGATGCAGTGGAATGGTGTAAGACTTGTCCTACTTGTGCAGCAAGAAAGAACCCTTCTCACAAGAGCAGAGCCCCCCTTCAGAGCATGACAGCAGGCTACCCTTTGCAGCTGATGGCAGTGGACATAGTTGGACCATTAACTCCTTCCAAATCTGAAAATACGTACATCCTGGTGGCATCTGATTATTTTACCCGATGGGTCGAGGCTTACGCGATCCCCAATCAAGAGGCGGTGACAGTGGCTAATAAATTAGTGGATGAGTTCTTTTGTAGGTTTTCAGTTCCTGAGCAGCTGCATTCGGACCAGGGTCGACAGTTCGAGGCTAATGTGATGCAGGAAGTCTGTCGTCTTCTTCAGATTGACAAGACGCGCACTACACCCAATCGGATGGACTGGTTGAGCGTTTTAATCAGACGATGTTGGCCATGCTGGCTAGTACCATGGAGGAAGACCCGAGTAATTGGGAACAGCATCTCAGGAAGGTATGTATGGCCTACAATACATCCGTTCATCCGTCAACGGGCTATGCACCATTCTACTTAATGTTTGGTCGCCTTGCTAGACTCCCGGTGGACATTATGTACGGTTCTTGTCCGACAGAACCTGTGTCACCTCATCAGTATGTGAAAACATTAAAAGCTACCATGGAGGACGCTTATGAGAAGGCCCGAGAACACCTGAAGGCAACAGCTGTCAGATCGGAAGAATTGTACAACAAAAGGGTGCATGAGCAGGAGTTTCAGGTGGGGGAATTGGTGTGGTTGAACAACCCAGTGGTGCCGAGGGGGAGGTCAAGAAAGCTGCACTGCCCATGGACTGGGCCCTTCAAGGTTATCAAAAAAATATCGCCCGTTGTGTACAGGATCCAGGATAAACGCCCTGGCTCACGAAAAAGAGTAGTAGTGCACTTCGATCGGTTGAAACCCTGTCCGGACAATATACGGATAAAACCAGTAGGCGATGAAGTGCAAAATACTGATGCGAGCAGTGATCGTCGTGAGCCTGCACAGCCCCCTGGGAGTCAGCTTCAGTTTTTTGAAGAAGATGATCAAGACGTCGTGGTGGATCCCGGGACTCGGAATGAGGAACAAGAGCCGGATGGGTCTGGCCTTGCTGAACTTCCGCCGGCCCCTAGAGAATGTTCACACACCGCACCAGAATTGGCTCCTGGTGTGAACCCTGAAGATGCAGCTCTCGAGTCTGAAACAGCAGTAAGCCCGGCGTCGAGATCTGACGAATCTGGTAGGTCCAGACATCAGAAACGAGTACGTCAATCGCCACCAGAACAATCGGCCTCCTGCTACCCCAAACGTACACGTAACGCCCCCTCCCGGTATGGCTGGAATCCTGTTTGGTGACATCAAAACTCCGTCCGGATCGTGGAAGTGCCTCTTTGAAAAAGGGAGTAGTGTAGTGATGCTATATTATTCTGTACTTATATGCGTTGTGTTTGGCCAGCTCCACGCATGCGCTGGTGGATGTATTTAAACCCTATATTGCCCTTTTAGGGGCAGTCTGCTTGTAATTTTATATTACAGTGATTTGCTATAGACTCTCGGCAATAGTACTACATTTTGTATGGGGGGCCACATGTACATGTTATATATGAGGGGCCACATGTACATGATATGTATGGGGGGCCACATGTACATGTTATGTATGGAGGGGCCACATGTACATGTTATGTATGGGGGGCCACATGTACATGTTATGTATGGGGGGTCACATGTACATGTTATATATGGGGGGGCCACATGTACGTGTTATGTATGGGGGGGGGCGACATGTACATGTTATGTATGGCTTGCCACATGTACATGTTATGTATGGGGGGCCGTATGTATATGTTATGTATGGGGGGCCACATGTACATGTTATGTATGGGGGGCCAAATGTACATGTTAAGTATGGGGGGGGCCACATGTACATGTTATATATGGGGGTCCACATGTACATGTCATGTACGGGGGGGGCCACATGTACATGTTATGTATGGGGGGCCACATATACATGTTATGTATGGGGGGCCACATGTACATGTTATGTATGGGGGGGTGTCACGCGAAAATTGGTCTGGGCAAAAAGTGGTCCAGGCGGACCACTTTTGGCTGCCAAAATTGGTCCGGCCCCGGACCACTTTTGGTTACCAAAAATGGTCCAGGTTGCCGAAAGTGGTCCGGGTATATCAGCTTGCAGGAAACCGTTCCTTGCCTTCAGGCGTTTGTGTACGACCCATTTCTATATGCAGCCGCAGTAAATGCATAAGCGTACATACTGCATGGCAAATATGCGCGAGCTGATAATGCATGCAGGTTCCACAGGCCCGATGGAAGGCTATAAAAACTGGTTGGGCTGATTAGTATTGAATAGTTTATTTAATATTCATCATTAATTAATATTGATATTCATTAAACTGTTTATTAATGTCTACATATAATTAATTATCAATATGCATGTTTATTCGGTCTGCTAATGATTAAAATGAGCGTGAAGAGTGGAGACAGTTTCACCGATGTCTTTTGTAGAGTATACAGTGTCTCTACCGACTGTGCATGCATGGCCATCGCTTGATTTGTGTTTGCGGAATGCATCAGTAGCTGCCTTCCAGTTATTGTACCTTCTAGTCAGAAAGGCTTCCTCGGCATTTTTTGAAGTTATTTTGATATCTCTGACAGCCTTAACGTAAGTATGACAGAATACCTTGTCGCAGTAATGTAACCATTTCCACTTGGAAAACCAGATCGGCTGCAGGAAGCTACGGTGCTGTCTTCCTATCTACCTTCACGGGAATTTAAAACCTGCTGGTTGATGGGGGGTATCTGATACTACGAGCAATTTTGCTTCGAATGTAGCCATTGCGCAATGGCTTTAATACAATGATCGATAAATTAAATATTAAAAAACTATTAATTAATATAACGTTAATATATCATCGACAGCCAAATCTGGTAGGGCTATAGCCCACCCGGCTCCGCCGGCCCTGTTCCAGAGGGGAATTATAAGACTCCATGCATGTGCTTATATTCCCTATATAGGAACAGCTCTTATAGCTCTACTCTATTCACCAAACCTTCTACACCTATGCATGGAGGCCTGCATGACCTCATTGCCAGAGAAGATGAGGATGCATGAATTCGATGCTAGCCATGGTAACAAGCATCACCTGTGGTTCTTATGATGCAAACATTAAGACAAAATGATTGATTTTCAGCAAGGTTCGTGATTATGCTGTGATTATAGCTAGGAATCTATTTGGACTACATGTAAGTTCCAAGGTAATTAAAACTCCACACAAGGATGTTCATTGTGAATCAGGATCCATATACGATAACTTTGAATAAGGTCTATATATGCATATTAACAGTGCATGCACGTACTGTTTAAAGCCGATGAATATAGTTCATTGCAAAGAGTGCTTGGTTCTTATGCCTGCTGCATCTGACAATGCATGCATGCAGTGTTCAAAACAAGATGTTGAGAAGAATGATGCTATATAAGCTACAAAGCTTAACTTTGGACTCAAGAACACCAACGGAAGTCACTCCTTTAGCAACGGCAAGGATTAAAGCCTGCTGTTTTCATTTCTCCATAATCAGTTGTACATGCTGCATGTGCGCGTGCATATGCATGCATGGATCATAGGAATACTGAACCATCATGAAATCAGGGGTCTATTTGAATTACAATCCTCCAAAACACGCCTTCAACCCTCAACGAGTTCATGATCAAGATACATTGAGACAATTTTTTTTTAAAACGTAACTTGACACACTGCCATGCATGCATGTGTACTTTTAAATACAATCGTTAATTTATCAGTTCATGCACAATTTATAATTATATTATGGAAGACCATCCTGAAAGAGCTACATGTAGCAAAGGCTGATAAATTTCTGCAGGACATGATTCATTAGCCATGCATAAAAAATTGTACATGCAAGTTGTGTTGGCTATTCAGTCATATACATGAATCTCTCAAGCTAAAATCAGCAGCAGGACAAAACCATGTACACGTACCGTACACTTATATTTACTGCACACACCTATTACCCCGGAACATATTTAATAACACACCACGCGTATATACGAACTTAACAGTGCAAGGACTGGTTTCCTGCAAGCTGATATACCCGGACCAAATTTGGCAACCCGGACCATTTTTGGCAACCAAAAGTGGTCCGCCCGGACCACTTTTTGCCCGGACCAATTATCACGTGACAGGGGCCACATGTACGTGTTATGTATGGAGGGGCCATATGTACATGTTATGTATGGGGGGGCCACATGTACATGTTATGTATGGGGGGGGGTCACATGTACATGTTATGTATGGGGGGGCCACATGTACATGTTATGTATGGGGGGCCACATGTACATGTTATGTATGGGGGGCCACATGTAAATGTTATGTATGGGGGCCACATGTACATTTTATGTATGGGGGCCACATGTACATGTTATGTATGGGGGGGGGGCCACATGTACATGTTATGTATGGGGGGCCACATGGAGGGAGTTATTGTAAACTATTGAGCTAGGTGTAAACGTCTATCTCTCATCCTCCTACCCATTCAACTGCTCTCAACCTCCCAGATACACACCATCCTGTGCCTTAGTCACAGACTGTAGTTTGTACATCCATATGTATCATGCGGTCGTAGTCGTACAGAATGTTCTTGGTCACCTTTCGTATCATATTCTCCCCTTCCTCCCTCTTCCAAAAGGTACACCCACCCTTCCACTGTTGTTGAACTGTCCTGTTGGAGGAGGAGCCACCATTAACATCATCCAGGAAATAGGTACCAATTACTCCAACTTTGGGATATGTCTCCTTAATGACAACAATGGGGCCATTGTGGGAGCACTACAACATGAGCATCAACGAAATTCTGAAAGTATCAACAGGGCAGTATTTCGGAAGTGGATGCAGGGGAGTGGCAGGAGACCAATCACATGGAGCACCTTGGCGACTGCTCTAAGAGATGCCAGCCTGCACGCCTTGGCAGACCAGATTGAAGGTGTGAGCAAGCGAATGGTTGTTGGCCAAACAACCAATCATCTCAATAATGGTTTGATATCGTTGTGTTAAGAATGTATTTAATAGACTTTTTAAATTATGCGTAATTAAAAAAGTTTATTAAATACATTCTTAACACAACGATGTTATGACAAACTCAATGCATTTTTGCATTGGACTTGTATGTAATTTGTTATTGAATGTACATGTAACAGCTATTTTCCTCCACTTCTGTGTTTGCTCCCCTCTTACCAGGTATACCACAGCCTGTACTTCCACCACAGCCTGTACTTCCACCACAGCCTGTACTTCCACCACAGCCTGTACTTCCACCACAGCCTGTACTTCCACCACAGCCTGTACTTCCACCACAGCCTGTACTTCCACCACAGCCTGTACTTCCACTACAGCCTGTACTTCAACCACAGCCTGTACAATCTGTACTGCCCGTCTCTAAAGGTATGTCTCCCTATTCATTATTCGTGGTCTTGTGGATCCTCACCAAAGTAATACTGTACCTTGTTAAATAAAGCTGCCGCATTCATAACATATGATTTGAATTTTCTCATTTTAATACATTGGGCTTGTGTAACCCGTTAGATATATAGATTTGTGAAGAGAAATCCAAAAAATACTGCATGTATATGCCATACACTATACAGCTATACAGCATTTGGACATAGTAAATTAAAATCCGGGTCATTTCACATGAATTTTACCCCCCCCCCCCCCCCCCCCCCCCCCCCTTCCTCGAAAAAAATAAAAACTCTACCAAACCTCATAAACAACTCTTTCAGGTGGGCCAAGCAAAATTGTATACCCTACCGTGCCCTGTTTGGCCAATATTACACCATGAATAATTATTTTGATAACCTTAGTGTGTTTGGATGAGGATAGCTTGTTCTGATGATTATGTAATAATGCTAAATGATGATAAGTATTTAGTTGCACCAATACAAGGTTCAATAATTTGGATTAGTTATTAAGGGTTAGTGTAAAGCGATGAATTTATAATGAATTTGAGTGCAGCAAAAAATAACAGTGCCCAATTTGCACCATTTTTCCCCCTTGGGTAGCTCATACAATAACCAATGCACTTTGCTTGAAATCCAACTGGGGAAATGGAACACGAAGCCGTAGCCTCAGATTAAAAAAACTGAACTACCTTTTGACTTCCAACTTCACAAACACAGCAGCACAAGGTGTTGTGTATGCTGTGTAAACTGTGGTGAAGCTAGAAGTCAAAAGGTAGTTCAGTTTTTTATCTGATGCTACGGCTTCGTGTTTCATTTCCCCAGTTGGATTTCAAGCAAAGTGCATTGGGTATTGTATGAGCTACCCAAGGGGGGAAAAATGGTGCAAATTGGGCACTGTTAATTTTTGCTGCACCCAAATTCATTATAAATTCATTGATTTACAGTAACCCTTAATAACTAATCCAAATGATTGAACCTTGTATTGGTGCAACCAAATACATATCATCATTTAGGATTATTACACTAAGGACATAATCATCACAGAACAAGCTATCCTCTTCCAAACACACCAACGTTATCAAAATAATTAATTATTCATGGTGTGATATCGGTCTAACAGGGCACGGTAGGGTATACAAATGTACAGAAATTTTGCTTGGCCCAACTGAAAGAGCTGTTTATGAGGTTTGGTACAGTTTTTATTTTTTGGGGGGTAAAGTTCATGTGAAATGTACCAGCCTGGGTCAATTTAAGTGTGGATAAAACTTCCGGAGTTGTTATGGTGACAATGATCACTGTACCCCAGATTTGAGTGTGTACTGTCAGCACAATGTTTTAGCACCAGAGATGTGTTGGGTGCCCATAAGGATGATATCTTTATATAACAGCAAATGAACAGTACCTATAGTTACAGCATGTATCTGAGTGGTACTAATTTTTTTTATTCGACTGGTTTTCATTTCTTTGCTAATACAAAGTTACTGCTACTACATGTACTCATTGAACCAAATTCTGGAGTGAATTAAATTATGGAGCTGTTAAAGAATCAAATAGTGGAACTGTGACTCGTGAAGTGGCACCCAGTACGAAGGTGTGCACCAATAAAAATGGATACAAGTTGAGAGCCATTCTTTACATGCAGCCATTTGTATTTAATGGTATCACAAAGACCTTCTCTATTTACATTGTGCCCTGCCATAGAATGGCAGGGCGGAGTTTGTATTAATCAAATACACAGTACATGCATGTACATGTATGTGAAAGTCAATTTCTACATGTACTGCTGTAGGAGTGAGGGTAACCATGTGGGGGACATACATGTACTGCATTACGAGTGAGGGATCCATGTGGGGGACATACATGTAATGCTGTTGAACTAGTCTTTCACAAGAAAGCTGACATTGTGTGAAGTGTTCAACTCGAGGTTTTATCGAGGGGGGAGGGGGGTAAATCCCCCCTCCCCCCTTGCCATATTACTGCCCCACCCCCTTGCTATCTTTTATTGTCCCTCCCCCTTTGCAATTTACACTATCGTTTCTATTCCGAACATTAACCAATCTCCATTACATGTACATGTACATGTATGGTCCTTACTGTAAATGTGCTGTTTATTAAGCATTGTGTGAAATGTTCAACTGGAGGTTTTATCGAGGGGGGAGGGGGGTAAATCCCCCCCTCCCCCCTTGCCATATTACTGCCCCAACCCCTTGCTATCTCTTATTGTCCCTCCCCCTTTGCAATTTACACTATCTTTTCTATTCCGAACATTAACCAATCTCCATTACATGTATATGTACATGTATGGTCCTTACTGTAAATGTACTGTTTATTTGTATTCTTGAGTATCAACAATTTTCTTCAAACCACAATGGGAGACCCTCTTTCCTTTCCAAACGTTTATGTGCATATCACACTCCCAGTCTCCTTCCCCTCCTACCCACATCTATAATACCCGTACTATTTCACAATTGATGTCAGCCCTTATTTACAAGGGACAAGTGACACAACACTCTAGAGTCTTGAGGATTTTCTTGATGAAACCTCCAAAAAGTAATCATGGTCTCATACCCAGACCCAAATGTGATTCATAGCATCACATGCAGAGGGTCAGGTTGACGTTTAGTAATATGGATGCTCTCATGTTACAGGTGTAGCTAGCTAGCTAGCACCACTGTAAATAGCATGTGCAAAATGCCCATGGGCACTATTTAGAATTTTCAGTTCAAAGTACCACCTTCATAATGCAAAAGAATATCAGAACCGTAAAACAGGGACCCCATTTGAAAGGCTTGGTGTTATATGTTGTGATGTACGTAACCTTGCTTATGCAGCACCATCATTAAATTTATGTAGGTCTGGGTACGAGACTATTGATAGCCCTGCTTGTACACTGGTTGAGTGTGCATTTATTAGAACATTAACATGCCAGACCTGCTTTTTCAAAAGTAGTAATACTGCATACCTGGTTTCTTTGTGCACTTACAGTAAGGACAATGGCTCCAATCTCATAGCAGCTGACAGATAGCCTACAGGTAGTAACCACCTCACCTGGTCCCCAGGTTGCGTACATATTGGAGCACACCACCACATCACCTGGTCCCCAGGCCTCAATACAGGTATAGGGTAATGATGTTTAAGATACAAAGTCGATCATATATCATATGTGATGATGGTCAACCTCCTTAAGCTTGAAAGATGCTCTTATAAATGTGGGTAATATGCATAGGCTGCTTACCAAACACTGCTTGTGTTTCAGTTGATGAAGGTATGGGCCACCTGTTGGACCCTGAAGATGTTGATGCTCTCTTTGGGATTGTGAAGAGTGCCAAGGCCAAATGGAGGGACATTGGTCGTGAGCTGGGGTTCACCTTGAAGGAGATGGATAACATTGGTGCACAGAAGGGGATTTCCCAGGACCAGGACTACTTCCAGGAGCTCCTGGACCTCTGGCTGAACTGGGCCCCTCCCGAGAAATCCTTTCCCTGTACAGAGGACCTCTTGGAGGCTCTTAGGCGCATAGGACAGCACAGGCTGGCTATGAAGCTGGCCCAGTGTGATGACTTCATGGGGAAGGAGTTAATTAAACGTAGTAAATGCCCCTCCTCCTCAATAGGTGATAGCTGACGTTGTCAATACGTAAATTTGAACTTTTTATATGTACATGTAAGTACTTTTAGCAGTGTGTATTTTCTAACAGTATCTGTAGTTGCTTTCATAACATAATGTGAATATGATAATGCAACTATTGGTCCAATTTTATTTTCCAACCTTGGTAACCCAGTGAGGGAATAACACAAATGGTACAAACAACACAAATGACAGCTTACTGCACACTCCGATGGCTGGCATCCTCGAGGCAGTTGGCAGCTCACACACACACACATACACACACAAACGTTCTAATTGCAGCAGGAAAGGGAAGGATTTTAATAAGCAGAGAGAGAGAGGGGAGAGAGAGAGAGAGAGAGAGAGAGAGAGAGAGAGAGAGAGAGAGAGAGAGAGAAATTGTTACATCCTATTTGAAGTTACCTAGCCAACACAACAACCTAGGAGGTCAATAATCTTTTTTGTGGCATACATGTATCTACTGTGAACCAGTGTTATATCCATGGTGACCACCTCCTTGTTGTTGTTGTTGGCCCCCCGGGGTTCCTTGCATCCCCCCCTGGCCCTGGGGCATATCAGCAGAGGAGGTCCCACTATAGTGGCCCAGACTGCTCCCTGCATGCTGCCCATACTGCCCAGGCTGCCGAGGCTTGGGTGTGCAATGGTGCTGGGTTGAATTGGGGCTTTATGAACAAATAGCCATGCTGCAATGATGGGTTGGTCACAGGGAAGGTGTTGTAATGTTGTTAGGGGTGGATGTATGAGTCTTGAAGGGCCAGTGGTGCTGGGGGCCATAGGGTGGTACCCCGGCCCTAACCCCGGGGATGGAATAGCTCTACTGAGTACCCGCTCCAGGTGTGTGCATGGCTGGGTAGTTATGATACTGGGGGGTGTGATGCCTGGTCTTGGGGGTGGGAGGTTATGGGGCCTCTGTTGCTGTTGGCAGTGTGGGCTCTGGCTCTGGCTGGTCAGGGGACACAGCATGATAATACCATTAGGGGGAGGGGCGTGTTACAGCGTCCTCGTTGGAAGATGTGCATCGCAGGTGTGTGCCAGCTACTGCCTGTTGGAGGTGGGTGGGGCAAATATGTTACCATGGCAATGGTGTGCTATTTTTTTTGTTACCTTTGGTAGACCACCATAATCTCTAACAATGACTGGGTCTAAGTGGGGATCAGGGGAGTAGGTTGGGGTATTGTAGCCTCCAGTGACCTACACATAACACAAGTACAGTTTAAACACAGCATATGTTCCCTCCTCCCCACCCTTTTAACCTGCATGACATCATGAGCATGATGTCCTTATATGGGTACTTACCATCCCACTGCTAGCTCTGTATGTGTATGCTTGTTGTTGTGGCATCAGTCCCAACTATGCAAGGAAGGGGAAAGGATTCGTTTAGCCACAAAACGCACATACCTGTACCCATAAAACACACAAACTACTACTTATTTCATAATTCAGTATCACACACTATTAACAATTCTAGATCTCCTGTCATGTTCTAAATCTTCTTGAAGATTCTTTATCTGGGGAGGAGAAATGTACACCCATATAGGCATGACACACACACACACACACACACACACACACTGACACACACTACCAGCCATGGGCCAGCACTACCAGCCATGGGCCAGCCTATCTACAACTGAAACTGTCTGCAGCTAATGTTGCAAGTGTTCTCACAAAGCCACACTTTATAACCAATAATACTAAAACACTACACTGCTCCATTAAGAACTCGTTTTTTTCCCCCCATCTTGTTTTTGTCATGTATTTAGCAACATTAAAGGTTATGGCAACTATTATTGGAACTAGACTATCAGTATTTCACACTTCCTATTCATTACATTCAAAATCCCCCACCATGTATCCCTATTAGTATTTCATATTTCCTATTAGTGCACCCCTCATAACATATACACCACGTATTCCTTTTGGTGGCCAGAAACTCAACAATGACCAATCAGGTCTTCAAACCACAACCACAACATAAACCTATAAACCACAACATCCAACCACAGTATCAGTTCAAATTTGAGTATTTTTAGTATTTCTGCATCACCACAGATGAAAACATCAATATCATGTGACTTGTTTGTGTTTTTGGTAGAACCTAAAACATGCAAACATTTTAATGTGTCTGTTTATGTACCTGGAGACCAAACCAATTGGGAGTTAAGGGCTCAAACCTTTTCACAGTCAGCTGGGACTAAGGGCTATATGACGACTGAAGCTTCACTTCAAGTGTGTACACTAATAATTAAAGTTGTTATGACGATGTCACAAGATCACAATCCACCCATATGATAAGAGTTTACACAACTTTGGCAAATAGATCCCGAAGTTGACAGTGTCTAACTGATTTATACTATAGCAACGCTGTTTACGTACGTACAGTACATTAACTATATTGCGCATGCGCGGTTTCCGTAAACAAGGTTAAAAAAAATTGTTGACTTGCTCGTTGACGACTGAAGCTGAGGGCTCAAAAAAGCACACACACACACTAGCACTCCCACATGTCCACACCCACACCAGCACTCCCACATCCACATCCACACACTAGCACTCCCACATGTACACACCCACACACCAGCACTTCCACATGTCCACATCCACACACTAGCACCCTACATGTCCACACCCACACACTAGCACTCCCACATGTCCACACCCACACACTAGCACTCCCACATGTCCACACCCACACACTAGTACTCCCACAAGTCCACACCCACACACTAGCACTCCCACATGTCCACACCCACACACTAGCACTCCCACATGTGCACATCCACACACGATATACATTGTGTATCCACACTAACATTTCAACTTGCGGCTGCAGTCTTCCCAGTACCATGGGATATGACATTTCCTAAGTCTCCTCGACCTTTGACCATGCCATGCAGACAGGCAGTGTGCTGGAGAAGATGGCACAGTTCTGTCCACAGATCGAGATGGAGTATGCTCTTGGGGAGGAGAAAGGTGGGCTGGGAAAGGGGTGTGGTGTTGGGAGTGGTTTTGTTTAATTTGATGTGTTTTATACTTTTAGAAGAATGTAGTTGATAGGATGATGGAGTGGTGTGATGGAGGTATGTGGGGTGGGACTGGTGTACATAATGGTGCTGAGTGGAGGCCAAATGGGAGAACAGTGTCCATGTACCTTGACCCTTATAATTGCATGCCAAGTAGCCAGTGGTCCTCCAGGTGGATGGGGACCAGTGGATAAGCTGCCTTAATATCCATCTTTGCCATTAGTGCCCCTGGCCCTAGCTGCATGACCTGGTGTGTGCTGCTTCATCCACTGAGGTGTAGGCCCTAGCTGCATGACCTGGTGTGTGCTGCTTCATCCACTGAGGTGTAGGCCCTAGCTGCATGACCTGGTGTGTGCTGCTTCATCCACTGAGGTTTAGGCCCTAGCTGCATGACCTAGTGTGTGCTGCTTCATCCACTGAGGTGTAGGCCCTAGCTGCATCACCTGGTGTGTGCTGCTTCATCCACTGAGGTGTAGGCCCTAGCTGCATGACCTGGTGGGTGCTGCTTCATCCACTGAGGTGTAGGCCAACCACCACATTTCTTTTCCTTATCCACTGTCCACACTGGCCCCATCTGGTGACCATACACACTGTAAGTCTGGTATTAGCCTCCATTTGCCACCATGTTAGCGGGCCCACTGCTCTGGCCTCAGCACATTGGGCAGCCAGGTAGTCACCTAAGCATGCCCTCCTCCCCATACCATGCTGCCCCTCCCCCCATGTGTAGTCCGCATGGAGTCCTACCCTGAACCCATCCATTACACCAGAGACCATGTGGTCCCTGAATAGCCTGTCAGGATGGCCCTGGGAGGGCTTCATCCCATGGTGCCCACTTCAGAAGAGTGTTGATGGTGTCCCCAGGGCTTGGAGGTATGAGCACCTTGCTAAGACTGCCACTGCAGAGGGCCATTACATCCTGTGTGTAGGGCACCTGCAATAACACATGGCCCCAAGGGAAGCCTCTATGATATACATCATCACTTTTCATTTGTTGTGAAAACAGCACATTTCCAATGCTTCCTTGTAATAATGAACATGTATCCACACCACCAATATGCCACCCCCCCCCCCCCCCCCCATCCATCCATACATGTACATGTAGGTCCCATGCACTCTTCAGTTACGGGGACGCTTGGCTCCAGCTGCAGTCGTGATCCCCTATGGGATGGTATCACATCATCCCTGCTTCACCGGGTACCACTCCCCCACATGCAAGGCAGACATGTCTGGCCCCTGCACCACTTGTCACTACACCTCCTCCCCCTCCCCGTCCTCCTCCCCAGGACAAGGATAAAGCATATTGAACGTTAGCTTGGGTTTGCCCAAACTGTGTTGGTCCCAGCAATGGTACAGTCACCTCATGGACCATATCCCCCAGTGAACCTCCTGCTGGTATCAGGCCCCAGTTCCCCTTAGTAGGTATGGACACTCCTCCCCAGCCCTTTTACATGCACACCTCCCTCACTCACACATGTTTACATATATAGCCGTTGAATGAATATTGAACATACACATGTACATGTAGCTATTGTCACAACTCTCATCTCCCTCCCCTTTTCCATTGCACACATGTGTTGTGCCATTTGTATGTATTCACTTACATTCTGTTATTATGTGCTCCTGGTCCCATTCCCAAGCTCTCATCTAATTATCACAAAGACCTTTAGAATGTTTTATGGTGGGTCCCTCCCTGGGTCACTCCTCCCCCTCCCTGGGATCACTCCACCCCCTCCCTGGGATCAGTCCTCCCCCTCCCTAGGATCACTCCACCCCCTCCCTGGGATCACTCCTCCCCCTCCCTAGGATCACTCCTCCCCCTCCCTAGGATCACTCAACCCCCTCCCTGGGATCACTCCTCCCCCTCCCTAGGATCACTCCTCCCCCTCCCTGGATCACTCCTCCCCTCCCTGCCTGGGATAGATCCAGCTGGCAGCTGCCTACTCTCACAATTACCAGAAGTACATGTATGCCAATGCATGCATCTAAACCAATCCATGATATGAACATATTGCATGGCCACAAAATCATGTCATGTAAACCTAACAGCAGCCATGACCATATAAGGGAGATCAACTGTGCAGTAGTTGCAGATGTGTCATGTGATGGAGGTGTGGTCATATGGAGGCAGATGTGTCATGTGATGGACATGTGATGGAGGTGTGGTCATATGGAGGCAGATGTGTCATGTGATGGAGGTGTGGTCATATGGAGGCAGATGTGTCATGTGATGGAGGTGTGGTCATATGGAGGCAGATATGTCATGCGATGGAGGTGTGGTCATATGGAGGCAGATATGTCATGCGATGGAGGTGTGGTCATATGGAGGCAGATGTGTCATGTGATGGGGGTGTGGTCATATGGAGGCAGATGTGCCATGTGATGGGGGTGTGGTCATACGGGGGCAGATGTGTCATGTGATGGGGGTGTGGTCATATGGAGGCTGATATGTCATGTGATGGAGGTGTGGTCATATGGGGGCAGATGTGCCATGAAGTGTTGGATGTGATCCTTGTGGCATGATGCCCTGCTGTGCCTTCTCCTGTGCAGGGAAGACAAGTGCAACACACATTTTCAATTCACAGATATTCTCCCTAGGATACTCTCCATCTGGTGACTGGTTGACTGTTGGGTAAGTACAGAGACCTGTGTATGCACATGTGACCCTCATGTGTACACAATAACACATGTACAGTGTTACATGCATCGTGTACATGTATGTGCATGTACATCACAACATACACATGTACCCTCGCAAGATGTACATGTACTTCAGCCACTAATGATTTATTCTGACACAAATTCATTACAGCTTACATAATGTAATGTGAAATCATTAGTGGCCGATGTTCCCAGAAGTAGTACTCATGATAGTCCCCTGTCATAGTACAGTACGTTGAAGTACAAACCAATTTAAATATGTATGTACATGCTTGTACGACACACACATACATGTATATACCACACATCAGTACACACATATCATGTGCAGTATAGTAAGTATCATTGCATGTTTGTGGTCCAGAGAAGTTCCAGCTTCATCTCCATTAGTCCTGTGTGCTGTCCCTGACGTTTGCTCACAGTGGCAAGAAGTGGTTCACCACAACTTGGAAGGATAACCTGATCAACACCTGTGTCGTAGCGATGTAGGCCCCCCCTAAAAATGGGTCCCCCCGGCCCCATATCACTAGCGATTTGGGGCCGGCCGGCCTAATAACGCTAGGGAATTGGGACCCCCACCGTTCTTGGTGCCCTTTTAATAGATGTACAAACATAGTGGTACCATTGGTAGCAAACTTCACACTGAATGATTTTGCCTGATTCAGGCATTCTGCAGGTACAGTGAAGGATAATGACATGATGCCTCAGTGCACACCTCCTGATGGTATCTGTTGTGGTAGTTGCTAGAGGAAATGGTGTTGGTTCACTTTGTTCAGAACAGGATAGCAGATGGGAACGCATCCTGCCTTGATCAAAAATCAGAGTCCATAAGTTGTCTCCTATTGCAGCATGGTAAGCAAATGCAATACTAAAGAGGCCACAGTCTGCTGTGGATCCTGACTGTTGCTGTGTATTGTGTGACAATCAAGGCTGAGTCATTTGCAGCGCACTTGTACACAGTCCTGAACTGCTCTTTTAGACTCAATGGTAATGTTTCTGTATTACCCACAAGAATGTCATAAAGGAAGACACTGCCATCACTGAAAGCTGTTGTAACCCAATGTTCCTCGCCAGTGTAATGAATCTGTATGCCTAGACAATGCAATTAGTGTGATAAGATGCACATGGTAAAGCAGCCATTATTATGTAATTACAACATACCATTTGTATTCATTGGTTTGAAGCCTTTAACCTGACATAGCACAGTGGGTTGAAAACCAGACATTGTGGGAAACTGATCTCGAAGAAGCATTAAAGCAGCATAGATTACAAGATCATCCAACAAGCCTCCTTGTTCTAGAATTCTCTTATGATGTTTAGTCATTCCCAAGATCCAAGGAGAACACTGAGAAAAAGGCATGATTAAAAAAAACTATTTTTACTTCATTCGATCTTTGCCTTTTTACTTTCTTGTTCAGTATTACAGCACATATCTAAGCATATGGTTTAAGGATGCATTTTCATCTTATCACTCTATATATGACCTCTCACTTAATTGTGACTTCAAATCTATTGTTCCTGAAACACTGAAAAACGCAGCTCGCTTTTGAAGTCCCCGTTTGTATTCCTTGCTCACACCCGACGGATAGAGCGCATTTGTGACATATTCAAAAATAACGCTATACGAAGCAGATGCGTCGCAGTCTACAGTCTCTCCTGTAACGCTCATAGCAGCTGGATAACTAGAGAGAGTGTGCAGGTGGCACGCATGCGTGTGTACTTACGTTGTTCGTGCAGACTGAATGACGTCATGCATGCATGATAGCTTCAGACGGCAAAGTGGTGCATGTGTAGACCTTATGCACAAATCATGAATTTCATTAAACTCACATACAATGATTATATGAATTTTATTAACATAACGTGGCGTTCCATTTGCGAATGTATTGGAGGAATCGGCAAAGAGAATGGTGATGAGTTGCTGCGCTCCGAGTTGTACGAATCGAAAGATTCCTGGTTCTTCGACGAAGTTCTATCGGATCCCATCCGATCGTAGTCATAGGATGCTCTGGATCTCAGCGC
Source organism: Eunapius fragilis (assembly GCA_963681505.1). Classification (NCBI taxonomy): domain Eukaryota; kingdom Metazoa; phylum Porifera; class Demospongiae; order Spongillida; family Spongillidae; genus Eunapius; species Eunapius fragilis. The sequence continues at coordinate 6,706,703 of OY811976.1, read as the reverse complement.
TTCGTTACAAGAGACTTTGTTCCTGATGATACACATAGGCTTTGCAGCGATCATTTTATATCAGGTACGAATTTTTATGCATGCAGATTTTATGTTTCTTTTTACAACATAATATATTACGAGGACAAATAAGTCACGATCCTTTGCATCCGGACTTCGTTCCGAGCACATTCGCCCATGTGGATGTTGGTAGTAGGGAAAAGCTGAAGATGAAATTGGATGGATAATTTCAAACCACAGCAACAAAACGAAAGCGCCTAGAAACAGTGGCTAGGACAGTAGAAACACCTCCAGGTGAGTTGTGTGTAGCTTTCAAAATGTATTTATATATTGTATACACCATAACAGTTCCCCAAGATGTCATTGCAACTCAATATCAAGCGGAGTCTTTGGTAGAAAGCATTGCAGATCACCTGGAACCATTGGTAAAGGATGTTGCAGTGCAAGTGAACATTTTACAAAATGATGTAGCAGTTCAAGTAGAATCTGCTACATTTGACATTTCAGTTCAAACAGAGCCTTTGGTTAATGGCTTTGCAGTTCAAGTAAATTTTAAATTTTCAGAGAAGGTCCAGGCTCAAGTCCAGACAGAGCATGCTTATGAATGCCATAGCTGTACACAACTCATGCAAGAAAATGGCAAGCTTCTGAAATCAACAGCAACATGCATTGTCACAAGAATCTATGAAATGCAATGAAGATAAAGTGCAGTTTTACACAGGGCTTCCTAACTATGCTACCATGATTCTTATTATTCAGTTTGTAACAAATGGACTGCCTTTGAAGGGTAAATTGAGTCATTTCCAGCAAATATTATTGGTGTTAATGAAGCTGAGGTTAAATCTCGAAGAACAAGATCTAGCATATAGGTTCTCAGTTTCAGAGTCAACTGTGTCAAGGGTTTTTCGAAAGTGGATGTATCGAATGTCAGAACAACGAATGTTTTTGATTCATTGGCCTTGTAGAGAATATTTGTGTGCAACAATGCCAATGGGTTTTAGAACATTTTGTGGTAATTGTGTCTGCATCCTTGATTGCACAGAGATTTTCATTGAGCGTCCATCGAATTTGCAAGCAAGGGCTCAAACATCGAGTGAATATAAAGACCACAATACAATCAAAGTATTGGTTGCCATAACACCTCAAGGAACTATATCATTTATATCTAAAGCCTGGGGAGGTCGAGCATCAGACAAATATATCACAGAACATTGTGATGTTCTTAATAATCTTCTACCAGGAGACCTAATTCTTGCTGACAGAGGCTTCACAATAGAAGATAGTGTTAGTCTGTACTGCGCTCAAGTGCGTTGTCCTCCATTCACAAAACGAAAAAGGCAACTTTCCTGTCATGAAGTGGACTGGTCACGTGAAATATCCCGTGTAAGGATACACATTGAGCGTGTGATCGGTCAGGTGAAAAAAAATTCAAATTACTTGAAGGTGTTGTTCCAATCAGCATGTTAAAAGGGATGACTCCAACTGACACCACTTATATAGACTGTATTCTGACAGTTTGTGCAGCACTCTGCAATTTATCACCATCTGTAGTTCCATTTACCCATACACCAGTACCTCTCTAACCCACACACCCACATAAATAATATCACATGCATTCATATATTGCGACAGTGATCACATGCATGTACATGTATATTGTGCAAATTGTCAATTCATGCAGAATCACGCATTCATACATATTGCGACAGTGATCAGTGTGCAAAATGTCAATTCATGCAGAATCAAGCAATTATTATTATTACTTTTTTGATCTTTTGGTGGATTTGAACTGTGATTTGCAATCAGGGCAGTACCACTTTCCACGGGGTATAATGTCTAACTGCAGACATGCAGTGTGGAACCACTTAACTTGACATAGTTGATTATCACAACCAATTAAATCTGAGTCAACTTGGTCATCATCAAGTCCACAGTAACACCAACAAGATGGGTCCTGAGTTCCTAACTGGGATGAACATGTAGGAATATCTTCAATTGTTATGTTTTGCTTGCTCCACCACTTTCCTAGCAATTGAGGTAGAATAATAGAGCAGTACATTTCGTTTACTTCCTCGATAAAAAAGTTATGGGAAGGTATGATTCTTGTAACAAGGCAATCTTGTGTTGTCCAGACAACCAGGTCAGCATATCTAGCTGCACATATAGCAATCTGAGCTTGGATCTGATAGTAATATTGATGTGACTGCTTTAAGGCTATATTGCCATGTGGTGTTATGTCTAGGAAATCTATTATTCCTTCCAGCACTGCATAAGATATAGAATGCTCTCTAGCATTATATGGACATTTTATTTCTAAAACTCCATTACCACAACATTCGCACTGAACAATGCCATCTGGAGATGCTCCCAGATGAGGAAATGACGGATTGATATGAAGACCACTGTCTTGTACATGATGGTTCACATGGTGTTGAGAGGAACATCTTTGGTAATTGGCTCTAGCATCCTTTTCATGTGCAATTCCCCAGCTAAAGTAGAAAGGAAAATAGTTATCAGTAGTATGTAAAACAATATTTTAAATACTCAGTAAGTTCACCTTGTTGCAGTACTCCGAAAGGTGATTTTATGGGGATAACAAATACCATTTATCAGGGAATGAGATGGTTTGGCAGGATTAGTGTGAGCAGCAGATTTCATCTATGATGCCGTAACCCTGCCAGCTCTATAATCATACCAGATAGAAGCCTTTGACTGCTCTCTTGTGGCCTTTTCCAATTTTTTAGCTTGTTCATTGGTCACTTAAAGTGAATTAAATACTTGTTTGCTTTCATTAAGCAATTCCAAATAAGACAGATTGAGGTATTCAGACCTGTAAAGGTTTGTCATTAATTGAGGGATGGATTCCATGTGTCTATTTGGATCAAATGGCACTGAATACCCTGGAAGCAAAGATAATATCCCAGCTTTAGGAGATGCCTCAGATAGTTTTTTATAAAACTCCTCCTTTCTCAGCTCAATGCTTCTGCTGTTTTCAGGAGTTTCATGACTGGTAGATATAGGAGTGTCATTCATACTAGGAGCCTTGTCAAAACTAGGTGTTGCAAAAATGATGTCACTCACAGTAGCATAAGGTGACTGTGTAGTAAAGGAGAGGATACATAAGTAATGTACTGGACTATTTAATATATAAAATACCTCTGTCCTTAGTGAAGGTTGAAGCCAGCTGCAAATCTGCGATGTACAAGGTAGTTTCATTCTGGATTCTAGCCTTTGCCATAACAGCATACAAGAGAGCAGAGATGTGAGAGCAAGCTTCTCCAGCTCCTGCCATGCAGTTGCAATGTGCACATATGATTGCACCACTGTACCTCACACCAACCCATGGGCACAAAGGAGGGGCACTTCGTGCCTGACTGTGCTTAACCTAAAACAATGCAGTAAGATCATCAATATACATGTATGCAACAACGAAAAATTCGCCTGCCTTAGCACGAAGAAGGCAAGAATCTGAGTTGATCTTAAATCGCCCTACATCTGTGACATAACCAGCAATAAAGTAAGCCCAGGCATCAGTGCTCTTGTAGGCCTTCAAGGATTCTTTAGTGTGGGGGCTCGGAGATTCGATCAGGTACGCACATGTGTCAGGAAACTAAACATTGGGCCACAAATCGGGGTTACATTCCCATTCTTCTGACTTCGTAGCGTACGGATCGCAACAGACAGATACCAAGAAGTTGGAGCTTTTGGCGATATCTTTGCTTTCCTCCTATGTCTAGTTGATCATAAAACTCGGATCCTGGTACAAACTTGAGATGTTGCACGAGAAAATCGTTGCTTGTTACGGTCGCCATTCCACCAATACATCAGGTAGGACAATGAATGCGATTAACGTACGGCCCCTCGTCACATGATTAATGAGATTCAAGGTTTTGTGCATAAGGTCTATATGCTGTACTGTATGTTAGCAAAGGGGGCCCTCCTGGGGGCCCAAAACCCTAGCGAAATGGGGCCCATTTAGGGGGACCAAATCACTAGCGTTTTGGGGCCGGGGGGGGGCTCATTTCGGTGGGGGGCCCAAATCGCTCCTACACCTGCATCATGGGGCCTATATCATACAGGTACTAGTGTATTATGTGGAGAGGGGAGGGGGAGGGGGGAGGGGAGGGAAGTGTCATGGCCTGTGGTCAGGTTGTCACATTGCCCATCATCATGTGCTCACAGCAAAGGGACAAATGATTTGTATGAACAGGCCAAGGTCTGGTACAGTACCCAAAGAATGGTAACCCACCAGACCTGAGAGGGATAGGGGATCAAGGGGTTAATGTGTGTGTGTATGTGTGTGTTTGTGTGTGTGTGCATTGTGTTATGTTAAAACCTTTCCCTCCAACTATTCGTCCTCACCAGGTCTGAGGGCATTAATTGGAAGTGATGACACCACTTGTTATGTACTCTCTCATCTTCTGTTTTTGTACTCTATCAATAATTATAGTGTTTCTAATTTTAAAGATAATGCTTAGGGGCGTGGCACTCGGAGGAGGGGAGAACCTTAAGTCTCGGCCCCAGACCAAATAAACACAGCTGCTGATGGTCTCTGATGGCGTCTGTTGTGTGTGGGGACCATTGGACCAAAGACCCTATAGCTAGGAGTGCATCAAAATCGGGGCCGCCCCATTAACCAGTCAGTTGGCCCCTCCTCCTCTCTGCATGATACTATGGTGAAGGGCTTGGGATCTACTCTAATATCTATGTTGGGATCAATCGAAATCCGTCCATATACACTTAAATAATGAAAGTTGTAATTATGCACGCATGCGTGCATGAAAATGATGTGATAGTCCTAATTTGGCTGCTTTGTCGACTGCAGCTGGGAGAACGTTTAATGGCGTCCGTAAGTTTTGTACCTTACGCAGAAAATCGTTGAGTGTTGAAATTGGATCTAAGAAAGCGTATGTATCTAGTGTGTAAGAGATCAACGATACTAACTAGCCGTCACACGTGTGCGTCATCCCGTGCCGCTAGAAACGGCTGAGTTACCTAGTAACATAGGAAAGCCTCACCTATGTACAGTCCAGCCAGGCCTGTGGTATACGTTTACATGCATGGTAATACCTGTGTTGTAGGCCTGGTGGGTGTGGCCACCACTGATCGACAACAGCTCTACCTTAAGTACTGTTCCATCTCTGCAGGCATTAGAAGGGAAGCTCATAAGGGCAGCAAAAGAGGGAAGGACAGATGAAGTCATTGCAATGCTGGACAAGGGGGTGAACATTGAAGCTAGACAGGTGATGGGATCATAGGGTGATATGTGTGAGAGATAATGGGAGGTGTGAACCTACCTGTATGGATGTACTACATTATTGCACAGTAAATTAAATATGTGGATTGTTATGTTGGACCTCATGATCCCCCTACACATGTAGCACATAATATCCACTACATAAACTTAACAGTACCATCTAGGGGGGGAGGGGAGGTCCTCCATAACTAATCCCATATTTGTGATGACTTGGTTCTGTTGTGTTTCTTAGTGGAGGGTAGCCATAGGATTGTGATTAAAAGGATTGTGATGTTTCAGACATGGAGATCTAAAGGCACCATGTAAATGTCATATGAAGAGAAGCAGATCTTTTGCACCAGCTTTTTCACCTTTAGAAATACCCTTCATGCATGCACTGTTCCTACGTTTGCATGCCTATGGTGGGATGAAGGCATTTACTGTGTTGATGTTTTGGGTTACTCCATCCAGCTGGTGCTGAACATCAGCGGCTCCCAGTAGTACAACAGACCAGGCAGCCATGATTTACTTCTTATCTGCATTGTGTTGTATTAATAATTGGTTGTAATTGGTTATTACGCCAGGATGTGTTCCTAAGTAGAGGGAGGAGGGGGCATGCCTCAGCCATTGGAGTATCTTCAATGAGTGATCTAGGGCGGGACCTCAGCATAATCTGATGTACATGTACTTTAGCTGCTTCATGTACACTGTAGATACATGTATCCCATAAGGCAAGCAGCCATTACAACTTATGAGCTTACATTAGAGGGCTTCTAGCTGTAATTTGGAGACTCTTTATGTGATCTTAGCACTGGAAGTTGTACGTTGTACCACAGAAGATTGTTTACTAAATACATCAAGGGTTAATAAGTCAATCAGTCAAATGTTGCTGCATCAGAAAATGGAGAGTATGGACACTCCTCCCCAGCCCTTTTACATGTACACCTCCCTCACTCACAAATGTTTACATATATAGCCATTGATGAATGTTGAACATACACATGTACATGTAGCTATTGTCACAACTCTCATCTCCCTCCCCTTTTCCATTGCACACATGTGTTGTGCCATTTGTATGTATTCACTTACATTCTGTTATTATGTGCTCCTGGTCCCATTCCCAAGCTCTCATCTAATTATCACAAAGACCTCCAGAATGTTTTATGGTGGGTCCCTCCCTGGGATCACTCTTATTCACTGAAAATAGATGTATCGTGGACTGGGGACGAGGCACACGCCCACTACCCATAGCAACTATTATTTACCTGTGGTGGGTGTGTCCTGTTGTTAGACATGTGTGGTGAGTGTGTACTAAGATGGCAGAGAGGGGTTTGAAGGGTACATGTAGGTCATGTCTGACGTTTATGGTACACTGATATGCCATTCTCTATAACAGGACGGATATACAGCACTAATGTTGGCATCAGCGAATGGACATGTGGAGTGTGTGAAAATATTGCTAGACAGGGGTGCCCAGGCCAACACTCAGGACAAAGTGAGTAGTTCCAGGCCAGTCCAATATCTGTTGCTAATTTGTGTACTTGAGGTATATGTGGACTGTGAGAGTGATCTGTGAGTGGATTATTGTGACTGTAGCAGCATAGCAGTGAGCCATGGTGTGAATTTGTATGGCTTCAAAGATGCAGTAATTAATTGTATTTGGTTTGGTGTATGAATGTGTCCAGCCACAAACACCAGTGTATAGGGAGGATGGTGTTGCCCTTACAGAGGTGGCCCCAGGATCTACCAAGGGGAAGGGCCTAGCAAACCAGGGGCACCAAAGAGGGTGTGGCACTTTATCCTTTGTTGCTAATAATCCTTGTCTATGCATGCAAGCGAGCGCTAGAAGCTAAATTATGCTACCAACTACAGCCACATGTTGTAATCTCTTTGCATTGTTGTAATTGAAGGGAATGGAGGTGGGGGGAAGGGGGCACCATAGCCTGGGGTGGAGGGGGAGGCTAAGGCCCATAGGCCCCCCCCCCCCTCCCCCCCAGCTGCCTCTGACTCTAAATGTGTGTAACTAAACCGGCTGGGTGGAGGGGTAGGGGTGGGGGTAGTTAGAATTCAAATTTTTTTTTACACATGTAAAAGAGCTACATGTATTGATGCCAGTGAAAGTTTTTACCTTAGGACCCATTTTTGTCTCATCATAATTCAGTTTTGTTTACATAGGTTACAAGTGGTGTTATGCTGTCTTACTAATTATGTCATGTGCATGTCTGTGCCAGTACTTAAGTACATGTATATAGGGAGGCATTAGATGGAGTTATGACACTCAGCCAAGATTAGGTACCATGTATGGATGTGAAAATAAGATGGAGTTAAGTCACTCCTCCCCCTCCCTGGGATCATTCCTCCCCCTCCCCCCCCTCCCTGGGATCGCTCCTCCTCCCTGGGATCACTCCTCCCCTTCCCAGGGGACCACTCCTCCCCCTCTCTGGGATCACTCCTCCCCCTCCCTGGGATCACTCCCCCTCCCTGGGATCACTCCAACCCCTCCCTGAGATAACTCCTCCCCCTCCCTGGGATCACTCCCCCTCCCTGGAATCACTCCTCCCCCTTCCTGGGATCACCCCCTTCCCTCCCCATCCTGGGATCACTCCACCCCCTCCCTGGGATCACTCCTCCCCCTCCCTGGGATCACTCATATTCACTGAAAATAGATGTATCGCGGACTGGGGACAAGGCACACGCCCACTACCCATAGCCACTATTATTTACCTGTGGTGGGTGTGTCCAGTTGTTAGACATGTGTGGTGAGTGTGTACTGTGATGGCAGAGAGGGGTTTGAAGGGTAGGTCATGTCTGACCTTCATGGTACACTGATATGCCATTCTCTATAACAGGACGGATGGACAGCACTAATGTGGCCATCAGAGAATGGACATGTGGAGTGTGTGAAAATATTGCTAGAGAGGGGTGCCCAGGCCAACACACAGACCAAGGTGAGTAGTTCCAGGCCAGTCCAATGTCTGTTGCTAATTTGTGTACTTGACGTATTTGAGGACTGTGTGAGTGATCTGTGAGTGGAATATTGTGACTGTAGCAGCATGGCAGTGAGCCATGGTGTGAATGTGTATGGCTTCAAAGATGCAGTAATTAATTGTATTTGGTTTGGTGTATGAATGTGTCCAGCCACAAACACCAGTGTATAGGGAGAATGGTGTTGCCCTTACAGAGGTGGCCCCAGGATCTACTAAGGGGAGGGGCCAAGCAAACAAGGGGCACCAAATGGGGGCGTGGCACTTTATCCTTTTTTGCTAATGATCCTTGTCTATGCATGCAAGCGAGCGCTAGAATCTAAATTATGCTACCAACTACAGCCACATGTTGTAATCTCTTTGCATTGTTGTAATTGAAGGGAATGGAGGTGGGGGGAAGGGGGCATCATAGCCTGGGGAAGAGGGGGAGGCTAAGGACCAACCTCCCCTCTCACAGGAGAAAGGTATAAACGTCCAGCCTGGATTTTGTTTTAGGCTGGTTTTTTACAAAAACCCCTACCCTGCTTTTGTTGAATGTTAAAGTATGAATACCAATACTGTTTTTGTTCAACAGAACCACCTGGATGCTCAATCCCAGGATAGTTTTTACGCTATTTCCATGCAGACACAGGAAAAAGTTATAAATATCCAGCTTGGATTTTTTAGGCTGGTTTTTAACTTTTTCCTGTGTCTAGCTGCCTCCCCTCCCTTCCCCAGCTACCTCTGACTATAAATGTACATGTATGTAACCGAACAAGGTGGGTGGGTGGCAGTTACTTACATCCTCTCCCCCCCTCCCTCCCCTCCCTCCCCTCCCCTCCCTTCCTTCATTCCCCACCCCTCCACACTCCCTCCCCTCCCCTCCTCTTCCCACCCTCCCCTCCCTCCCCTCCCCTCTCCTACTGCCCTCTCTCCCCTCCCCTCCCCTCCCCTCCTCTCCCCTCCCCTCCCCTCCTCTCCCCTCCCCTCCCATCCTCTCCCCTCCTCTCCCCTCCATCCACTCCCCTCCCCTCCCCTCCATCCACTCCCCTCCCATCCTCCACTTCCCCTCCCCTCCCCTCCCATCCTCCCCTCCCCTCCCCTCTCATCCTTTCCTCCCCTCCCCTCCCATCCTCCCCTCCCCTCCCTCTGTGTATGTCCTTCCCCTTGTCATTGCCCTACCCTCCTTATCCCACCCCTCCTACTCCCCTTGTGGCTGACCCACCCACCCACCACTTTTTATTCGGTGTAATGTGGACTGGGGACAAGGCACACACCCACCACCCATACAACACTTATTTACCTATGGTGGGTGTGTCCTGTTGTTGACAGTCATGTGTGGTGAGCGTGTACTGTGAAGGCAGAGAGGGGTGTGAGGGGTAGGTCATGTCTGACCTTCGTGGTACACTGATATGCCATTCTCTATAACAGGACGGATGGACAGCACTAATTATGGCATCAAGGTATGGACATGTGGAGTGTGTGAAAATATTGCTAGAGAGGGGTGCCCAGGCCAACACACAAGACCAGGTGAGTAGTTCCAGGCCAGTTCAATGTCTGTTGCTAATTTGTGTACTTGGGATATATGTGGACTGTGAGAGTGATCTGTGAGTGGAATATTGTGACTGTAGCAGCATGGCAGTGAGCCATAGTGTGAATTTGTATGGCTTCAAAGATGCAGTAATAAATTGTATTTGCTTTGGTGTATGAATGTGTCCAGCCACAAACACCAGTGTATAGGAAGAATGGTGTTGCCCTTACAGAGGTGGCCCCAGGATCTACCAAAGGGTGGGGCCTAGCAAACCAGGGTCACCAAAGGGGGTGTGGCACTTTATCCTTTGTTGCTAATGATCCTTGTCTATGCATGCAAGCGAGCGCTAGAAGCTAAATTATGCTACCAACTACAGCCACATGTTGTAATCTCTTTGCATTGTTGTAATTGAAGGGAATGGAGGTGGGGGGAAGGGGGCACCATAGCCTGGGGAGGAGGGGGAGGCTAAGGACCAACCTTCCCTCTTACAGGAAAAAGTTATAAATGTCCAGCCTGGATTTTGTTTATAACAGACACCCACCCTAATAATTTAAAAAACCATCCTGGGATTGAGCGTCCAGGGTGGTGAAATCCATGTAGTTCTACCCTGGTTTTGTTGAAAAAATACCCGCATATGGAAGTATGAATATTATTATTGCTCCAATATGGTTTTTGTTCAGCAGAAACAGGATAGAACCATATCTATTCCCACCACCCTAAACGCGCAATCCCAGGATGGTTTTTACACTACATGTATGAGGATGGGTGTTTGTTGTAAACAAAATCCAGCCTGGACATTAATAACTTCGTCTATACCTGCCTCTAGCTTTCACCTCCCCTCCCTCCCTCCCTCCCTCCCTCCCTCCCTCCCTCCCTCCCTCCCTCCCTCCCTCCCTCCCTCCCTCCCTCCCTCCCTCCCTCCCTCCCTCCCTCCCTCCCCCCTCCCTCCACCCCTCCCTCTCTCCCTGCCTCCCTCCCTCCCTCTTTCCCTCCCTCCCTTCCCACTCCTCCCCTCCCTTCCCTCTCTTCCCCTCCCCTCCCCCCTTCATCCCCTTCCGAACCCTCCCACCCCTCCCATCCCTCCCCTACCCTCCCCTCCCCTCCCCTCCCCTCCCCTTCCCTCCCTCCCCTCCCTCTCCTATCGCCCTCCTTCCCATCCCGGCCATCCCCACTCCCTTTCTTTCCTCCCTACCTCCCTCCCTCCCTTCCCTCCCTCTCTCACTCCTTCCCTCCCCTCCCTCTCTCTCCATCCCTCCCTCCCTCCCACCTTCCCTCTTTCCCTCCCTCCCTCCCTCCCTCCCCCACCGTACCTCCCCTCCCCCACCCTACCTCCCCTCCCCTCCCCTCCCCCACCCTACCTTTTATCCCCTCCCCTCCCCCCACTCCCTCACCTCCCTCCCCTCCCCACTCCTCACTCACTCCCCTCCCCTCCCTTCCCTTCTTTGTTACCCTCCTTATCCCACCCCTCCTCCTCCCCTTGTGGCTGACCCACCCACCACTTTTTATTCATTGCAAATTTGGTGTAGTGTGGACTGGGGATGAGGCACAAGCCCACCAAATGTACCACAGTTGTTTACCTGTAGTGGGTGTGACCTGTTGTTTGTGTGTGTGTGTGTGTGTACTGTGATGGCAGAGAGGGGTGTGAGGGGTAGGTCATGTCTGACCTTCATGGTACACTGATATGCCATTCTCTATAACAGGATGGATGGACAGCACTAATGAGGGCATCAAGGTATGGACATGTGGAGTGTGTGAAAATATTGCTAGAGAGGAGTGCCCAGGCCAACACTCAGAACAAGGTGAGTAGTACCATGCCAGTTCAATGTCTCTTGGTAATATGTGTACTTGTGGTGTATGTGGACTGTGAGAGTGATCTGTGAGTGGAATATTGTGACTGTAGCAGCATGGCAGTGAGCCATGGTGTGAATTTGTATGGCTTCAAAGATGCTGTAATTAATTGTATTTGGTTTGGTGTATGAATGTGTCCAGCCACAAACACCAGTGTATAGGGAGAATGGTGTTGCCCTTACAGAGGTGGCCCCAGGATCTACCAAGGGGAAGGGCCAAGCAAACGAGGGGCACCAAAAGGGGGCGTGGCACTTTATCCTTTGTTGCTAATAATCCTTGTTTATGAATGCAAGCGAGCACTAGAAGCTAAATTATGCTACCAACTACAGCCACATGTTGTAATCTCTTTGCATTGTTGTAATTGAAGGGAATGGAGGTCGGGGGAAGGAGGCACCATAGCCTGGGGAGGAGGGGGAGGCTAAGGCCCATAGGTTCCCCCCCTCCCCCCCCCCAGCTGCCTCTGCCTGTAAATGTGTGTAGCTAAACAGGCTGGGTGGAGTGGTGAGGGTGGGGGTAGTTATAATTGAAATGACATGTATTAATGCCAGTATTTTTCTAAAATGAAAGTTTTTACCTTAGGACCTACATGTATTTTTGTCTCATCATAATTCAGTTTTGTTTACATAGGTTACAAGTGGTGTTATGCTGTCTTACTAATTATGTCATGTGCATGTCTGTGCCAGTACTTAAGTACATGTATATAGAGAGGCATTAGATGGAGTTATGACACTCAGCCAAGGTTAGGTACCATGTATGGATATGAAAATCAGATGGAGTTAAGTGCTTTTCCTGCTATACATGTACATCTGTGCTACATGTAGGTGTTGGCTGACTTTATATGGCTTTATTGATGGCCTGTGTGTACTTGTAATGTTATTCATAGACAGTGAGGTCGTTGCTCTTACTACCAGGATAAAAACACTGCACTACATCTAGCCTCTGTTGGTTATGACAGCTGTGTTAGAGCACTCCTGTCCCATCCTGGTATTGACATCAATCTGAAGAACAGTGAAGGACGTACAGCCCTGATGGTTGCTGGGTACAAGTCTCTTGGTGTGTTTAACCAGATGGTGAAATCATGCACCAATTTTCCTGCTAACTCTTACGGAAAGGTTGTGTTGTGTGGCCATTCTGGTGCTGGAAAGAGTACATTGACGCAGGTAAGCCGAGTGATGTATGGCCTGGGGACCAGTTATGGACCCATTATCCACATTTGGCTTTATCATAGACATATTGACATCAGCCAACCTAAATAACAGATTGTGTCTAACACCTACCCTTACATGTATGTAACTTGACATGTATTACATGTACATGTACATTGTACAAGGATCTGATGTAATCATCACAAAGGACATTGATCTCACCACTGGGGAATATCATAATGATTTGTTAACAAATAGAATATTTTAGGTACATGTAGTTGAATACTTGCACTAATTATTAAAGCAATCCTGCTGTACCTAAACTCTAGCTGAAGTGGATAGCCTTGAATGGGTAATAACTATGACATCTCTATTAATGCACACCATCATTTGCTCCTTCTCTTTCAAGGCTATCATCAACCTTTCAAAGCCAACTGCAACTCGTTTAGTGAAGGTGAGAACAGATTATAGGTGTGATGTGTGTGTCTGTCACTTGTGTTTGCTGGCCATCTACATGTACATGTATGTTATGCCTCTGGGTGGCAACAGTGTGTACTTAATAATGATGTCACTGCATGGTTATGAGTACGCAAATTTCACTACAAAATTTGTTCTTAGTCAGGTTGATTTTGATAGTGGAAATTGATCCAATCAGATCATTTGCTCGTTTGCATGAAGGGGGCAATTATACACGTATGACAAAGGGGCAAATGCTTCCCTCCATTGATGAAACCCTGGGATCATTGTCCTTGAACTATACAACTGTAGGAAAAGTCACAGTACATGTGCAGGTACATGTATTTATGGTGGTCCGGTAGGTCACGGGTAGGAACAGTGCAGTTTGAGCAATTACAGCAGAAAAATTTTAGCGATTGCGGCAGAACAAATGTAGCAATTGCAGTGCAACAAATTTAGTCATTGCGGAAGGAAAAATATCGTGATTCCACCAGAACAAATTTAGTGATTGTGGCGGAACAAAATTTAGCAATTGCAGCTGAAAAAATTTAGCGATTACGGCAGTAAAAAATTAGCAATTGCAGCAGGACATATTTAGCTATTACAGCACAAAAATTTAGCGATTGCAGCAGAACGAATTTACTGATTGCGGCAATAGAAGTTTATTGATTGCAACAACTTTTATTTCGGTATGGTTGTTATTACGGTTATTGAATTGCAGGGTATCAGTGTGTTTCATTCATTTTTTAGTTATGAACGGTCACTTATGCTATTTAATGCGCATAGCTATCGTATTAAGTAGTCCGGATACATTTACATTGTATTTGGTGTATACCTTACTTGCTCCGCGAGATAGTTCAGTGCAGTATGAAAATCAAAAAATAAACATTAATAGCGAGGTACCTACATATATCCTCATAGTTGGGCGTGCCCAACTTTCAAATTGTAAACACGTATAATTAAGGCTAACTTGTGTCTCGTGGAGCTAGTATCTACTACACGGATACATTATGTACATGACGTTCACCTCAGCCATAATCTATGACGGCCAACCAATCTAGAGCCAGCTATACACTACATGTAGGTGTGCTTAACCCGACTGTCGCGTGTACGCGAAGGTCGGGCTACACCCCACTAGTCTCTTCGTAAAAACCTTACTGATTGATCGGCCTTGAGCTCTGAATGCACTGGCAGCTGTACCTAAGCAACATTGCGCGCGCGCTGTGCAGCTGCAGGCTGTTGTTATAGCAACCGTACTCCGATATGTTAGGTTCGATAGGTTTTCTCTGACCGGAGTACGGTTTCAACCAGAACCGTACTTCGGTGGAGTATCAAACGGGAGAGCAACTGTACTCCGCTTCCGGTACGGCTAGATTTTTTTTGTCGCATACTATAATTCAACCACTTCTGCAAACTATTCATTTAGCGTGTATTTGGACGAGAAGATGTGGTAGAACCTCTTACTGCTGGGATCAATTTCCATCAAGTTGACAGTACCTACAGCAATATGGTTATCTATGACTTGGCCGGACATGATCACTACTTCTCCAGCCACTCTGCATGTCTGGAGGCCATCTCCCTCCACAGTCCAGCCATCTTCCTTCTCCTGCAGGACCTAAGGAAGGACTCTCAAGCCATCACCAGAGAACTCTACTACTGGTGTGCAATGATTGATGGTGTGTGCCACAAGTGTCCGCACCAGTCATCAGTCATAGTGGTGGGCACACATGCTGACCTGCTAACACCAGAGCAGGTGACCACAAAACTGACCAGCCTACAGTCAACTGCTAACACAGCCATTAGTCATCAGAAGTTAGTAAAGATTGTAACCCTAAACCTTACCAAGATATACAGTGATGCAATGGATCAGTTCAGGGACCAGTAGCATGAAGTAATCAAAGATGTCATCAGTATGTGTCCATCAATTCCCATTCACAGTCACCTGATGCTAGCCTTCTTTAAGGAGAAGCTACCTTCAGATATTGATGCCATATCCCTCTCTGACCTGATTGTACATATAAAGGCTGATCCAGACAACCTTATAACACCAGATGTACCTACAATGATTCCAATTTTAAAGACGTTATCAGAAAAGGGTTTGATTGTCTTTGTTCCATCTGAAGACCCCCTTAATAGCTGGATAGTCCTTCGCAAAGAGAGCATTCTTAAGAAGGTCAATGGAGCTTTGTTTGCAGATCCCTCTCTTAAGGAGTACACCCAACTAGCCAGCAATACTGGAATTGTACCCAGAGCAGTGCTTGAGAAGGCATTTCCAGAGTACAATATTGAAATGATAACACAGTTTATGATCCACTTTGAGTTGTGTCAACCAGTGGACCTATCCCAAGTGGATACAAACATGGCACCTGAAGGCTCATCCAGCCCAGACCTTGGTCCCCTCCTCTTCTTCCCAGCTCTTGTCAATGTTGGTAGGCCAAGTAGTGCCACAGTTCCCTGTGGCAGCTTTGGTTGGTCCATGATTGTCAAGTGTACAGACCAGTTCTTCACACCACGCTTTCTTCATGTCCTACTTCGTAGACTGCCTTTTGAGTTTGCACTCCCCACAGTACAGGCCACACCCCTCCATTCTCAGCTCAATCGTCGCTGTGATGTTTGGAGCAGGGGTATAAAGTGGCTTAGTAAGACAGGGGTGGCCACCATTGTTGAGATGAGTGAGACGTTCCAGTCCCTCTCCATGGCTATGTCCTCACCTGACAGGACAGAGCCCAAGTACCTAGAATTAGCACACCATGTTCTAGCTGTCATCAAGAAGGCTTGTGAGGAATTCTGTCCACATGTGGAGGTGTTAGACGTGATCTCCTGTCCTCCTGAAGCCAGCTCAGACCACTGTGATGGCACTAAGGTAGAGCTGTCCTTATTAAAAGAGGCCCTTCTTACAAAAAATAAATCTATTGTGGATGTAAGTGGCCAGAAGCATGTGTTGATGGGGGAATGGCTGAAAATAGAACCTTGTCTGCCGTATATAGTTGAAGGTGAGGTGATTGAGGGGTGTGGCTAAAGGTGAATAACCACACCTTTGTCTTGCAGTGCCTAGTGGTGTGGTCCCCTCTCCTTCAGAGCTGGCAGGCCAAGCAATGCCACAGTTGGAAGGTCAGTACAGACTGCACAGGTGTTGTAGCTTATACTTCCCAAGCATTCATATGACAGGTGTCTTAATTTAAGGTCTGTTCATGAAAATGTAAAATTTAAAGCATTAAATATTACTTATATTTAATTGCTCGGTTTGTTAAGTGTGATTTGTATGGTCACATGCCATGTTGTGCTAATTGGGCCTCTGTTTCTTGTTGGAATGTAATAACTGCTTTTTGTTAGTATGTGGACAGAATTCGTGACACGGCTCTTAACATAGAAAACTGAATGCAAAAGTGTCTAATCTTATTGTGGTTATTAATTAATGTGCAATGTACATGTACCTGATTTTAAACAGTTTTTTAGTCTTCACCTTGGGCATGAGCAACCTTCAAGAAAGGGGAGTGGTCTAATAGTATTACAAGGTTACCTTTTGTACGTATGTTCTAGAACGTGAACTCATATCCATGGTGTCCCACCCATATTTACACTAGTCTAGCATAAAATAAATAATTAACATGTTTGTTTCAATTTCAGTGATGTTGCATTGATCAGACATGCTAAATGCGGAAGGTATTCCATGTATGCAATGGCTATTAAGATTGTATTGTATGTATGCAGTGAGAGCACTATGCCGTTAGTGAGATGGTGTTCTTGTTATGGCTCTACAGGTGTCTTGGTGCTTCCACCATCTCTGGCAGATCTTATAAATGATGTTGCCTCTGTGATTCCTGCTCAGTGGAGAGCTGTTGGTATCCAGTTAGGACTGTCAGCAGACACTCCGGATAGTATTCAGAGAGAGAATGCAGGAAAGCCTCGAGTGTGCCTAGAGTCATTTGAACAGGTGCTCACTATTTGGAAAAGAAGTGGTCCCAAGCCATACACCTGGAATACAATTGTTGATGTTCTAAGAACACCAGCAGTTGGGCAGTCTGCTTTGGCTGAAGAGTTATGTGCTAAGTACTACTGACAAGTAGTTCACACACCATGAGTGCAGCTTCAGCTGAAAGTACTTGTGTGGTTCTGTAAAATGTATCTATGCATGTATCTGTGTTGTGTACATACATGTATTTAATATTCATTTTTGTAGGATTTTAATTGCAACATGACACTTTTTTAATAACTGTTCATATGCACAGAGATTTATATTATCTCTGATATGCACAATCGCGCCGCAGCTGGAAGTAGCAGATCGAGTGGATTATTATCCGTGGTCAGACGACGTACTTGTAAGCAGTTCAATAATCTCGATCTGCATGCTAACACATGGTCGCCTTGGATTGGGGACGAGACTACCTTGGATTATAGGAGCAGAAGAGCTCGAGCACAAACGACAACTCGCAGAGAAGCCAAGGTATGCAACTTTACTTCAATTCTTATTTGGCGGTAACAACGAGGATGTAGAATCTCCACGCGTACGCGCGCGTGTGAACTGTGAAGTGATATGTACATGCCTATCGACTATCGTCGTGGCGGGCCTTAATAATAATTTATATCGCGTTTGCTCTGGGTATTTAAACGCGGTAATTACTTAGTGCACACCCGACTACCCACCGACAACCTGTCAACCTCCATGCATGTTAACGTTCTTCTCGGAGGGGTTGGTGTCAAATGGCCATGACATCGAGGTCCAGAGGAAGGAGCACACCTCGCCGCTGAACTCCGCGAAGTCTTTTGAACAGCTTCTCAAAGGAGTGTACGGGATATGGGTTATATAACCTTTTTACAAACAATAGCTTTTGCTGGCTGATCCGTAAGTCTATAAACAATCCACACCCACACATTACACTCCCACATGTCCACACCCACACACCAGCACTCCCACATGTCCACATCCACACACTAGCACTTCCACATCCACATCCGCACACTAGCACTCCCACATGTCCACACCCACACACCAGCACTTCCACATGTCCACATCCACACACTAGCACCCTACATGTCCACACCCACACACTAGCACCCTACATGTCCACACCCACACACTAGCACTCCCACATGTCCACACCCACACACTAGCACTCCCACATGTCCACACCCACACACCAGCACTCCCACATGTGCACATCCACACACGATATATCCACACTAACATTTCTACTTGCGGCTGCAGTCTTCCCAGTACCATGGGATGACATATCCTGGGTCTCCTCGACCTTTGACCTTGCCATGCAGACAGGCAGTGTGCTGGAGAAGATGGCACAGTTCTGTCCACAGATCAAGATGGGATATGCTCTTGGGGAGGAGAAAGGTGGGCTTGAAAGGGGTGTGGTGTTGGGAATGGTTTTGTTTAATTTGATGTGTTTAATATATTTTTAGAAGAATGTAGTTGATAGGATGATGGAATGAGAGGTGGTGTGGTGTGATGGAGGTATGTGGGGTGGGACTGGTGTACATAATGGTGCTGAGTGGAGGCCAAATGGGAGAACAGTGTCCATGTACCTTGACCCTTCCAACTGCATGCCAAGTAGCCAGTGGTCCTCCAGGTGGATGGGGACCAGTGGATAAGCTGCTTTAATATCCATCTTTG
This sequence comes from Eunapius fragilis, assembly GCA_963681505.1. Taxonomy (NCBI): domain Eukaryota; kingdom Metazoa; phylum Porifera; class Demospongiae; order Spongillida; family Spongillidae; genus Eunapius; species Eunapius fragilis. The sequence continues at coordinate 6,687,901 of OY811976.1, read as the reverse complement.
CCATTAGTGCCCCTGGCCCTAGCTGCATGACCTGGTGTGTGCTGCTTCATCCACTGAGGTGTAGGCCCTAGCTGCATGACCTGGTGTGTGCTGCTTCATCCACTGAGGTGTAGGCCCTAGCTGCATGACCTGGTGTGTGCTGCTTCATCCACTGAGGTGTAGGCCGTAGCTGCATGACCTGGTGTGTGCTGCTTCATCCACTGAGGTGTAGGCCCTAGCTGCAAGACCTGGTGTGTGCTGCTTCATCCACTGAGGTGTAGGCCGTAGCTGCATGACCTGGTGTGTGCTGCTTCATCCACTGAGGTGTAGGCCCTAGCTGCAAGACCTGGTGTGTGCTGCTTCATCCACTGAGGTGTAGGCCCTAGCTGCATGACCTGGTGTGTGCTGCTTCATCCACTGAGGTGTAGGCCCTAGCTGCATGACCTGGTGTGTGCTGCTTCATCCACTGAGATGTAGGCCCTAGCTGCATGACCTGGTGTGTGCTGCTTCATCCACTGAGGTGTAGGCCTAAGCTGCATGACCTGGTGTGTGCTGCTTCATCCACTGAGGTGTAGGCCTAAGCTGCATGACCTGGTGTGTGCTGCTTCATCCACTGAGGTGTAGGCCCTAGCTGCATGACCTGGTGTGTGCTGCTTCATCCACTGAGGTGTAGGCCTAAGCTGCATGACCTGGTGTGTGCTGCTTCATCCATAGAGGTGTAGGCCTAAGCTGCATGACCTGGTGTGTGCTGCTTCATCCACTGAGGTGTAGGCCCTAGCTGCATGACCTGGTGTGTGCTGCTTCATCCACTGAGGTGTAGGCCCTAGCTGCATGACCTGGTGTGTGCTGCTTCATCCACTGAGGTGTAGGCCTAAGCTGCATGACCTGGTGTGTGCTGCTTCATCCACTGAGGTGTAGGCCCTAGCTGCATGACCTGGTGTGTGCTGCTTCATCCACTGAGGTGTAGGCCCTAGCTGCATGACCTGGTGTGTGCTGCTTCATCCACTGAGGTGTAGGCTCTAGCTGCATGACCTGGTGTGTGCTGCTTCATCCACTGAGGTGTAGGCCCTAGCTGCATGACACTTTGCACATTGGGCAGCCAGGTAGTCACCTGAGCATGCCCTCCTCCCCATACCATGCTGCCCCTCCCCCCATGTGTAGTCATGGAGTCCTACCCTGAACCCATCCCTTACACCAGAGACCATGTGGTCCCTGAATAGCCTGTCAGGATGGCCCTGGGAGGGCTTCATCCCATGGTGCCCACTTCAGAGGAGTGTTGATGGTGTCCCCAGGGCTTGGAGGTATGAGCACCTTGCTAGGACTGCCACTGCAGAGGGCCATTACATCCTGTGTGTAGGGCACCTGCAATAACACATGGCCCCAAGGGAAGCCTCTATGATATACATCATCACTTTTCATTTGTTGTGAAAACAGCACATTTCCAATGCTTCCTTGTAATAATGAACATGTATCCACACCACCAATATGCCACCCCCACCCCCCCCCTTATCCATCCATACATGTACATGTAGGTCCCATGCACTCTTCAGTTACTGGGACGCTTGGCTCCAGCTGCAGTTGTGAGTCGTGATCCCCTATGGGATGGTATCACATGATCCCTGCTTCACCGGGTGCCCCTCCCCCACATGCGAGGCAGACATGTCTGGCCCATGCACTACTTGTCACTACACCTCCTCCCCCTCCCCGTCCTCATTTCTTTACCACTCCGCCTGAAGAAGGAGTAATCGTACTCCAAAACCGTCGCATTTGGGAGTAAAATAAACATTTAATCTAAGGAGCAGAGAATGGAGATCGACCAGAAAGAAGAAAACGAACAGGTATTTTCTACCTATGTGCTCACGCATGCTATGCTATGTATTGTACCTTTATAATATCTAAACCGCAAAAAATAATGTCTAAACCACATAGACGACCGCATGTGCCGCGAAAGAAACCCGATACATATACATGTACAAACAAAATACGTTAAACTGGTTAATCTGCATTAGAGATTCTTAAAAGAGATTCTTCCTAATATACACCCAGGAAAAAGAGCACACACACACACACACACACACACACATAAACCACACACACACACACACACACACACACACACACACACACACACACACACACACACACACACACACACACACACACACACACACACACACACACACACACACACACACACACACACACACATTCTTGCCGAGGGTACAGACAACACCCAGAAGACACAACTGACTAACGTATAGAGATATTTAACTCCTTCTTGTCCAGGGCACAGACCAACCCAATCGGTTACATAAAGAGATCCTAATATACATCCCAGGAAAAAGAGCACACAAACACACACATACACACACATATTCTTGCCCAGGGTACAGACCACATCCAGGTGACATAAATGACTAGCGGCTAGAGATATTTAAAAGAGATTCTTCCTAATATACACCCAGGAAAAAGAGCTGATCGTATGTGTGAATGTTTGTGTGTGCGCGCGTGGTGTACTTGTCATGCGCAATCGTGTGAAGATATAGCAACGGACCGTTAACTTACGCAGTCGTAGAAAACAGGTTGATACACGCCGAGTGAATGTTCGTCGATTTAGTACGCCGATGAAAGAAATTTTCAAACGTTTTGAACCAATGGCATATTACGAGCATTTAGAAACGACACGCTCCTCCCACTTACACACGCACCAGCACATATAACCAGAGATCATATATAGATCTCTGATATAACTTGCTCTATAAGGGCGCGCCCACCATGGCATGTTATTAATTATTATTGGCTCTAAATAAGATTATAACGTAATTAGCAAAAGTAATTAATTCTGTTGTTGATTCTTTTGCTCGCAAGATGAAAGTGAAAAATAACAGAATGCGTTTTTTATATTTTAAAAAATAATCCTACTGCGTTCATGTTTGAAAAAAATCAAATATTTTACATGAGTTTTCAATGTACAGACGTCTATGGATGTCCGAAATTGCTGGACATGACTTACGCTTTAGACAAAAAAAGCCTTCTCAACCCCTTGAAGAACACAATAAACCCATTAACCGTCCAACCTGTGCTGTATATATCAGACCTAAAAGTATGTGGCGTCCCACTAGACCATTGCCAGAACACGCTAATATCCTAATCAGCAAAGAAACTGCCAGAAACAAGGCATGTCAGACGCGTCACGTACGCTATATAAACTGGCCTGAAATATACATGGATCCAAATGACACCATACTCACACCGAATAAAAAATACAAAAGAGTTAGCAAATGGACAGACATATGCATACAAACAATAAACGAAAAAAACACTCAAACAGACACTCCTTTCCAAACAGGCGTCCAAGACACAGCTTGGCACAGCACCAAGGTTAATTCACATATTCCCTTATCTCCTCAGCTATACTCAGACATCGAAGATACAGCGAAGACAGGAAGTGCAGAAATATCCATTGCAGAAGAGACAAGGCGGATGGCACAGATCTTGGGCCATATTAACACAAGGACAAGGATAAAGCATCTTGAACATTGGCTTGTGTTTGCCCAAACTGTGTTGGTCCCAGCAATGGTACTGTCACCTCATGGACCATATCCCCCAGTGGACCTCCTGCTGGTATCAGGCCCCAGTTCCCCTTAGTAGGTATGGGCACTCCTCCCCAGCCCTTTTACATGCACACCTCCCTCTCTCACAAATGTTTACATGTATAGCCGTTGAATGAATGTTGAACATACACATGTACATGTAGCAGTTGTCACAACTCTCATCTCCCTCCCCTTTTCCATTGCACACATGTTTTGTGCCATTTGTATGTATATTCACTTACATTCTGTTATTATGTGCTCCTGGTCCCATTCCCAAGCTCTCATCTAATTATCACAAAGACCTCCAGTATGTTTTATGGTGGGTCCCTCCCTGGGACACTCCTCCCCCTCCCTGGGATCACTCCACCCCCTCCCTGAGATCAGTCCTCCCCCTCCCTAGGATCACTCCACCCCCTCCCTGGGATCACTCCTCCCCCTCCCTAGGATCACTCCTCCCCCTCCCTAGGATCACTCCACCCCCTCCCTGGGATCACTCCTCCCCCTCCCTAGGATCACTCCACCCCCTCCCTGGGATCACTCCTCCCCCTCCCTAGGATCACTCCTCCCCCTCCCTAGGATCACTCCTCCCCCTTCCTAAGATCACTTCTCCCCCTCCTAGGGATCACTCCTCCCCCTCCCTGGATCACTCCTCCCCTACCTGCCTGGGATGGATCCAGCTGGCAGCTGCCTACTCTCACAATTACCAGAAGTACATGTATGACAATGCATGCATCTAAACCAATCCATGATATGAAGATATTGCATGGCCACAAAATCATGTCATGTAAACCTAACAGCAGCCATGACCATATAAGGGAGATCAACTGTGCAATAGTTGCAGATGTGTCATGTGATGGAGGTGTGGTCATATGGAGGCAGATGTGTCATGTGATGGAGGTGTGGTCATATGGAGGCAGATGTGTCATGTGATGGAGGTGTGGTCATAAGGAGGCAGATGTGTCATGTGATGGAGGTGTGGTCATATGGATGTGTCATGTGATGGAGGTGTGGTCATATGGAGGCAGATGTGTCTTGTGATGGAGGTGTGGTCATATGGAGGCAGATGTGTCATGTGATGGAGGTGTGGTCATATGGGGGCAGATGTGTCATCTGATGGGGGTGTGGTCAAATGGAGGCAGATGTGTCATGTGATGGAGGTGTGGTCATATGGAGGCAGATGTGTCATGCGATGGAGGTGTGGTCATATGGAGGCAGATGTGTCATGTGATGGAGGTGTGGTCATATGGGGGCAGATGTGTCATCTGATGGGGGTGTGGTCATATGGAGGCAGATGTGTCATGTGATGGAGGTGTGGTCATATGGAGGCAGATGTGTCATGTGATGGACATGTGATGGAGGTGTGGTCATATGGAGGCAGATGTGTCATGTGATGGAGGTGTGGTCATATGGGGGCAGATGTGCCATGAGGTGTTGGATGTGATCCTTGTGGCTTGATGCCCTGCTGTGCCTTCTCCTGTGTAGGGAAGACAAGTGCAACAGCACAATTTCAATTCACAGATATTCCCTCTAGGATACTCTCCATCTGGTGACTGGTTGACTGTTGGGTAAGTACAGTGACCTGTGTGTGCACATGTGACCCTCAAGGGTACACAGTAACACATGTACAATGTTACATGCATCGTGTACATGTATGTGCATGTACATCACAACATACACATGTACCCTCGCAAGATGTACATGTACTTCAGCCACTAATGATTTATTCCGACACAAATTCATTACAGCTTACATAATGTCATGTGAAATCATTAGTGGCCGATGTTCCCAGAAGTAGTACTCATGATAGTCCCCTGTCATTGTACAGTACGTCGTAGTACAAACCAATTTAAGTATGTATGTACATGCTTGTAAGACACACACATACATGTATATACCACACATCAGTACACTCATGTGCAGTATAGTAAGTATCATTGCATGTTTGTGGTCCAGAGAAGTTCCAGCTTCATCTCCATTAGTCCTGTGTGCTCTCCCTGACATTTGCTCACAGTGGCAAGAAGTGGTTCACCATAACTTGGAAGGCTAACCTGATCAACACCTGTGTCGTAGCGATGTAGGCCCCCCCTATAAATGGGTCCCCCCGGCCCCATATCACTAGCGATTTGGGGCCGGCCGGCCTAATAACGCTAGGGAATTGGGACCCCCGCAAGGCCCCATTTCACTAGCGATTTGGTACCCCTTAGTGAAATAGGGCCCCCACATTAATTCATATTGGTTCAATGCATATAAGGTACACTTAGAAATAGGATGCATGGGTCTCGATGCTAGTTACATGTATAATTTTCGAACGGTACCTGAGGTTAACCATTGAAGTTTTAGATAGCAAGTATGAAATAGGGCAAGCGTACTGATATGCAATAAGACACAACTCAGAAACTATTTTTCTTTCTCAGAATCTATTTTTCTTTCAAAGAACTATTTGTCTTTCAAGCACAACAAACACTTCCACCGTTTTGGTGCCCTTTTAATAGATGTACAAACATAGTGGTACCATTGGTAGCAAACTTCACACTGAATCATTTTGCCTGATTCAGGCATTCTGCAGGTACAGTGAAGGATAATGGCATGATGCCTCAGTGCACACCTCCTGATGGTATCTGTTGTGGTAGTTGCTAGAGGAAATGGTGTTAGTTCACTTTGTTCAAAACAGGATAGCAGATGGGAACGCATCCTGCCTTGATCAAAAATAAGAGTCCTTAAGTTGTCTCCTATTGCAGCATGGTAAGCAAATGCAATACTAATGAGGCCACAGTCTGTGGATCCTGACTGTTGCTGCACTGTGTATTGTGTGACAATCAAGGTTGAGTCATTTGCAGCACACTTGTACACAGTGCTGAACTGCTCTTTTAGACTCAATGGTAATGTTTCTGTATTACCCACAAGACTGTCATAAAGGAAGACACTGCCATCACTGAAAGCTGTTGTAACCCAATGTACCTCGCCAGTGTAATGAATCTGTATGCCTAGACAATTCCCATAGTGTGATAAGATGCACATGGTAAAGCAGCCATTATTATGTAATTACAACATACCATCTGTATTCATTGGTTTGAAGCCATTTAACCTGACATAGCACAGTGGGTTGAAAACCAGACATTGTGGGAAACTGATCTCGAAGAAGCATTAAAGCAGCATAGATTACAAGATCATCCAACAAGCCTCCTTGTTCTAGAATTCTCTTATGATGTTTAGTCATTCCCAAGATCCAAGGAGAACACTGAGAAAAAGGCATGATTAAAAAAAAACTTTTTTTACTTCAATCGATTTTACAGTCCTCTTTGCCTTTTTACTTTCTTGTTCAGTATTACTGCACATATCTAAGCATATGGTTTAAGGATGCATTTTTATCTATTGTTCCTGAAACACTGAAAAACGCAGCTTGCTTTTGAAGTCCCCGTTTGTATTCCTTGCTCACACCCGACGGATAGAGCGCATTTGTGACATATTCAAAAATAGCGCAATACGAGTACTTTGAAGCAGATGCGTCGCAGTCTACAGTCTCTCCCGTAACGCTCATAGCAGCTGGATAACTAGAGAGAGTGTGCAGGTGGCACGCATGCGTGTGTACTTACGTTGTTCATGCAGACTGAATGACGTCATGCATGCATGATAGCTTCAGACGGCAAAGTGGTGCATGTATATAGACCTTATGCACAAAATCATGAATTTCATTAAAGTCACATACAATGATTATATGAATTTCATTAACATCACGTGGCGTTCCATTGGCGAATGTATTGTACGAATCGAAAGATTCCTGGTTCTTCGACGAAGTTCTATCGGTTCCCATCCGATCGTAGTCATAAGATGCTCTGGATCTCAGCGCTTCGTTACAAGAGACTTTGTTCCTGATGATACACATAGGCTTTGCAGCGATCATTTTATATCAGGTACGAATTTTTATGCGTATTTTATGTTTCTTTTTACAACATAATATGTTACTAGGACAAATAAGTCACGATCCTTTGCATCCGGACTTCGTTCCGAGCATATTCGCCCATGTGGATGTTGGTAGTAGGGAAAAGCTGAAGAGGAAATTGGATAGATATTTTCAAACCACAGCAACAAAACGAAAGCGCCTAGAAACAGTGGCTAGGACAGTAGAAACACCTCCAGGTGAGTTGTGTGTAGCTTTCAAAATATTTATATGTTGTATACACCATAACAGTTCCCCAAGATGTCATTGCAACTCAATATCAAGCTTAGTCTTTGGTAGAAAGCATTGCAGATCACCTGGAACCATTGGTAAAGGATGTTGCAGTGCAAGTGATCATTTTACTAAATGATGTTGCAATTCAAGTAGAATCTGCTACATTTGACATTTCAGTTCAAACAGAGCCTTTGGTTAATGACTTTGCAGTTCAAGTAGATTTTATATTTTCAGAGAAGGTCCAGGCTCAAGTCCAGACAGAGCATGCTTATGAATGCCATAGCTGTACACAACTCATGCAAGAAAATGGCAAGCTTTTGAAATCAACAGTAACATTGTCACAAGAATCTATGAAATGCAATGAAGATAAAGTGCAGTTTTACACTAGGCTTCCTTACTATGCTACCTTGACTCTTATTATTCTGTTTGTAACAAATGGACTGCCTTTGAAGGGTAAATTGAGTCATTTCCAGCAAATATTATTGGTGCATGTTAATGAAGCTGAGGTTAAATCTCGAAGAACAGGATCTAGCATATAGGTTCTCAGTTTCACAGTCAACTGTGTCAAGGGTTTTTCGAAAGTGGATGTATCAAATGTCAGAACAACTAATGTTTTTGATTCATTGGCCTTGTAGAGAATATTTGTGTGCAGCAATGCCAATGGGTTTTAGAACATTTTTTGGTAATTGTGTCTGCATCCTTGATTGCACAGAGATTTTCATTGAGCGTCCATCGAATTTGCAAGCAAGGGCTCAAACATGGAGTGAATATAAAGACCACAATACAATCAAAGTATTGGTTGCCATAACACCTCAAGGAACTATATCATTTTTATCTAAAGCCTGGGGAGGTCGAGCATCAGACAAATATATCACAGAACATTGTGATGTTCTTAATAATCTTCTACCAGGAGACCTAATTCTTGCTGACAGAGGCTTCACAATAGAAGATAGTGTTAGTCTGTACTGTGCTCAAGTGCGTTGTCCTCCATTCACAAAAGGAAAAAGGCAACTTTCCCATCATGAAGTGGACTGGTCACGTGAAATATCCCGTGTAAGGATACACATTGAGCGTGTGATCGGTCAGTTGAAAAAAAAATCAAATTACTCGAAGGTGTTGTTCCAATCAGCATGATAAAAGAGAAGACTCCAACTGACACCACTTATATAGACTGTATTCTGACAGTTTGTGCAGCACTCTGCAATTTATCTCCATCTGTAGTTCCATTTACCCATACACAAGTACCTCTCTAACCCACACACCCACATAAATAATATCACATGCATTCATATATTGCGACAGTGATCACATGCATGTACATGTATATTGTGCAAATAGTCAATTCATGCAGAATCACGCATTCATACATATTGCGACAGTGATTATTGTGCAAAATGTCAATTCATGCAGAATCAAGCAATTATTATTATTACTTTTTTGATCTTTTGGTGGATTTGAACTGTGATTTGCAATCAGGGCAGTACCACTTTCCACGGGGTATAATGTCTAACTGCAGACATGCAGTGTGGAACCACTTAACTTGACATAGTTGATTATCACAACCAATTAAATCTGAGTCAACTTCGTCATCATCAAGTCCACAGTAACACCAACAAGATGGGTCCTGAGTTCCTAACTGGGATGAACATGTAGGAATATCTTCAATTGTTATGTTTTGCTTGCTCCACCACTTGCCTAGCAATTCAGGAAGAATAATAGAGCAGTACATTTCGTTTACTTTCTGTGCTACCTCGATAAAAAAGTTATGGGAAGGTATGATTCTTGTAACAAAGCAATCTTGTGTTGTCCAGACAACCAGGTCAGCATATCTAGCTGCCATATAGCAATCTGAGCTTGGATCTGATAGTAATATTGATGTGACTGCTTTAAGGCTATATTGCCATGTGGTGTTATGTCTAGGAAATCTATTATTCCTTCCAGCACTGCATCAGATATAGAATGCTCTCTAGCATTATATGGACATTTTATTTCTAAAACTCCATTACCACAACATTCGCACTGAACAATGCCATCTGGAGATGCTCCCAGATGAGGAAATGACGGATTGATATGAAGACCACTGTCTTGTACATGATGGTTCACATGGTGTTGAGAGGAACATCTTTGGTAATTGGCTCTAGCATCCTTTTCTTGTGCAATTCCCCAGCTATAGTAGTAGAAAGGAAAATAGTTATCAGTAGTATGTAAAACAATATTTTAAATACTCAGTAAGTTCACCTTGTTGCAGCACTCCGAAAGGTGATTTTATGGGGATAAAAAATAGCATTTATCAGGGAATGAGATGGTTTGGCAGGATTAGTGTGAGCAGCAGATTTCATCTTTGATGCCGTAACCCTGCCAGCTCTATAATCATACCAGATAGAAGCCTTTGACTGCTCTCTTGTTGCCTTTTCCAATTTTTTAGCTTGCTCATTGGTCACTTTAAGTGAATAAATACTTGTTTGCTTTCATTAAGCAATTCCAAATAAGACAGATTGAGATATTCAGACCTGTAAAGGTTTGTCATTAATTGAGGCATGGATTCCATGTGTCTATTTGGATCAAATGGCACTAAATACCCTGGAAGCAAAGATAATATCCCAGCTTTAGGAGATGCCTCAGATAGTTTTTAATAAAACTCCTCCTTTCTCAGCTCAATGCTTCTGCTGTTTTCAGGAGTTTCGTGACTGGTAGATGTAGGAGTGTCATTCATACTAGGAGCCTTGTCAAAACTAGGTGTTGCAAAAATGATGTCACTCACAGTAGCATAAGGTGACTGTGTAGTAAAGGAGAGGATACATAAGTAATGTACTGGACTATTTAATATATAAAATACCTCTGTCCTTAGTGAAGGTTGAAGCCAGCTGCAAATCTGCGATGTACAAGGTAGTTTCATTCTGGATTCTAGCCTTTGCCATAACAGCATACAAGAGAGCAGAGATGTGAGAGCAAGCTTCTCCAGCTCCTGCCATGCAGTTGCAACGTGCACATATGATTGCACCACTGTACCTCACACCAACCCATGGGCACAAAGGAGGGGCACTTCGTGCCTGACTGTGCTTAACCTAAAACAATGCAGTAAGATCATCAATATACATGTATGCAACAACGAAAAATTCGCCTGCCTTGACCATGTCCAGCAATCGCGGACATGAATAATTGAATACCCGCGTCACGCGATAAAAATTAATTGAACAGGAAGTGTATGGAGAAATGTGTAAAAACACTCACGGTCCTTGTACAGTAGCTGTAATTCAACTTTACGTAACGGTTTATGATAGGGATACTGATGAGCCATCTTTTCTATATTCTGGTCTCTGTAGAAAAGTGTTCACTACTAATTCCATACGCGTTTTTGTGCTACTACGTACATTTGTATGTGAAACATGACATTGTCATGTTTCTTCAACTTTTTTCTTATCACTCAGCCATAAATCTCAAGTCTACATTGTGGAATATGAAGGCTGAACTACTGAGTCGTTTTTTGGAGCAAGTGGTGTATTTTATACTCTTACACACAACATTCCCAAGGCACTTTTATGAACCGCACTTCAAAATCTGGGACAAATATATGAAATTATTAATTGTCATCCGACGTCAGATGAGCAAATTATTGGTGCTTGGTAGAGCCGACCGTGCCTAGCCTAATAGTTTCCATAAACACCATATATTTTATCTGGCATAGTACCGTACACGCAAGATGGGTGTTCGGTATGAAATAAGGGATATGTACCAGTTTTTCAAGCGAACGCATTCTGTCTCTGGTAGGCCTACTTGGATGTAACTTCTACCGGCGGGTTTTTTTTTTAAGCGAGACCTTGTGCGTATACCATAAACTAGCGTATACTAGCTGGTAATGACGTACGTTCTCGACTGGCGCTGGATCGAAACGTATACGTACACCAAAGCTATGTGGTTAGTGACCGTGGCAGTACAGTATGTTGAGCAAACACGAGCGCACTTTGCTGTGTCATGTGTATAATGACTATTAGTACTACTGTACAAAACCGATCGACAAGGCCGGACGTTGTGAATGCATTTCAGCTAGTTTGTAAAGCTACAATTGGCTGAAATCGAAAGATAAATAGATACAAGAGACAGAGATCATATATAGATCTCTGCAAGAGGCAGAGAGTAAGAGGGTCTCCAGGTCCACAGTCGACATAGCCAAGAGGCGTGGCGTTGATTAAAAAATAGTGAGGTATAATATTTAACACTAGACACAAACCGTACGCACCTGACATTCGCGATTCTAAATGTTCAGTGCATAGGAATGTTTCAAAATACTACGTTCAAAAACTGAATAAGCAGTACCAGAGGTGATCTGGTTGAACCTGAGTTGACAGTGATGCATAGCAATTCGGCCGCGTCCACACGCGGGTGAATTGCATTCAGTCACACACGCGTGTACATAACGATGCGTGCACTTAAGGCTATCGTACAGTAGTCATAAAGGCCGGCATACATAAGGCGACTTCCTGCCGACTTGTCGCATGCAACTTGTCGATTGTGGCGCCATTTACGGGAAATTTGATTAAACGCTATAATTTTTAACCCTCTCTATTTATTTGCCAGAAATATTATTTTGAATACCTTCACACGAAACTTACTGCCGGCACACTGAATATTTGCAAGGTATGTGATACCGAAATCATTCCGTCACAAATTTATACAGTAGTGTTAGTTTGTCTCAGTACGCGTATTATCTAGCACGCGCGCTGTATATTTCTTTACAATATCACTGCTGCATGGGTGTGGTCTAGGATATAAGAGTGTAAGGGGTTAAGCAACTTGGCCAACACACTAAGCCCTGTGTGTTTGGTCTAGAATGTAAGAGTGTTGGGGGTTAAGCAACTTGGCCGACACACTAAGACCTGTGGGTGTGGTCTAGAATGTAAGAGTGTTGGGGGTTAAGCAACTTGGCCGACACACTAAGCCCTGTGTGTTTGGTCCAGAATGTAAGAGTGTTGGGGGTTAAGCAACTTGGCCGACACACTAAGCCCTGTGTGTTTGGTCCAGAATGTAAGAGTGTTGGGGGTTAAGCAACTTGGCCAACACACTAAGCCCTGTGGATTTGGTCTAGAATGTAAGAGTGCTGGGGGTTAAGCAACTTGGCCGACACACGAAGCACTGTGGGTTTGGTCTAGAATGTAAGAGTGTTGGGGGTTAAGCAACTTGGCCGACACACTAAGACCTGTGGGTGTGGTCTAGAATGTAAGAGTGTTGGGGGTTAAGCAACTTGGCCGACACACTAAGCCCTGTGTGTTTGGTCCAGAATGTAAGAGTGTTGGGGGTTAAGCAACTTGGCCGACACACTAAGCCCTGTGTGTTTGGTCCAGAATGTAAGAGTGTTGGGGGTTAAGCAACTTGGCCGACACACTAAGCCCTCTGTGTTTGGTCTAGAATGTAAGAGTGTTGGGGGTTAAGCAACTTGGCCGACACACTAAGCCCTGTGTGTTTGGTCCAGAATGTAAGAGTGTTAGGGGTTAAGCAACTTGGCCGACACACTAAGCCCTGTGGATTTGGTCTAGAATGTAAGAGTGTTGGGGGTTAAGCAACTTGGCCGACACACGAAGCACTGTGGGTTTGGTCTAGAATGTAAGAGTGTTGGGGGTTAAGCAACTTGGCCGACACACTAAGCCCTGTGTGTTTGGTCCAGAATGTAAGAGTGTTGGGGGTTAAGCAACTTGGCCGACACACTAAGCCCTGTGTGTTGGTCCAGAATGTAAGAGTGTTGGGGGTTAAGCAACTTGGCCGACACACTAAGCCCTGTGTGTTGGTCCAGAATGTAAGAGTGTTGGGGGTTAAGCAACTTGGCCGACACACTAAGCACTGTGGGTTTGGTCTAGAATGTAAGAGTGTTGGGGGTTAAGCAACTTGGCCGACTCACTAAGCCCTGCGTGTTTGGTCCAGAATGTAAGAGTGTTGGGGGTTAAGCAACTTGGCCGACACACTAAGCCCTGTGTGTTTGGTCCAGAATGTAAGAGTGTTGGGGGTTAAGCAACTTGGCCGATGCACCAAGTCCTGTCGGTGTGGTCTACTATGTAAGGGGTTAAGCAACTTGCCCCCTCATACTCCCACTGAATGATAAGAGAAAAGTAGTCATTGGATGTCACAGGTAATACATGTTGATGATGATGGTATACATCTACCTGTGTAGGAGGAAGAAAATCCACACTCCTTATGTAAGTTATGTTTTATTGTTCTTGTCACCTCACTGCCCTACTTTCACAACAACAGCTCTATTGTTCTTTAATTACACTAATGATTTATCGAGAGTTACGTTAGTAACTCTCATATAGGATTTGACCCCGATTATGAATGTCATTAAAAAAAC
>OY811976.1:6458821-6668821 GCA_963681505.1 Eunapius fragilis | reverse complement strand
GACATACACATACACATACACAGTACTTAGAGATAGAACTCACAACCAGAGCAACCTTGTTACAGGCCATCCACCATCCTGAAGAGAGCACAGGTGTCAGTATGATATTTGGCTGGTCACAATAAGCTTCTCTTAATAGCTGGGAGATACCATGTACTTTATTTATCCCTGCAATAAAAATAGAGACAAGTACAAGTATCCACAATCAGATAAAGGTACATGTAGGCAGCTGGAACAGACAAATACACAACCACATATGTACATAGGCATTGGATATGAACAAAACACCCCAGGAAAAAGGGCTGGGAGAGTATATGTGTGTGTGTGTGTGTGTGTGTGTGTATATATATATATGTGTGTGTGTGCGCGTGTGTACAGACCACACCCAGGTATTAAAATGACCAGCGGCCCTTTCTGGGGTACAGGCCACACCCAGACATTAAAACTACTAGAGAATCATTCCTGCCCAGACCAACTGCCCAGCATGCAGTTTGGGAGATTTAAACATTAACCCATTCTTGCCCATGGTACAGGCCACACCCAGGCAACTCAACTAGATAGATTTAACCCAATCGTTTCCAGGGTATAGACCACACCCACAACACACAACTGACTAGCAGCTTTAGATATTTAACTCCTTCTTGCCCAGGGCACAGACCAACTCAACCAGTTACATAAAGAGATTCATCCCACGAAAAAGAGCTGGGAGTATGCGTGTGTGTGTCTGTGTGTATACACTGAAACACACACACACACACACATATACACACATACACACACACGTGCACATAGAGAGATTCTCCTAACATACATCCTAGGAAAAAGAGCCCACACACATACACACACACATACACACACACACAGACACACATACTCACACATACTAGTACACACAATCCTGCTCAGGTAAAGACCACGCCCAGATGACATAAATGACTAGCGGCTAGAGGTATTTAACCCAGGGTACAGACCAACCCAACCGGTTAGTCTGCATCAGCTAAAGAGATTCTTAAAAGAGATTCTTCCTAATATACACCCAGGAAAAAGAGCTGTGTGCGCGCGCGTGGTGTACTTGTCATGCGCAATCATGTGAAGATATAGGAACGGACCGTTAACTTACGCAGTCGTAGAAAACAGGTTGACACATGCCGAGTGCATCTTCGTAGGCCGATGAAAGAAATTTTCAAACGTTTTGAACCAGACGAGCATTTAGAAAACGACACGCTCCTCCCACTCACACACGCACCAGCACCAGCATAACTTGTTCTATAAGGGCGCACCCACCATTGGCATGTTATTAAACATCATTAGCTCTAAATAAGATTATTACGAAATTAACAAAAGTAATTAATTTTGTTGTTGATTCTTCTGCTCGCAAGATGAATGTGAAAAATAAAAGAATGCATTATTTATATTTTAAAAAATAATCCTACTGCGTTCATGTTAGAAAAAAATCAAATACGTTACATGCGTTTTCGATGTACAGGCGTCTATGGATGTCCGAAATTGCTGGACATGCACGAAGAAGGCAAGAATCTGCATGAGTTGATCTTAAATCGCCCTACATCTGTGACATAACCAGCAATAAAGTAAGCCCAGGCATCAGTGCTCTTGTAGGCCTTCAAGGATTCTTTAGTGTGGGGGCTCGAAGATTCGATCAGGTACGCACATATGTCAGGAAACTCAACATTGGGCCACAAATCGGGGTTGCATTCCCATTCTTCTGACTTCGTAGCGTACGGATCGCAACAGATACCAAGAAGTTGGAGCTTTTGGCGATATCTTTGCTTTCCTCCTATGTCTAGTTGATCATAAAACTCGGATCCTGGTACAAACTTGAGATGTTGCGCGAGAAAATCGTTGCTTGTTACGGTCGCCATTCCACCAATACATCAGGTAGGACAATGAATGCGATTAACGTATGCCCCTTCGTCACATGATTAATGAGATTCAAGGTTTTGTGCATAAGGTCTGTATGCTGTACTGTATGTTAGCAAAGGGGGCCCTCCTGGGGGCCCAAAACCCTAGCGAAATGGGGCCCATGAGGGGGTCCAAATCACTAGCGTTTTGGGGCCGGGGGGGCCCATTTCGGTGGGGGGGGGGGGGGGGGGGGGGGGGCCAAATCGCTCCTACCCCTGCATCATGGGGCCTATATCATACAGGTACTAGTGTATTATGTGGAGAGGGGAGGGGGAGGAGGGAGGGGAGGGAAGTGTCATGGCCTGTGGTCGGGTTGTTACATTGCCCATCATCATGTGCTCACAGCAAAGGGACAAATGATTTGTACAAGTGATAAAAACATTCTCTATGCGAGAAGGTTGGTGGTATATAGGAATCAAAGGCAGTGGTGGTGTAAAAAGCAAGGGAACAAGGATTGTGATTGAAAAGGAAAAAAGAAATAGACCTATATTAGCAGCATGTCGTCATGTTTAACTGTGTGTGCTAATATAGGTCTATTTCATTTTTCCTTTTCAATCACAATCCTTGTTCCCTTGCTTTTTACACCACCACTGCCTTTGATTCCTATATACCACCAACCTTCTCGCATAGAGAATGTTTTTATCACTTGTTTCCTACATTTTTTGGTAGATTTAGTATTGTATTTAGTTCTTGAAAAGTAACCATGTAGCAAGAATGTCAAATGACAGTTTTATTTTAGAATCTCGTGGCCATGCAATTTTTTGAGGTGTGGGTGTACCATTAAAACACACAGTATTACTATTTTAAACAATAAGTACAAGTATTTCATTTATAACCCAGGAGCATGTCATCTTGTATAGGATATACTGCTGTATATTCTGGACCAGGATATACTTCTGTATATCCAGGATATATAGCAGGTAGAGCAGGTGAAGCTAATCCTGCAGCTGGACATGGAACCACTCCTGGACCTGGACCTGAAACAGGTGATTTAAACAACCATTAGTTAAAACAAATCCTCTACTGGCAAGTGAAGCCATATAATACATCAGACAAAGATTACATGTACCCACTGATCTCACGCTATTATCAGATAAACCACAATACGTTGTCATCAGCAACTTTGATACTATTAGATATAAATTATGCACCACAATACACATTAACATTATTACGAAATTGTTGTCAGCGAACAGCGTGCACATATTTCAAACAACAGCATGGAGAGAGATGCAATATCTTCCGCTGTAACTGTTGCATAAAATATTTTAGCGATACACTATACATGCTATAATTTATGTCCAGATCCAACATTCATGGTGTAACGCACCTTCGGGGGTGGTCGCTTTGATGGTCCTTTCAGTATCGCGCTTGACACCTTGTCGTGTCTTGTATTGCACTCGTTTGGCATATCTGTAGGTGTACGAGTGGCTAGTTGTTGCCGGGTTTTTTTTCTGTAAGGGCGGTGGTGTGGGGGAGACACATTCTAATTGGAGCCTCTTGCTTCACATTATCTGCTGTAGACTGTATACCGTAGTATCTGATCGCGTATGTAGTTCCACCGACAGAATTCGAAAGTTATGCTATATAAGAAGCTATAGTATAGAAATCAATTCGGTCAAAACAATTATATGCGATATATAGTGTCGGGTACTTACGTGTATGGTAGTTTTGGCTTTCATTTCAAGCTGCGTAACGAATGATAAGAGTTGAGAGTAACGCACAGGCGTCATGCAGAAAATGATACCTTGAATATTCGTCAGGAGCCTTCCTATAACGTTATCGCTGCTCCATTCCGTTTCTCAACCATTTGGCATTATGGTTGGACATTTATACATGGAGCCGTAGGGACCCGAAAAGGCTCTTGGATTCAGTGCGTATACCTCTTCCACAGCGTGCGGGAATATTAAGAATTTGAATCACGCCCACGACACGTGGCTATTATTGCATTTAAAAATAGCTAGCCGATGTAATTGGGTATTTTTAACCGAATACCAAATGAGGTACTATTCGCTTTAGTTAATTGCCCGAACAGTTAGGCGTCTAACAGACCCCCGAAGATAACCTGCGGACGCATCCTGAAGCGATTGGTACACTTGGCGTGCTTTACAAACGTTCCTGTCGTGAGTTATACTCTCCGGAAGGAAGAAGAAGAAGAAGAAGCCGACGGAGGAGAAATTTTAGGTGGGACTGGGTACGGACGATGGGGACGAGTATTTTTGTTCTCTAAAAGTACACCGTCTTGTGACACAAATACAACGTAGAACTGTTGTCCTTTTTTATATCGCTCGAATGCCACTAAGAGCGAAGTGACCCGATTCTTAAATGTCCCGCTAGACGTGAGTGATGTTTTTTTAATGACATTCATGATACTGTTGGATTCCTATATGGAACCTACTCGCGTAGGTTCCGATGAACAGGCCAAGGTCTGGTACAGTACCCAAAGAAGGGTATAACCCACCAGACCTGAGAGGCAGTGGCGGCGGAAGTGGGGGGGCTGGGGGGTCTCGAGCCCTCCCAAAAATGTCATTGGAGGGGCTGAGCCCCTCCTATAACAAAAGGTCCTGAAAATAAATTAATATCGTTTTGTTAACTTTTGCAATGCGGCACCGGCACTCGGCTATCGTATCAAATTGTATTCATATTTAGTACATGTACAGACGTACGTGCGTGACTGCATGTCGTCGCCTCAATTGCTATATCTTGCAGCTGTTCTATCACGTGCTTGATAAAATGAAGCGAAGGCAGGTTCATTTAGATGAAGCGTGGTCATTGAAGCGGGATAAAATTCAGGTTTCGAGGGTGGTAATGAGCAAACCAAAGACAATACAGGCCCAGTTGACTTACCTTAATGTGTGATAGAGCCCACGTTGCCAACAGCTACCTCAAACTAGTCCTAGCATTGATTCTGAGTTGCTACCAGCTAACTCTTCAGCGGACTCGAATTACCTCCGTCTACTTCTAACTGTCCGGAGGAGCTGCAGCCAGAAGACATTGCACCAATCGTCCTTGCTGCTAATGATTTGACAGCTTGCGACTGTCGAGGTACGTGCTGTAGCAATAAGAGTGAGGTTTATCAGCCTAAACAGATTGAAGTATTGACAGGTCTTATAGATCGTATCAATTTACAAGACGTCGCAAAAAATTTTTATAGCTATTAATGATGAGCGATCGCATTATTTTGGCTCGTTTACTTCGTAACTTTGCGCATACGCATGCACACTTCATTTAAATCTAGCTGTGTAACGGGTCAATTAAAAGTATTAATGAATTTAATTATCGTCGCTTTTAGAGCCCCCCCCCAATCTTATATAGATGATTTCGGTGTGAAGTCGTTCCCCTGGAAACGCGTGACCTAAAATGATGAATAATTGATGTAGAGGGCAATATGTACGTGAAATGGTATTGAGTTGTTGTGCTTTTGGCTGTACAAATCATGGTGGTCAGCGTTTGGGCCTAGGTTTACATTCAAAAATGAAGGCAGACTACGAAGGTGGATTCAAGCGATCCGTAGAGAGGATTGGCAGCCTTCGAAGTACTCACGAATCTGTGGCGACCATTTTGTGTCAGGTTAGTTACAAGTGTGGAAGTCACAATTGAGTAAGGGAGTCATTTGTTTTTATTGCAGGGAAGCCTGTTGACGAACCCAGTAACGTGGACTATGTCCCTACACCATTCCCCTTCAAGGATGCCAAGAGGAAGGATGCGACGGCAGTGAAAGCGCGGAAGACAAGAGCGGAGCATAGAAGAAAGATGATCGAAGCTGAATAAAGCGAAAAGGAGAGGCGTTCTAAAGCTTTAGAGGGTCATCGTGCGTGCACTCTTGGGAAAAGAAGCTTAACTTACCCTGCCATGCAAGTGCAGTGGGCGGACACGACCAAGCCAGATGACCGCGCAATGATCCACGCTTCGTGGGCCTAGTCTGCAGTGCGTTGACTAGGGTTATCCTTGGCTTTTAACAAACAGCACTTTTGGTCCCCTTGGCCGAACCCCATTGCAAACACAGTCCTCACGAAGCCTGATTCAAAGTAGTTGTAGGCTTCAAGTTGCTTCCAAGATAACAGCTGCTCTTGAGTATAAGTTCGCGGGTGATTGATGAAATAGCCAAAGATATGGCCATACTCTATACGCGGCCACAACGTCGTATGTACCGGTATCATCGCTGAAACGATGATCGTTATCCTTCATGAAAGGGTCATCACTTAGTGTCAGCCCCACCGACTCTAGTTTTTGCTTGTAACGCTCCTTTTCGCTTGCAATCTGCTCATCCATTACAATTTACCATACGTCTCTATGATGTTTTGCCCTCCAAAGAATTTTCACATGACTCTCACGTGACGAGCGGTTTCACACCGAAATCATCTATACCTTCCGCCGCCGCTGGAGGGATAGGGGATCAAGGGGTTAATGTGTGATTGTGTGTGTGTGTGTGTGTGAGTGTGTGTGTGTGTGTTTGTGCATTGTGTTATGTTAAAACACTTTCCCTCCAATTTTTCGTCCTCACCAGGTCTGAGGGCATTATATGGAAGTGATGTCACCACTGGTTATGTACTCTCTCATCTTCTGTTTTTGTACTCTTTCAATAATTATAGTGTTTCTAATTTTAAAATTAATGCTTAGGGGCGTGGCACTCGGAGGAGGGGAGAACCTTAAGTCTCGGCCCCAGACCAAATAAACACAGCTGCTGATGGTCTATGATGGCGTCTGTTGGGTGTGGGGACCATTGGACCAAAGACCCTATAAATAGGAGTGCATCAAAATCGGCAGAGGCGTATCTAGGGGGGGGGCTCAGGGGGCTCGGGCAACTCCCTCCGTCTCAAGAATGGGCGTGGTTGCCAAAAATTTCGCGCGCGCTAGCTTCTCAGCACATTCCGGATACGCGCTTGTATTGGGCCAGAGACCGACAGCACCCCCCCCCCCCCCCCCCTGCTTTTCGTATCGGGCCTGAGCTTAACGCTGAAATCCTGGATACGCCACTGATCGGGGCCGCCATTAACCAGTCAGTTGGCCCTTCCTCCTCTCTGCATGATATTATGGTGAAGGGCTTGGGATCTACTCTAATATCTATGTTGGGATCAATCGAAATCCGTCCATATACACTTAACTAAATGTATTGCAATTAAAAGGAAAGTTGTAATTATGCACGCATGCGTGCATGAAAATCATGTGATAGTCCTAATTTGGTTGCATTGTCGACTGCAGCTAGGAGAACGTTTAATGGCGTCCGTAAGTTTTGTACCTTACGTAGAAAATCGTTGAGTGTTGAAATTGGATCTAAGAAAGCGTATGTATCTAGTGTGTAAGAGATCAACGAGTTCTAACTGGCCGTCACACGTGTGCGTCATCCCGTGCCGCTAGAAACGGCTGCGTTACCTAGTAACATAGGAAAGCCTCACCTATGTACAGTCCAGCCAGGCCTGTGGTATAAGTTTACATGCGTGGTAATACCTGTGTTGTAGGCCTGGTGGGTGTGGCTACCACTGATCGACAACAGCTCTACCTTAAGTACTGTTCCATCTCTGCAGGTATTAGAATGGAATCTCTTATGGGCAGCAAAAGAGGGAAGGACAGAAGAAGTCATTGCAATGCTGGACAAGGGGGTGAACATTGAAGCTAGACAGGTGATGGGATCATAGGGTGATATGTGTGAGGGATAATGGGAGGTGTGAACCTACCTGTATGGATGTACTACATTATTGCACAGTAAATCAAATATGTGGATAGTTATGTTGGACCTCATGATCCCCCTACTCATGTAGCACATAATATCCACTACATAAACTTAAAAGTACCATCTAGGGGAGGGGAGGTCCTCCATAACTATTCCCATATTTGTGATGACTTGGTTCTGTTTTGTTTCTTAGTGGAGGGTAGCCTGCCATGGGATTGTGATTAAAAGGATTGTGATGTTTCAGACATGGAGATCTAAAGGCACCATGTAAATGTCATATGAAGAGAAGCAGATCTTTTGCACCAGCTTTTTCACCTTTAGAAATACCCTTCATGCATGCATGCACTGTTCCTACGTTTGCATGCCTATGGTGGGATGAAGCCATTTACTGTGTTGATGTTTTGGGTTACTCCATCCAGCTGGTGCTGAACATCAGTGGCTCCCAGTAGTACAACAGACCAGGCAGCCATGCATGCATTAATGTACACACCACTGATTGCAACATTGCCACACTGGAACAAACCATGTTGGTATCAATGTACCAATTGCACATAAGGTCTAAGGATTTCATGGCTGGTGGCTGTTGTGTGAATGTGACGTCTATAGAAGTACTAAATATCATATCACCAATTCTTGTACTTGCAAAGTGCTTTAGTTTACAAGAAGTTCTATAAACTCAACAGACATGGATGTACTGTTTGTAGCATTTGTAGTTTACATGTACACACTTCTCCACTTTCCCTTGTCATCACCCTCCATATCCTTTAAAACGTATTCATCACTTAAAATAGGTGTAGTGTAGACTGGGGACGACATACACGCTCATATTATTCAGATGCAGTGTGGACTGGGGATGAGGCACACGCCCACTACACATAGCCACCATTATTTACCTGTGGTGGGTGTGTCCTGTTGTTAGACATGTGTGGTGTGAGTGTACTGTGATGTGTATGTATTTACTTACATTCTGTTTTTATGTGCTCCTGGTCCCATTCCCAAGCTCTCATCTAATTATCACAAAGACCTCCAGAATGTTTTATGGTGGGTCCCTCCCTGGGATCACTCCTCCCCCTCCCTAGGATCACTCCACCCCCTCCCTGGGATCAGTCCTCCCCCTCCCTAGGATCACTCCACCCCATCCCTGCGATCACTCCACACCCACCCTAGGATCACTCCACCCCTTCCCTGGGATCCCTCCACCCCCTCCCTGGGATCACTCCTCCCCCTCCTTGGGATCACTCCTCCCCCTCCCTAGGATCACTCCACCCCCTCCCTGGGATCAGTCCTCCCCCTCCCTAGGATCACTCCACCCCATCCCTGGGATCACTCCACACCCTCCCTAGGATCACTCCACCCCCTCCCTGGGATCACTCCACACCCTCCCTGGGATCACTCCACCCCCTCCCTGGGATCTCTCCACCCCCTCCCTGGGATCACTCCTCCCCCTCCCTAGGAACACTCCACCCCTTCCCTGGGATCCCTCCACCCCCTCCCTGGGATCACTCCACCCCCTCCCTGGGATCACTCCTCCCCCTCCCTGGGATAACTCCTCCCCCTCCCTGGGATCACTCCACACCCTCCCTAGGATCACTCCACCCCCTCCCTGGGATCACTCCACACCCTCCCTGGGATCACCCCACCCCCTCCCTGGGATCTCTCCACCCCCTCCCTGGGATCACTCCTCCCCCTCCCTGGGATCTCTCCACCCCCTCCCAGGGATCACTCCACCCCTCTTAGGGACATGGGATCACTCCTCCCTCTCCCTGGGATCACTCCTCCCCCTCCCTGGGATCATTCCTCCCCCTCCCTGGGATCACTCCCCCTCCCTGGGATCACTCCTCCCCCTCCCTGGGATCACTCCACACCCTCCCTAGGATCACTCCACCCCCTCCCTGGGATCCCTCCACCCCCTCCCTGAGATCACTCCTCCCCCTCCCTGGGATCACTCCACCCCCTCCCTGGGATCACTCCACACCCTCCCTAGGATCACTCCACCCCCTCCCTGGAATCCCTCCACCGCCTCCCTGGGATCATTTCTCCCCCTCCCTGGGATCACTCCTCCCCCTCCCCGGGATCACTCCCAGGGTTTCCGATAACGTTCGGACACATACCATTTTCCGATCAATTAAGCCATTTGTCCGAACATAATTAATTACGTTCGGACAAAATGTCAGGACAAAAAAAGCGTGCGCTTGCTCAGGAGGAAGGTGAGGACGACGTTGAGGATGGTGTCTTAGCACCAAAAAAGCGGTTAGTGACGATTAAAACTGTTGAAAAGTGGGTGGCCGAGAACGACAAGGAATTGGACACGTCGCTTTGGCTTAAGTACGAGAAGGATGGACGAGACACGGTTGTTTTACTGAAATGCGCAGTTTGTGTAGAATTTGAAGCTAGGCTCGTTGGAATGCGCAACTTCCGTAGTACATTCATTGAAGGTACACCAAATCTGCGTACTACCAGTTTCAAAGATCATGCGAAAAGTGATATGCACGCGCGTGCAATGATGCTTTTTAAAAAGAAGCAAGCGGGGCCGAGTAATGCCAGCAGCTGTCCACCGATCATACAGCTGATACAAAACCTTGATGCTGAAACTGAGGCAAGAGTGAAAAGGAAGTTTGATATCGCTTTTTTCATCTGCAAAGAGAATTTATCATTCTTAAAGATGGGGTCCCTGTGTGAGCTTCAAACACGTCATGGGGTTGACCTAGGTGAAGGTTATAAAAACAATAAAGCGTGTACTGAATTTGCCCACTACATTGCTGAAGATCAGCTGTCAATCCTGAAAAAGGTCTTAGCAGATGCCAAATTTATTAGCATACAGGCAGATGGCAGTACTGACTCTGGGAATAGTGAAAATGAGCTGTTTTTGGTGGTATCGTTTGAAGCTAATAGCAATGATAGAAAAGTCCACGTGAGAAGCAGGTTTCTGGCAGTTCAGGAAATCAAGCGAGCCAATGCAGAAGGATTGTTCCAGTGCTTTAAGAATGCCATGAGTCATGTGGGCATTTCTGATTGGGAGACAAAGGTAATAGGATTTGGCTGTGATGGAACAAATGCCAATATTGCTGCTGGAGGACTACGAGGGCATCTTGAAGAGTCCATGCCTTGGATTGTTGTGTTTTGGTGCCTTTCCCATCGCCTAGAGCTTGCTTTAAAAGATGCTTTAAAAAATACATATTTCTCAACAGTGGATGACATGCTGTTGAAGCTGTATTTTTTATATGAAAAATCACCGAAAAAGTGCCGAGAAATTGAAGACATTGTGGCTGAGTTAAAAGCATGCCTAGAACCATCAGAAATGCCAAGAAGTCGTGGTATAAAGCCTCTTAGGGCATGTGGTACTCGATTCATTGCTCACAAGTTAGCTGCTTTAGAGAGAGTTGTGAACCGACTAGGAGCCTATCTCAACCATCTAGCCATTCTATCTGAAGACCCATCAATGAAATCTACCGACAGGCAAAAAATGAAGGGTTATCTGCAGCAATGGCATAATGCTAAAGTTCTTTATGGTTGTGCTCTTTTTCATGATCTATTGAAGCCTGCAGCAATTCTTTGTGTTGCTCTTCAAAATGATGAAGTGTCCATTATTGGGGCCATAGAAGCCTTCTTGAAAACGAAGAAGGCTATGGAAAAGGTAAGGGATATGGCCTTTGAAGATCTCCCTACTGTTAAGAAGGTAATAGGAGCCATCCAACAGAGTGATGATGGAGGAGTATCATATCAAGGAGCACAACTAACCAATTTTGATGGCTGTATAACATCTCTCAAGAAAACAAAAGACCAATGTGTACAAGCAATTGAAGCCTGCCTTAAAGATCGTCTGAAAGTACAGTGTCCTGATCTACTAACTCATGCCCTGACAATTCTTGCTCCAATGGGTTGGGAGAGAAAGGATGATGCCTCCTTTGGATATAGTGCAATTGATGCCATTAGCATCAGATTTAGAACTCCATTGGAACATGCTAAAGTCGATTGCAGTGTCTTGCAACAGGAATGGGACGATATGGTGGACTATGCAAAGAGATACTTGAATCTTGTTCAAGAGGACTATTCTGTTCTTTGGTGGAAACTGTTTAATGCAGTTGATGCAAAAAAGTGGTCAAACATCCTGGCACTAGTAGAGCTGCTATTCTGCCTTCCAATGTCCAACGGTAAAGTTGAAAGGATGTTCTCAGTTTTGAAAAACATAAAAACTGAAAAGCGAACAAGGCTCAGTGAAGACAATTTAGATGATTTGATGCGAATATCAGTCGATGCACCAGAAATGTCTGCCTGGGATGCTAGTGGTGCTGTAAAACTCTGGTGGAGTGCAAAAACACGCCGTACTGTCAAAGACACAAGAAAAACACCAGAATCCGCTGCTGCGGAGGTAGAGATTATTGATGACAATGAAGAAGAAGATGCACTTGTCTTAGATGGTTGGGAAGATTGGATTGAGCAGTAGATGCTAACTGGTATATTCAGACTGAAAGTCAAACCTGTAATTCTAGACATTGTGTATCAGTTGTAAATGTAAAGCACAATTAAATTTAAAATCCGCATCGAATCATGTCTGATCAACTAAACCATATGTCTGGTCAGTTTTGTTCATGTTCTGACATGTCAGAACACTTCTTGCTCCTTATCGGAAACCCTGCACTCCACCCCCTCCCTGGGATCACTCCACCCCCTCCCCCTCCCTAGGATCACTCATATTATTTAGATGCAGTGTGGA
Organism: Eunapius fragilis; assembly: GCA_963681505.1. Classification (NCBI taxonomy): domain Eukaryota; kingdom Metazoa; phylum Porifera; class Demospongiae; order Spongillida; family Spongillidae; genus Eunapius; species Eunapius fragilis. The sequence continues at coordinate 6,656,516 of OY811976.1, read as the reverse complement.
CTGGGGATGAGGCACACGCCCACTACACATAGCCACTATTATTTACCTGTGGTGGGTGTGTCCTGTTATTAGACATGTGTGGTGAGTGTGTGGTATGATGGCAGAGAGGGGTTTGAGGGGTAGGTCATGTCTGACCTTCATGGTACACTGATATGCCATTCTCTATAACAGGACGGATGGACAGCACTAATGTGGACATCAGGGAATGGACATGTGGAGTGTGTGAAAATATTGCTAGAGAGGGGTGCCCAGGCTAACACACAGAACAACGTGAGTAGCAATGTCTGTTGCTAATGTATGTACTTGTGGTATATGTGGACTGTGAGAGTGATCTGTGAGTGGAATATTGTGACTGTAGCAGCATAGCAGTGAGCCATGGTGTGAATTTGTATGGCTTCAAAGATACAATAATTTATATACACGTGTACATGTAGCACTGAATCCTTTATATTTTGTTTTAAACTCATTTTTAATTAACTAGTGTGTGTGTCTTAGAATGCCATGTCTGTGATAACATAAAGATGGGGTCTGGTGGGGCTAGCCATTGTGTGGTGGACACTGGGGGGGGGGGGGGGGGGGGGGGCAGCAGACATTAAACTGATGAATACCATGATTTACTTCTTATCTGAATTGTGTTGTATTAATAATTGGTTGTAATTGGTTATTATGCCAGGATGTGTTCCTCAGTAGAGGGGGGAGGGGGCATGCCCCAGCCATGGGAGTATCTTCAATGAGTGATCTAGGGCAGGACCTCAGCCTCATCTGATGTACATGTACTTTAGCTGCTTTATGTACACTGTAGATACATGTATCCCATAAGGCAAGCAGCCAGCACAACTTATGAGCTTACATTAGAGGGCTTCAAGCTGTAATTTGGAGACTCTTTATGTGATCTTGAGCACTGGAAGTTGTACGTTGTACCACAGAAGATTGTTTACTAAATACAGCAAGGGTTAATAAGTCAATCAGTCAAATGTTGCTGCATTTGAAAATGGAGAGTATGGGCACTCCTCCCCAGCCCTTTTACATGCACACCTCCCTCACTCACAAATGTTTACATATATAGCCGTTGAATGAATGTTGAACATACACATGTACATGTAGCTATTGTCACAACTCTCATCTCCCTCCCCTTTTCCATTGCACACATGTGTTGTGCCATTTGTATGTATTCACTTACATTCTGTTATTATGTGCTCCTGGTCCCATTCCCAAGCTCTCATCTAATTATAACAAAGACCTCCAGAATGTCTTATGGTGGGTCCCTCCCTGGGATCACTCCTCCCCCTCCCTGGGATCACTCCTCCCCCTCACTGGGATCACTCCTCCCCCTCCCATGGATCACTCCTCCCCCTCCCTAGGATCACCCCACCCCCTCCCTGGGACATGGGATCACTCCTCCCCCTCCCTGGGATCACTCCTCTCCCTCCCTGGGATCACTCCTCTCCCTCCCTAGGATCACTCCTCCCCCTCCCTGGGATCACTCCTCCCCCTCCCTGGGATCACACCTCCCTCTCCCTGGGATCACTCCTCCCCCTCCCTGGGATCACTCCTCCCCCTCCCTGGGATCACTCCTCCCTCTCCCTGGGATCACTCCTCCCCCTCCTTAGGATCACACCACCCCCTCCCTGGGACATGGGATCACTCCTCCCCCTCCCTGGGATCACTCCTCCCCCTCCCTGGGATCACTCCTCCCCCTCCCTAGGATCACTCCTCCCCCTCCCTAGGATCACTCCTCCCCCTCCCTGGGATCACTCCTCCCCCTCTTTGGGATCACTCCTCCCCCTCCCTGGGAGCACTCCTCCCCCTCGCTGGGATGACTCCTCCCCCTCCCTGGGATGACTCCTCCCCCTCCCTGGGATCACTCCTCCCTCTCCCTGGGATCACTCCTCCCCCTCCCTAGGATCACTCCACCCCCTCCCTGGGATCACTCCTCCCCCTCCCTGGGATCACTCCTCCCCCTTCCTGGGATCACTCCTCCCCTCCCTGGGATCACTCCTCCCCCTCCCTGGGATCACTCCACACCCTCCCTAGGATCACTCCTCCCCCTCCCTGGGATCCCTCCACCCCCTCCCTGGGAGCACTCCACCCCCTTCCTGGGATCATAAACTTAACAGTACCATCTAGCGGGTGAGGGGAGGTCCTCCATAACTATTCCCATATTTGTGATGACTTGGTTCTGTTGTGTTTCTTAGTGGAGGGTAGCCTGCCATGGGATTGTGATTAAAAGGATTGTGATGTTTCAGACATGGAGATCTAAAGGCACCATGTAAATGTCATATGAAGAGAAGCAGATCTTTTGCACCAGCTTTTTCACCTTTAGAAATACCCTTCATGCATGCATGCACTGTTCCTACGTTTGCATGCCTTTGGTGGGATGAAGCCATTTACTGTGTTGATGTTTTGGGTTACTCCATCCAGCTGGTGCTGAACATCAGTGGCTCTCAGTAGTACAACAGACCAGGCAGCCATGCATGCATTAATGTACACACCACTGATTGCAACATTGCCACACTGGAACAAACCATGTTGGTATCAATGTACCAATTGCTCATAAGGTCTAAGGATGTCATGGCTGGTGGCTGTTGTGTGAATGTGACGACCATAGAAGTACTAAATATCATATCACCAATTCTTGTACTTGCAAAGTGCTTTAGTTTACAAGAAGTTCTATAAACTCAACAGACATGGATGTACTGTTTGTAGCATTTGTAGTTTACATGTACACACTTCTCCACTTCCCCTTGTCATCACCCTCCATATCCTTTTAAACGTATTCATCACTTAAAATAGGTGTAGTGTAGACTGGGGACGAGATACACGCTCACCACCCATACAACACTTATTTACCTGTGGTGGGTGTGACCTGTTGTTAGACATGTGTGGTGAGTGTACTGTGATGTGTATGTATTCACTTCCATTCTGTTATTATGTGCTCCTGGTCCCATTCCCAAGCTCTCATCTAATTATCACAAAAACCTCCAGAATGTCTTATGGTGGGTCCCTCCCTGGGTCACTCCTCCCCCTCCCTAGGATCACTCCACCCCCTCCCTGGGATCACTCCACACGATCACTCCACCCCCTCCCTGGGATCCCTCCACCCCCTCCCTGGGATCACTCCTCCCCCTCCCTGGGATCACTCCACCCCCTCCCTGGGATCACTCCTCCCCCTCCCCAGGATCACTCCACCCCCTCCCTGGGATCACTCCACCCCCTCCCCCTCCCTAGGATCGCTCATATTATTTAGATGCAGTGTGGACTGGGGATGAGGCACACGCCCACTACACATAGCTACCATTATTTACCTGTGGTGGGTGTGTCCTGTTGTTAGACATGTGTGGTGAGTGTGTGGTATGATGGCAGAGAGGGGTTTGAGGGGTAGGTCATGTCTGACCTTCATGGTACACTGATATGCCATTCCCTATAACAGGACGGATATACAGCACTAATGATAGCATCAGGGAATGGACATGTGGAGTGTGTAAAAATATTGCTAGAGTGGGGTGCCCAGACCAACACACAGAACATGGTGAGTAGCAATGTCTGTTGGTAATGTATGTACTTGTGGTATATGTGGACTGTGAGAGTGATCTGTGAGTGGAATATTGTGATTGTAGCAGCATGGCAGTGAGCCATGGTGTGAATTTGTATGGCTTCAAAGATATACAATAATTTATATACACGTGTACATGTAGTACTGAATCCTTTATATTTTGTTTTAAACTCATTTTTAATTAACTAGTGAGTGTGTCTTAGAATGCCATATCTGTGATAACATAAAGATGGGGTCTGGTGGGGCTTACACATGTACATGTAGCTATTGTCACAACTCTCATCTCCCTCCCCTTTTCCATTGCACACATGTGGGTGTGCCATTTGTATGTATTCACTTACATTCTGTTATTATGTGCTCCTGGTCCCATTCCCAAGCTCTCATCTAATTATCACAAAGACCTCCAGAATGTTTTATGGTATGTCTGGGATCACTCCTTCCCAGTCCACCCCTCCCTAGGATCACTCCTCCTCCTCCCTGGGATCACTCCACCCCTCCCTGGGATTATTCATATTCATCACTTAAAATAGGTGTAGTGTGGACTGGGGATGAGGCACACGCCCACTACCCATAGCCACCGTTATTAACCTGTGGTGGGTGTGTCCTGTTGTTGACAGTTATGTGTGGTAAATGTGTACTGTGATGGCAGAGAGGGGTTTGAAGGGTAAGTCATGTCTGACCTTCATGGTACACTGATGTGCCATTCTCTATAACAGGATGGATATACAGCACTAATGATGGCATCAAGGTATGGACATGTGGAGTGTGTGAAAATATTGCTAGAGTGGGGTGCCCAGGCCAACACACAGGACAAAGTGAGTAGTTCTAGGCCAGTTCAATGTCTGTTGCTATTTTGTGTACTTGTGGTATATGTGGACTGTGAGAGTGATCTGTGAGTGGAATATTGTGACTGTAGCAGCATAGCAGTGAGCCATGGTGTGAATTTGTATGGCTTCAAAGATGCAGTAATTAATTGTATTTGGTTTGGTGTATGAATGTGTCCAGCCACAAACACCAGTGTATAGGGAGAATGGTGTTGCCCTTACAGAGGTGGCCCCAGGATCTACCAAAGGGTGGGGCCTAGCAAACCAGGGGCACCAAAGGGGGTGTGGCACTTTATCCTTTGTTGCTAATAATTCTTGTTTATGCATGCAAGCGAGCGCTAGAAGCTAAATTATGCTACCAACTACAGCCACATGTTGTAATAGAAGGTAATGGAGGTGGGGGGAAGGGGGCACCATAGCCTGGGGAGGAGGGGGAGGCGAAGACCCATAGGCCCCTCCCCCCCAGCTGCCTCTGACTCTAAATGTGTGTAACTAAACCGGCTGGGTGGAGGGGTGGGGGTGGGGGTAGTTAGAATTGAAATTGTTTTTTACACATGTGAAAGAGCTACATGTACAGTATTGATGCCAGTGAAAGTTTTTACCTTAGGACCCATTTTTGTCTCATCATAATTCAGTTTTGTTTACATAGGTTACAAGTGGTGTTATGCTGTCTTACTAATTATGTCATGTGCATGTCTGTGCCAGCACTTAAGTACATGTATATAGGGAGGCATTAGATGGAGTTATGACACTCAGCCAAGATTAGGTACCATGTATGGATGTGAAAATAAGATTGAGTTAAGTCACTCCTCCCCCTCCCTGGGATCATTCCACCCCCTCCCCGGGGTCACTCCTCCCCACTTGGATCACTGCAACCCCTCCCTGAGATAACTCCTCCCCCTTCCTGGAATCACTCCTCCCCCTTCCTGGGATTACCCCCCTCCCTCCCCATCCTGGGATCACTCAACCCCCTCCCTTCCCCTCCCTGGGGTCACTCCTCCCCCTCCCTGGGATCACTCATATTCACTGAAAATAGAAGTATCGTGGACTGGGGACGAGGCACACGCCCACTACCCATAGCCACTATTATTTACCTGTGGTGGGTGTGTCCTGTTGTTAGACATGTTTTGTGAGTGTTTACTATGATGGCAGAGAGGGGTTTGAAGGGTACATGTAGGTCACGTCTGACCTTCATGGTACATTGATATGCCATTCTCTATAACAGTACGGATGGACAGCACTAATGATGGCATCAAGGTATGGACATGTGGAGTGTGTGAAAGTATTGCTAGAGAGGGGTGCCCAGGCCAACACACAGACCATGGTGAGTAGTTCCAGGCCAGTTCAATGTCTGTTGCTATTTTGTGTACTTGTGGTGTATGTGGACTGTGAGTGTGATCTGTGAGTGGAATATTATGACTGTAGCAGCATGGCAGTAAGCCATGGTGTGAATTTGTATGGCTTCAAAGATGCAGTAATTAATTGTATTTGGTTTGGTGTATGAATGTGTCCAGCCACAAACACCAGTGTATAGGGAGAATGGTGTTGCCCTTACAGAGGTGGCCCCAGGATCTACCAAGGGGAGGGGCCAAGCAAACGAGGGGCACCAAAAGGGGGCGTGGCTCTTTATCATTTGTTGCTAATGATCCTTGTCTATGCATGCAAGCGAGCGCTAGAAGCTAAATTATGCTACCAACTACAGCCACATGTTGTAATCTCTTTGCATTGTTGTAATTGAAGGGAATGGAGGTCGGGGGAAGGGGGCACCGTAGCCTGGGGAAGAGGGGGAGGCTAAGGTCCAACCTCCCCTCTCACAGGAAAAAGTTATAAACGTCCAGCCTGGATTTTGTTTTAGGCTGGTTTTTAACAAAAACCCATCCTTATACGCATAAGAACCATCCTGGGATTGAACGTCCAGAGTGGTGGGAATAGTGCAAAGTCCTTGTGGTTTCTACCCTGCTTTTGTTGAATGTTAAAGTATGAATACCAATACTGTTTTTGTTCGACAGAACCACCTGGATGCTCAATCCCAGGATGGTTTTTACGCTATTTCCATGCAGACACAGGAAAAAGTTATAAATATCCAGCCTGGATTTTTTAGGCTGGTTTTTAACTTTTTCCTGTGTCTAGCTGCCTCCCCTCCCTTCCCCAGCTACCTCTGACTATAAATGTACATGTATGTAACCGAACAAGGTGGGTGGGTGGCAGTTACTTACATCCTCTCCCCCCCTCCCTCCCCTCCCTTCCCCAGCTACCTCTGACTATAAATGTACATGTATGTAACCGAACAAGGTATGTGGGTGGCAGTTACATACATCCTCTCCCCCCCTCCCGCCCCTCCTACCCTCCCCTCCACTTCCTTCTTTCATTCCTCTCCCCTCCACACTACCTCCCCTCCCCTCCATACTCCCTCCCCTCCCGTCCCCTCCCCTCCTCTTCCCACCCTCCCCTCCCCTCCTCTTCCCACCGTCCCCTCCCCTCTCCTACTGCCCTCCCCTCCTCTCCCCTTCCCTCCCCTCCATCCACTCCCCTCCCCTCCCCTTCATCCACTCCCCTCCCCTCCCCTTCATCCACTCCCCTCCCATCCTCCACTTCCCTCACCTCCCCTCCCATCCTCCCCTCCCCTTCCCTCTGTGTATGTCCTTCCCCTTGTCATTGCCCTACCCTCTTTATCCCACCCCTCCTCCTCCCCATGTGGCTTACCCACCCACCACTTTTTATTCGGTGTAATGTGGACTGGGGATGAGGCACACGCCCACCACCCATACAACACTTATTTACCTATGGTGGGTGTGTACTGTTGTTGACAGTCATGTGTGGTGAGTGTGTACTGTGAAGGCAGAGAAGGGTGTGAGGGGTAGGTCATGTCTGACCTTCGTGGTACACTGATATGCCATTCTCTATAACAGGACCGATGGACAGCACTTATGATGGCATCAATGTATGGACATGTGGAGTGTGTGAAAATATTGCTAGAGAGGGGTGCCCAGGCGAACACACAGGACGAAGTGAGTAGTTCTAGGCCAGTTCAATGTCTGTTGCTAATTTGCGTACTAGTGATATATGTGGACTGTGAGAGTGATCTGTGAGCGGAATATTGAGACTGTAGCAGCATGGCAGTGAGCCATGGTGTGAATTTGTATGGCTTCAAAGATGCAGTAATTAATTGTATTTGGTTTGGTGTATGAATGTGTCCAGCCACAAACACCAGTGTATTGGGAGAGTGGTGTTGCCTTTATGGAGGTGGCCCCAGGATCTACCAAGGGGTGGGGCCTAGCAAACCAGGGGCACCAAACAGGGGTCAACATTAAGCACTTTGGGCTACTTGCCCTGTGGGGCCAGAGGTTGATGGAACCTACTGGCCCTGCAGGACAAGTAAGTTGCACAACCCACTGGCCCTCGTTATTGATTTGCCATTCAAATATTTAATTAATAGCATCCTGTAGTTATATACATTTACACAAGTGAATTTGAGCAACATGGAATGTCATTGTCTGGTTCATGTAACTTAATGCATTTAGAGTTATCCTTGTTTTCTGAAGGAATAGCTATAGGGGTACTCCTGCCTCATCACTATCCTCTATTTCTTCTCTCTTCTATATCCTTTTCCGTCATCCTTTTCTTTCGTGGTGGTGGTTTGCGGTCAGCAGCTGGAGGGATCCAGCGAACCACGTGGTTTTGATTGTGGGCAGTTATTAAAATACGCTGCCTATTCCCAACACCCCATCGTGCATGGAAGCGTTACTGATTAATCCGTTGCTATGTACACTCCATTTGGGAGTGTTGAGAATTGGGTTAACCACAGTTTGTGTAAGTACTTCCTTGTAGGGATGAGTTGAAAAAATTGGCAGGGCCTGTAAACAGCATTATTCAACTTGCCCCTATGGGCCACTAATGTAGCAATATAACTGGTCCGACGAGAATTTCTACTTGCGTCGGGCCAGCGGGCAACCGTTAATGTTGACCATTGACCAAAGGGGGTGTGGCACTTTATCCTTTGTTGCTAATGATCCTTGTTTATGCATGCAAGCGAGCGCTAGAAGCTAAATTATGCTACCAACTACAGCCACATGTTGTAATCTCTTTGCATTGTTGTAATTGAAGGGAATGGAGGTGGGGGGAAGGGGGCACCATAGCCTGGGGAGGAGGGTGAGGCTAAGGACCAACCTTCCCTCTTACAGGAAATAGTTACAAACGTCCAGCCTGGATTTTGTTTATAACAGACACTCATCCTAATAATTTTTAAAACCATCCTGGGATTGAGCGTCCAGGGTGGTGGAATCCATGTAGTTCTACCCTGGTTTTGTTGAAAGAATACCCGCATATGGAGGTATGAATATTATTATTGCTCCAATATGGTTTTTGTTCAGCAGAAACAGGATAGAACCATATCTATTCCCACCACCCTGGACGCTCAATCCCAGGATGGTTTTTACACTATTAGGATGGGTGTTTGTTGTAAACTGGACATTGATAACTTCGTCTATACCTGCCTCTAGCTTTCACCTCTCCTCCCTCCCTCCCTCCCTCCCTCCCTCCCTCCCTCCCCCCTCCCTCCCTCCCTCCACCCCTCCCTCTCTCCCTCCCTCCCTGCCTCCCTCCCTCTTTCCCTCCCTCCCTTCCCACTCCTCCCCTCCCTTCCCTCTCCTCCCCTCCTATCCCCCCTTCATCCCCTTCCAAACCCTCCCCTCCCTCCCCTCACCTCCCTTCTCTCCCCTCCCCTCCCTCCCATCCCTCCCCTCCCATCCCTCCCCTCCCATCCCTCCCATCCCTCCCCTCCCCCCCTCCCCTCCCCTCCTATCCCCTCCCCTCCCCCCCTCCCCTCCCCTCCTATCCCCTCCCCCCTCCCCTCCCCTCCCCTTCCCTCCCTCCCCTCCCCCTCCTATCGCCCTCCTTCCCATCCCGGCCATCCCCACTCCCTTTCCTCCCTCCCTCCCCTCCCTCCCTCCCTCCCTCCCCTCCCTCTCTCCCTCCATCCCTCCCCTCCCTCTCTCCATCCGTCCCCTCCCTTCCTCAATCCCTCCCTCCATCCCTCCCCTCCCTCCCTCCCTCCATCCCTCCCCTCCCTCCCCTCCCTCCCTCCCCTTCCCTTCCCTCCCTCCCGTCCCTCTCCTATCGCCCTCCTTCCCATCCCGGCCATCCCCACTCCCTTTCCTCCCTCCCTCCCTCCCTCCCTCCCTCCCTCCCTCCCTCCCAACCCTCTCTCCCTCCATCCCTCCCCTCCCTCTCTCTCCATCCCTCCCTCCCTTCCTCCATCCCTCCCTCCCTCCATCCCTCCCCTCCCTCCCTCCATCCCTCCTCTCCCTCCATCCCTCCCCTCCCCTCCTTTCCCCTCCCCTCCCTACTGTGTATGTCCTTCCCCTTGTCATTGCCCTACCCTCCATATCCCACCCCTCCTACTCCCCCTGTGGCTGACCCACCCACCACTTTTTATTCATTGCAAATTTGGTGTAGTATGGACTGGGGACGTAGCACACGCCTACCAACTGTACCACAGTTGTTTACTTGTGGTGTGTGTGTCCTGTTGTTTGTGAGTGTGTACTGTGATGGCAGAGAGGGGTTTGAGGGGTATGTCATGTCTGACCTTCATGGTACACTGATATGCCATTCTCTATAACAGGACGGATATACAGCACTATTGAAGGCATCAGGGAATGGACATTTGGAGTGTGTGATAATATTGCTAGAGAGGGGTGCCCAAGCCAACACACAGGACAAGGTGAGTAGTACCATGCCAGTTCAATGTCTCTTGGTAATTTGTGTACTTGTGGTGTATGTGGACTGTGAGAGTGATCTGTGAGTGTGACTGTAGCAGCATGGCAGTGAGCCATGGTGTGAATTTGTATGGCTTCAAAGATGCAGTAATTAATTGTATTTGGTTTGGTCATAGATTATAGAGGGGGGGATTGGAAGCACTAGCAATTAACACCGTATCACACAGGCAATGAGAGTAAAACCACAGAAACCATGTAAGTGCTAGTTCCATACATGTATACAGCTCAAAGATATATAGAGCTGAACATGACTTTAAAATTGTTTTATGTATTATTTTTAAACAAATCATAATGAATCTAGATAGGCAACACAAGAACAAACTAAACAAATACATTAATATTAACACAAAAAAAAAAACCTGTGGGGAAAAATTAACTGATCTGTGTTCTAAGCGGTTTAGATTTTTGAAGAGTCTTTTTGGTAGCTCCTTTGTATTCTTCTATCCATGCACTTGCCAGAGAAAAACCCCGTATAGTGATCCATAGATCAACAATCATGTTCTTCAACTTTGCAGCCAGTTCATCATCCCATGTGGCTGCTATCAATGACCAGTGAAACAAGGCATCCTCACTCTGTGTAGATCTTACTTTAATTAGTGCCGTTCAATTTTAATTTTTAATTTCCTTACATGTACACCCGTGTCTTGAAAAATTCGCAACTCATGTTATAAGCATGATGTGAAGAAAAAAACCACACAGAAGCACTCTACAACTTTAGTACTACTCATACAAAATACAAACAAAGCCTACGGTACGAGCGCTACGATGAAACTCCCCCATAAAGGCATGGTGTCTAATCTCATGAAACTACCACTAGATCGCTAGTTGATAACGAATTAACCAGCGTCGTGCACTCGTCACATCGCAAAACGAATTTTTGTTTTGCGTACATGGCCAAAGAATCTTTAACTACCAAGTTGTTACCCCATTTAAAAAATCATGGTAAGTTTAGGATTAAAACAACCGGAAAAAAAAAATGCTATCTAGGGGGGAAAATAAAAATCTAATACTATAATTTCCATCGTACGTACGTACGTCCGCGTAACTCATTTATATACTCGGCCTAGCGCCTATTGGTTGCTAGGTATGTACGCGTACCTAGCTACCAATAGAAACGACCACCTCCCACACAAAAGGCGGTCGCAATGGCAGCTGGTTTCCACTTCACATTTAATATCTAATTTTTTTCAATATTTCTTGAATTCAAAGTGGGAGGGGGAACTGCATAAGTACCGAACGAATAAATGCAACGCTATTGTGGTTCACTCTCAAGTCACATCGTACAGGCCGAGAACATGTAGTTACTACCTGAAATTGCGCGGGCATGTTATAGAGGTTGCGTAGTAACCGTATGTTAGAACAGTTGATGTGCAACATTTGGTAAAACAGCCGGTAAAAAAAAGAGGAGCTAGGAGGTAGACCAACTGTTCATCTGGCAAATGAATAGCGAGACGAATAATCAGCCCGTGATTTTTCACGGGGACACGCTAGTAAAAACATAATCGCTGTTCATCGGGGAATCGATTGATAGTTCTAGCATAAATTTGGCAGTTACCTTCGCAAAGCTGTAGCGATATCTTTGTGCACGAGTCAAAAAAATCCACCCCTTGCGACACCTTTTGAGGTGTGAATACCACTACCTCGCATAGCCCGCGCGCTCTCAATGTATTGCGTGATTGCTTCCAATCCCCCCCTCTATAATCTATGGTTTGGTGTATGAATGTGTCCAGCCACAAGCACCAGTGTATAGGGAGAATGGTGTTGCCCTTACAGAGGTGGCCCCAGGATCTACCAAGGGGTGGGGCCTAGCAAACCAGGGGCACCAAAGGGGGTGTGGCACTTTATTCTTTGTTGCTAATGATCCTTGTTTATGCATGCAAGCGAGCGCTAGAAGCTAAATTATGCTACCAACTACAGCCACATGTTGTAATCTCTTTGCATTGTTGTAATTGAAGGGAATGGAGGTGGGGGGAAGGGGGCACCATAGCCTGGGGAGGAGGGGGAGGCTAAGGACCAACCTTCCCTCTTACATGAAAAGTTATAAACGTCCAGCCTGGATTTTGTTTATAACAGACACCCATCCTAATAATTTAAAAAACCATCCTGGGATTGAGCGTCCAGGGTGGTGGAATCCATGTAGTTCTACCCTGGTTTTGTTGAAAAAATACCCGCATATGGAAGTATGAATCACTGTGCTACAAGTTGGATATGCGATAGTGTATACTCTGCGTATATGCTAAATATACATATGAATATACACATGCTATACGCAAAGAATACGCATTGGTATATTTTGCGGATAGAACCAGAATCTCATGTCGTATATTTTGCGTATACTCGATACTATCACGTGCGCTTATTATGGGTTTGTTAACATATGTCTCCGTGTACCATGTCCGCTTCCGTACTCAGCACATATTTGGAAACGTCTCCGAATCTGTTCACTGTATACTAGCTTGTTTCTATTTGTGTACTCATGATCAAATTTATAATAAAATTCTGAATACAATCGATAAAAGAATACATAAAATGCGTTATAACGTTCAAGCTTTCTCTCGAATCATCCAGGGTTGGGCAGTTGGTGGACTGGATGCGTCTAAGAGCGGTCCTTCAACTCTCTGCTTCTATGGATGGAGCCTCGAGTTGATGGTTCCTTTTATTCGCTCATCCAAGTCATCAATCAAGTCATTTAGCGTGTCAGAACGCCACAACGGACGGCGACGTTGTAGAGTTTGAGCGTTCTGGTCGTCGCTCTCCTCTTCTGACATCATTGTAGGCTTGATATCCTCCATAACTGCTTCTCTTCTTCCTTCACCATTTGGCACCTTTTCTCCCACAACTACGCCACAATAGCCTTTCTTCTGTCTGCATAACAAACCTTTTTACCAAATGCTACAGCAGGAAAAGAGCATAACAAGACATAGGTAGGACGTACGCTGTTGAGCTTAATAGCCTTCAATTACCCTTAGTTCGCTGTACCACCTAGTAAAAGAAGGATATGGTGGTAGGGTGAATAAATAGGATTATGAAGGCTCTACCTTTAACTGCAGCGACAATAGCGTGAAGGTCTTCATCGAACTCTGCCGCGAAACAAGGTCGTGATTGCGTTAGAAAAAAGCGCACAATCGCTTACCTTTCATCAAGCCGAACTGAAGTGCTGATCTTCCTTCTGACTGCTAGAATTCTGAAATATGCCTTACCTATATTTCAGTGGGGCTTACACCATCTCTTTGCGACGCAATACAGCTTCATCGATGTGTCTTAGTATATCAGCGACGACTTGCTATTCCATGGCCGGTGAACTTACCTGAAATCCAAGTCCGCGGACGCTGCGCTGTCCTGGCAATTTGCCGGGTGAGGCATCGTCAAAATGTCTTAGCATAAACAAAATGGTTTACGAACTGTGAACATCTCTATATACTTTTGCACTAACCTGACGTCCGTCATCCAGTTCTTTCTGGTGTGCTGGCAGCTGCCTGATATCCCTGCGACCACAATCGCCCACTCCGCGTGGTAGTTTGGCGCCAAATTACTAGTATACTTTTAATTAATTTAATAAGTTTATAAACGTAGTCTACATGTATGACAAATGTCGTTTCAAACTTTCAATTCACTAGATAGTTTTACTATCTATGGTATCACGTATGTGTGGGGCTTGTGAAGTGCACTAATATTCACGGTAATCCACTTCTGAAGAAACGCGTAGCTGGGTTTGCTAGACTATTTTGTAGTATGAGATTAGCATGCATCGTGCTATTTGTGTTCTGATTGGTAAGACGCTCGGTAGCCGGTTGAAGTTGTGAAGGGTATTCCAGTGTCACGTAACCACAATGAGCAGCTCAGCTATCCCATGATGATACATTGTATATGTATATAATCTATGGCACAAGGTGGGGGCGTGGCATAATAACAAATACAGCCGTCTTTTTAAGTTCGATCAGATGCATAGCTCCTCATAATGCTTTCTATGCACCGTCACATGGTCTAGAGCCACAAGTGTATGTTGTATGCATCTATACTTGTACATGATCAGCCGCTAATAGGTATTAATCATGCACTGAACAAAACATTAATGTGCATGCATTGCATATTATTACTATTAATATTGTTATTTTATGTTTATGAATCTTACAACTGCATCATATAGGATGCAAACCTTGAGGTGTTGTTCTAACTGTGCCGGCATTAATTCATAATTCGATACATGCGAAATGAATGCACGCGCGTTCTTAATTTTTATACATGATTCAATCCGATATGTGCTATGTGAGAGAGCTGTGATAATCATGACCCAAGTAGAAAGTCATTCAGAACTGCTGCTTCTATGTTTATGCATACTTATCACATGGTATACGCATTGAAACATGCTTTGTTGGGATTTTAAACAGGCATTCATTCCGATAGGTGTTCACATCTTTATATTAGGCTGTTCTAAGTGTTGAAGGTCGTAGCAATCTCATTGTAATGTCCATGAACCATGTGATGGTAATAACCACGATACTAAAGTTACACATGTGTTAATCAATATGTACATATATACACGCATGTGCTGATGTACAATGATGGTGGTCTGGTGTCAATGGTGGTGGTGATGTCAAAAGCTTCCTTGCCAAAGTAGCCAGCCATGATGTCCTGAATTGAGACAGAATTTAGGGCTCAATTTCACATTTTAACAGAGACACTATGACTCACGTGGCGGTAACGCCCAATTCCGGTCACAGTCTCATCTTGAGGGTGGGTCACTCTCTTCACCCTGCAATGTGGACTGTCGTGGTGACATGCTGCTCTGAATTGTGACAGAATTTAGGGCTCAATTTCACATTTTAACAGAGACACTATGACTCATGTGGCGGTAACGCCCACTTCCGGTCACAGTCTCATCTTGAGGGTGGGTCACTCTCTTCACCCTGCAATGTGGACTGTCGTGGTGACATGCTGCTCTGAATTGTGACAGAATTTAGAGCTCAATTTCACATTTTAAGAGAGACACTATGACTCACGTGGCGGTAACGCCCACTTCCGGTCACAGTCTCATCTTGGGAGTAGGTCACTCCCTTCACCCTGCAATGTGGACTGTCGTGGTGACATGCTGCTCTGAATTGTGACAGAATTCAGGGCTGAATTCCACATTTTGAATGTGAACGTGAAGCAAATCACTCATACCCATCAGTCACTTGACCCCTACCATTGGGGTGGGAGCTTAAACAGCAAACCTTGCATCATATACACTTGAATGTGCAGACATGAAGTTTGTCATTAGAAGCAAACCACTCACCTGAGATAGCTATACCCATCAGTGTCACCATCAGACAGTCACATCCCCATTAGAGTCACATGACCTCAACTTGACCGGGTGACAACTCTGACCAATTTATACACCAAACCAGAGATAATCTATATATTATCTCTGACCAAACCATGTGTCACATACATGTATCTACACAGATAGACATAAAAGTTTGTAAATTGCATTATTAAAAGCAAACCACTCACTTTAGATACCACACCCATCAGAGTCAAATGACTCTTAGGAGACAATTGGGGTGACAACTCGACCAATTTGAAGCATATACACCAAACCTAGCCAGGAGATGGGCGAGGGGTGGGGGGGGGGGGGGGTTGTTGGGTCGGGTCGGTCGAACGACCCCCTCCCGACGACTACCCCCCACTCTCATCCACTACAAGTTATATATAGAAATGGACGGCTCCTGGGTGAGGTACTAGGCTGTCATAACTCGGACCTGAAGCGCCCCCCCCCCTCCATTGGCCGAGTTGTGAATCCACCGCTCGCTATAAGTCGAGTCCCAAACAGAACGATGTCGACACCCCGGCCACTTTCAAGTCGCTGGCTATGTACGATCCTGCGTTGTCACGCATGTGGTCCCACTACAGCTTATAATTCTGGCATCAAAACTATCCTATTTTAACTGATCACATACCTTGTAAATTTTTAGTTGAAAGTATAGGTATTTGAATTTAAACCATCAAAATAGTTAGAGGGTTATTAAGAAATTTAATGTTAATGTTTTTAATTTGATAATTCATATCTACGCGGATATCGAGCATACTGCCTACGACTCGCACTACGAGTCTTCATACGATTCATACGATTCTTGATATTTGCCTCTTGATCCAAGTCTATAGAGGCGTTCCCATGCTGGCAACTACCAATTCCTTTAATACCGACTACGAATCCGATCCATAAAGTTTTTATTGACCACTACTGTATGTCCACAATGCTCTATGTTCGAAATCACATTGGAAACATACAGCCATACATTCTTGATCGAGAGGTTCAAACTTATAATCTGAAGAGTCATATCAAAGCCATTTCTATTTTTACGTAAGTTATCTAATTTGCAAATTCATTGTGGTTTGCGTATTCTAAATACTTCGAGAATACGCGCAATGAATAATTGTCACCTGTGGATTCTTAAAATATACCAGGTGGAATATACACTACCCTTGGTATATTGATGGTATACGCGAAATATACGCAAAAATATACGCTATCGTATACTAGGTTTTTTGCACAGTGAATATTATTATTGCTCCAATATGGTTTTTGTTCAGCAGAAACAGGATAGAACCATACATGTATCTATTCCCACCACCCTGGACGCTCAATTTCAGGATGGTTTTTACACTATTAGGATGGGTGTTCGTTGTAAACAAAATCCAGCCTGGACATTTATAACTTCGTCTATACCTGCCTCTAGCTTTCACCTCCCCTCCCTCCCTCCCTCCCTCCCTCCCTCCCTCCCTCCGTCCCTCCCTCTTTCCCTCCCTCCCTTCCCACTCCTCCCCTCCCTCCCCTCCCCTCCCCTCCCTCCCCTACCCTCCCCTCCCTCCCCTCCCATCCCCTCCCCTCCGCTCCCCTCCCTCCCCTCCCTCTCCTATCACCCTCCTTCCCATCCCGGCCATCCCCACTCCCCTCCCTCCCTCCCTCCCTCCATCCCTCCCCTCCCTCTCTCTCCATCCCTCCCCTCCACCCCTGCCCTCCATCCCTCCCCTCCTCTCCCATCCCCTCCCCTCCCCACTGTGTATGTCCTTCCCCTTGTCATTGCCCTACCCTCCTTATCCCACCTCTCCTCCTCCCCTTGTGGCTGACCCACCCACCACTTTTTATTCATTGCAAATTTGGTGTAGTGTAGACTGGGGACAAGGCACACGCCCACCAACTGTACCACAGTTGTTTACCTGTTGTGGGTGTGTCCTGTTGTTTGTGTGTGTGTACTGTGATGGCAGAGAGGGGTTTGAGGGGTAGGTCATGTCTGACCTTCATGGTACACTGATATGCCATTCTCTATAACAGGACGGATCTACAGCACTAATGTGGGCATCAAGGTATGGATATGTAGAATTTGTGAAAATATTGCTAGAGAGGGGTGCCCAGGCCAACACTCAGAACAAGGTGAGTAGTATCATGCCAGTTCAATGTCTCTTGGTAATTTGTGTACTTGTGGTGTATGTGGACTGTGAGAGTGATCTGTGAGTGGAATATTGTGACTGTAGCAGCATGGCAGTGAGCCATGGTGTGAATTTGTATGGCTTCAAAGATGCAGTAATTAATTGTATTTGGTTTGGTGTATGAATGTGTCCAGCCACAAACACCAGTGTATAGGGAGAATGGTGTTGCCCTTACAGAGGTGGCCCCAGTATGTACCAAGGGGTGGGGCCTAGCAAACCAGGGGCACCAAAGGGGGTGTGGCACTTTATTCTTTCTTGCTAATGATCCTTGTCTATGCATGCAAGCGAGCGCTAGAAGCTATATTATGCTACCAACTACAGCCACATGTTGTAATCTCTTTGCATTGTAGTAATTGAAGGGAATGGAGGTGGTGGGAAGGGGGCACCATAACCTGGGGAGGAGGGGGAGGCTAAGGACCAACCTTCCCTCTTACAGGAAAAAGTTATAAACGTCCAGCCTGGATTTTGTTTATAACAGACACCTATCCTAATAATTTAAAAAACCATCCTGGGAATGAGCGTCCAGGGTGGTGGAATCCATGTAGTTCTACCCTGGTTTTGTTGAAAAAATACCCCCATATGGAGGTATGAATATTATTATTGCTCCAATATGGTTTTTGTTCAGCAGAAACAGGATAGAACCATATCTATTCCCACCACCCTGGACGCTCAATCTCAGGATGGTTTTTACACTATTAGGATGGGTGTTTATTGTAAACAAAATCCAGCCTGGACATTTATAACTTCGTCTATACCTGCCTCTAGCTTTCACCTCCCCTCCCTCCCTCCCTCCCTCCCTCCCTCCCTTCCTCCTCCCTCCCTCCCTCCCTCCCTCCCCCCTCCCTCCACCCCTATCCCTCTCTCCCTCCCTGCCTCCCTCCCTCCCTCTTTCCCTCCCTCCCTTCCCACTCCTCCCCTCCCTTCCCTCTCCTCCCCTCCCCTCCCCCCCTTCATCCCCTTCCAAACCCTCCCCTCCCTCCCCTCCCCTCACTCCCCTCCCCTCCCCTCCCTCCCCTCCCCTCCCTCCCCTCACTCCTTTCCCTCCCCTCCCCTCCCCTCCCCTTCCCTCTCTCCTATCGCCCTCCTTCCCATCCCGGCCTTCCCCCCTACCTTTCCTCCCTCCCTCCCTCCCTCCCTCCCTCCCTCCCTCCATCCCTCCCCTCCCCTCCCCTCCCCTTCCCTCCCTCCCCTCCCTCTCCTATCGACTTCCTTCCCATCCCGGCCATCCCCTCTCCCTATCCTCCCTCCCTCCCTCCCTCCCTCTCTCCCTCCATCCCTCCCCTCCCTCTCTCTCCATCCCTCCCCTCCATCCCTCCCCTCCCCACTGTGTATGTCCTTCCCCTTGTCATTGCCCTACCCTCCTTATCCCATCCCTCCTCCTCCCTTTGTGGCTGATCCACCCACCACTTTTTATTCATTGCAAATTTGGTGTAGTGTGGACTGGGGACGAGGCACACGCCCACCAATTGTACCACAGTTGTTTACCTGTGGTGTGTGTGTCCTGTTGTTTGTGTGTGTGTACTGTGATGGCAGAGAAGGGTTTGATGGGTAGGTCATGTGTGGCACTTTATCCTTTGTTGCTAAT
The DNA here is from genome assembly GCA_963681505.1 of Eunapius fragilis. Lineage (NCBI taxonomy): Eukaryota > Metazoa > Porifera > Demospongiae > Spongillida > Spongillidae > Eunapius > Eunapius fragilis. Next base: position 6,637,310 of record OY811976.1, on the reverse strand, counting down.
AATCCTTGTTTATGCATGCAAGCGAGCGCTAGAAGCTAAATTATGCTATTCTCTCCCTCCATCCCTCTCCTCCCTCCTTCCTTCTCTCTCTCCCTCCCACCTTCCCTCTTTCCCTCCCTCCCATCCCTCCCCTCCCCTCTCCTCCCCTCCCCCACCCTACCTCCCCTCCCCTCCCCCACCTTACCTTTTCTCCCCTCCCCTCCCCTCCCTCCCACTTCCTCACCTCCCTCCCCTCCCCACTCCTCACTCACTCCCCTCCCCTCCCCTCCCTTCTGTGTTACCCTCCATATCCCACCCCTCCTCCTCCCCTTGTGGCTGACCCACCCACCACTTTTTATTCATTGCAAATTTGGTGTAGTGTAGACTGGGGACGAGGACACGCCCACCAACCGTACCACAGTTGTTTACCTGTAGTGGGTGTGTCCTGTTGTTTGTGTGTGTGCACTGTGATGGCAGAGAAGGGTTTGAAGGGTAGGTCATGTCTGACCTTCATGGTACACTGATATGCCATTCTCTATAACAGGACGGATGTACAGCACTAATTTTGGCATCAAGTAATGGACATGTGGAGTGTGTGAAAATATTGCTAGAGAAGGGTGCCCAGGCCAACACACAGGACAAAGTGAGTAGTTCTAGGCCAGTTCAATGTCTGTTGCTAATTTGTGTACTTGTGATATATGTGGACTGTGAGAGTGATCTGTGAGTGGAGTACTGTGACTGTAGCAGCATGGCAGTGAGCCATGGTGTGAATTTGTATGGCTTCAAAGATGCAGTAATTAATTGTATTTGGTTTGGTGTATGAATGTGTCCAGCCACAAACACCAGTGTATAGGGAGAATGGTGTTGCCCGTACAGAGGTGGCCCCAGGATCTACCAAGGGGAGGGGCCAAGCAAACGAGGGGTACCAAAAGGGGGTGTGGCACTTTATCGTTTGTTGCTAGTAATCCTTGTTTATGCATGAAAGCGAGCGCTAGAAGCTAAATTATGCTACCAATTGGGGACGAGGCACACGCCCACCAACCGTACCACAGTTGTTTACCTGTTGTGAGTGTGTCCTGTTGTTTGTGTGTGTGTACTGTGATGGCAGAGAGGGGTTTGAGGGGTAGGTCATGTCTGACCTTCATGGTACACTGATATGCCATTCTCTATAACAGGACGGATCTACAGCACTAATGAGGGCATCAAGATATGGATATGTAGAATTTGTGAAAATATTGCTAGAGAGGGGTGCCCAGGCCAACACTCAGAACAAGGTGAGTAGTACCATGCCAGTTCAATGTCTCTTGGTATTTTGTGTACTTGTGGTATATGTGGACTGTGAGAGTGATCTGTGAGTGGAATATTGTGACTGTAGCAGCATGGCAGTGAGCCATGGTGTGAATTTGTATGGCTTCAAAGATGCAGTAATTAATTGTATTTGGTTTGGTGTATGAATGTGTCCAGCCACAAACACCAGTGTATAGGGAGAATGGTGTTGCCCTTACAGAGGTGGCCCCAGGATGTACCAAGGGGTGGGGCCTAGCAAACCAGGGGCACCAAAGGGGGTGTGGCACTTTATTCTTTGTTGCTAATGATCCTTGTCTATGCATGCAAGCGAGCGCTAGAAGCTAAATTATGCTACCAACTACAGCCACATGTTGTAATCTCTTTGCATTGTTGTAATTGAAGGGAATGGAGGTGGTAGGAAGGGGGCACCAAAGCCTGGGGAGGAGGGGGAGGCTAAGGACCAACCTTCCCTCTTACAGGAAAATGTTATAAACGTCCAGCCTGGATTTTGTTTATAACAGACACCTATCCTAATAATTTAAAAAACCATCCTGGGATTGAGCGTCCAGGGTGGTGGAATCCATGTAGTTCTACCCTGGTTTTGTTGAAAGAATACCCGCATATGAAGGTATGAATATTATTATTGTTCCAATATGGTTTTTGTTCCGCAGAAACAGGATAGAACCATATCTATTCCCACCACCCTGGACGCTCAATCTCAGGATGGTTTTTACACTATTAGGATGGGTGTTTATTGTAAACAAAATCCAGCCTGGACATTTATAACTTCGTCTATACCTGCCTCTAGCTTTCACCTCCCCTCCCTCCCTCCCTCCCTCCTCCCTCCCTCCCTCCCTCCCTCCCTCCCCCCCCTCCCTCCACCCCTTCCCCCCTGCCTCCCTTTTCCCTCCCTCCCTTCCCACTCCTCCCCTCCCTTCCCTCTCCTCCCCTCCCCTCCCCCCCTTCAACCCCTTCCAAACCCTCCCCTCCCCTCCCCTCCCTCCCCTCCCATCCCTCCCCTCCCCTCCCTCCCCTCCCCTCCCCTCCCTCCCCTCCCCTCCCCTCCCTCCCCTCCCCTCCCCTCCCTCCCCTCCCCTCCCCTCCCTCCCCTCCCCTCCCCTCCCCTCCCCTTCCCTCCCTCCCCTACCTCTCCAATCGCCCTCCTTCCCATCCCGGCCATTCCCTTTCCTCCCTCCCTCCCTCCCTCCCTCCCTCCCTCCTCCCTCCACCCCTCCCTCTCTCTCCCTCCCTGCCTCTCTCCCTCTTTCCCTCCCTCCCTTCCCACTCCTCCCCTCCCTTCCCTCTCCTCCCCTCCCCTCCCCCCTTCATCCCCTTCCAAACCCTCCCCTCCCTCCCCTCCCCTCCCTCCCCTCACCTCCTCTCCCTCCCCTCCCCTCCCTCCTTTCCCTCCCCTCACCTCCCCTCCCCTCCCCTTCCCTCTCTCCCCTCCCTCTCCTATCGCCCTCCTTCCCATCCTGGCCATCCCCACTACCTTTCCTCCCTCCCTCCCTCCCTCCATCCCTCCCCTCCCCCCCTCCCCTCCCCTTCCCTCCCTCCCCTACCTCTTCTATCGCCCTCCTTCCCATCCCGGCCTTCCCCTCTCCCTTTCCTCCCTCCCTCCCACCCTCCCTCCCTCCCTCTCTCCCTCCATCCCTCCCTCCATCCCTCCCCTCCCTCTCTCTCCATCCCTCCCCTCCCCACTGTGTATGTCCTTCCCCTTGTCATTGCCCTACCCTCCATATCCCACCCCTCCTCCTCCCCTTGTGGCTGACCCACCCACCACTTTTTATTCATTGTATTTTTGGTGTAGTATGGACTGGGGACGAGGCACACGCCCACCAATTGTACCACAGTTGTTTACCTGTGGTGTGTGTGTCCTGTTGTTTGTGTGTGTGTACTGTGATGGCAGAGAAGGGTTTGATGGTTAGGTCATGTGTGGCACTTTATCCTTTGTTGCTAATAATCCTTGTTTATGCATGCAAGCGAGCGCTAGAAGCTAAATTATGCTATTCTCTCCCTCCATCCCTCTCCTCCCTCCTTCCTTCTCTCTCTCCCTCCCACCTTCCCTCTTTCCCTCCCTCCCATCCCTCCCCTCTCCTCCCCTCCCCCACCCTACCTCCCCTCCCATCCCCCACCTTACCTTTTCTCCCCTCCCCTCCCCTCCCTCCCACTTCCTCACCTCCCTCCCCTCCCCACTCCTCACTCACTCCCCTCCCCTCCCCTCCCTTCTGTGTTACCCTCCATATCCCACCCCTCCTCTTCCCCTTGTGGCTGACCCACCCACCACTTTTTATTCATTGCAAATTTGGTGTAGTGTGGACTGGGGACGAGGACACGCCCACCAACCGTACCACAGTTGTTTACCTGTAGTGGGTGTGTCCTGTTGTTTGTGTGTGTGTACTGTGATGGCAGAGAAGGGTTTGAAGGGTAGGTCATGTCTGACCTTCATGGTACACTGATATGCCAGGGTCATTCCATTATAAGTGGGGTAAGTGCGTGCTTCACATCTTCTGATCCTGATGCATTTACTCATATTTGTTTGTCTTTGGGTGAATGTTACTTTAACCGGTTATTAGGTTAATAACTTGAATGGTTTACGAAATATGTTGCCCTGAATAATTAATTTTTCCAGAAAATTTGCAACTTTGCAGGCTTATAACCTTTTCATTTTTTGCCTGGTAGTGACTTCTTTAGCATCAAATTGAAGCTCAATTTACGTAGAATCTGTATATATATTTAACATTAGTAGGTGGTGAAAGGGTTAAATAAAATTTATCATCGTAGCGCAGTTTTCTAAATTGAGATGGTTTCCGGATCGATAAACAGAAAAAATAATTTTCAGAATTGAACGGACCATCAATATTGTTGTTTTTATGAAATAAAATTTTTGTTTATAGACAAGCTCTAGGGACCGCATCGAGTTTTACGAGTGCCCGCCATCTTAAATGTTATACAGTATATTTTAGCACTAATCTAAAGTAAGTGTTTGTTTATACGCCACACGTGTGTTGCATAAGTATCGAACTGCAGCTAAGAACACTGGCCACCAATTGCGCTCAGCTAATTAAAAATGAGTTTTTTTTTTAAAGAGTGCATCATTTAGAAGAATGGGCAGGTAAGCTAGTCTATGACACATGAATGTAGAAGTATAAATTGCTTCGTTCTTGTTGCAAGTAAAAAGCAACCAGCCACGGCCGAGAACTCTCTACTTCTTGAAAGCGACCGGCAGCGATCACATCTGTGACAGTCGCTATACGAGAACGGGTAGCGATCGAACCGTCCCCTTCCTATAACCCTGAAAAGCTGTTGATACCTCCCGCACACAGTACGTTCAGTGCGTGGGAGCTCAAGGACAATGAAACCTGAGCCACCATCCCCACCGCTATCCCCACCAATGCAAGCACCAGTAACAGGCCTGTTACCCGTACTTGCAATTGGTGGAGATGGCGGTGGGGCCTGTTACTGGTGCTTGCAGCATGCAATTGGTGGGGATGGTGGCTCTGATTTCATTGTCCTTGAGCTCCCACGCACTGGACGTGCTGTGTGCGGGAATAAACCCGCAGTATCAGCAGCATGCATACGCCCTTCAGGGATATAGGAAGGGGACGGTTCGATCACTACCCGTTCTTGTATAGAGACTGTCACAGATGCGATCGCTGCCGGGTTGCCTTAAAGAAGAAGAGAGTTTTCGGCCGTGCTTGGTTGTTTTTTACTTGCAACAAGAACGAAGCAATTTATATTTCTACATTCATGCGTTATAGACTAGCTTACCTGCCCATTCTTCTAAATGATGCACTCTTTAAAAAAAAACTCATTATTAATTAGCTGAGCGCAATTGGTGGCCAGTGTTCTTAGCTGCGGTTCGATACTTATGTAACACACGTGTGGCGTATAAACAAACACTTACTTTAGATTAGTGCTAAAATATACTGTATAACATTTAAGATGGCGGACACTCGTAAAACTCGATGCGGTCTCTAGAGCTTGTCTATAAACAAAAATTTTATTTCATAAAAACAACAATATTGATAGTCCGTTCAATCCTGAAAATATTTTTTTCTGTTTATCGATCCGGAAACAATCTCAATTTAGAAAACTGCGCTACGATGATAAATTTTATTTAACCCTTTCACCACCTACTAATGTTAAATATATATACAGATTCTACGTAAATTGCGCTTCAATTTGATGCCAAAGAAGTCACTATCAGGCAAAAAATGGAAAGGTTATAAGCCTGCAAAGTAGCAAATTTTCTGGGCAGCATATTTCATAAACCATTCAAGTTATTAACTAAATAAGCGGTTAAAGTAACATTCACCCAAAGACAAACAAATATGAGTAAATGCATCAGGATCGGAAGATGTGAAGCACGCTCCCATACAATGTCATAGTGGAATGACCCGCCATTCTCTATAACAGGACGGATATACAGCACTAATGTTGGCATCAAGTAATGGACATGTGGAGTGTGTGAAAATATTGCTAGAGAAGGGTGCCCAGGCCAACACACAGGACAAAGTGAGTAGTTCTAGGCCAGTTCAATGTCTGTTGCTGATTTGTGTACTTGTGATATATGTGGACTGTGAGAGTGATCTGTGAGTGGAATATTGTGACTGTAGCAGCATGGCAGTGAGCCATGGTGTGAATTTGTATGGCTTCAAAGATGCAGTAATTAATTGTATTTGGTTTGGTGTATGAATGTGTCCAACCACAAACACCAGTGTATAGTGTCTATTTGCATCCTAAAATGTGTACAGTGGTACACAAATTACTCCTTTCATTTTGCTGCATTACATCTCATACCAGCAGTGGTCATTTTACACAACTTGTGAAAATCTATACCCGCTATGGTGGTGTTAACTTGTGGTTAAGTGTGTCATGAATATGCTAATTTTGGCTAATTGCAATAACAACTCTTAATCCTGTTATCTATAGCACTGCAGAACACTGTAAAAGTTAGAGATTAAAACAAACATGATGGGAACATTCTCAATAAGTCAAATTTTATCCACATAGTTTGTTTTGTATGTACATCAAACAAATGCTGTTTCTTTTTGGTAATCACTTTTACAGTCATATGCTCTAATTTGTGTACGCCTGTACACATATTACATTGCTTCACTATAGTAGTATACTGTTTTCAAATGAGTATTGAAAGTGATAGAGGGCATGATATAGTAACTATGTAATATGAAATTATTCATGCAGTTATATCAGGAAAGTTTTGCAGTAAAATGTGTACAGGTGTACACAAATTAGTCCTATGTAGGAAAATGATGTTCATTGCAAAAGAATCATGCAAATTCAATCACTTGTGTATCAAAAAACAGCAACAATGCTAAATGATCATGTTTGTATCACTCCACCATCTCAGGGCAGACTGCAGCTTTAGGTTTTGAGGTTTTACTCCTTCACTCCTACTTGCACTCCCTCTACCTCTACTTGCACTTCCTCTACCTCCACTTGCACTTCCTATACCTCTACTTGCACTTCCTCTACCTCTACTTGCACTTCCTCTGCCACTTCGAATTCCCTACCATGCCTCCACTACTCACGCTTTCACTATTTGCACCTTCAGTGCTTGCGCCTCCACTATTCGCGCCTCCACCATTTGTGCCTCCACTATTCGAGCCTTCAGTGCTCGATCGTGCCTTCTCTACTCGCGCCTCCACTATTCGCGCCTCCACCATTTATGCCTCCACTATTCGAGCTTTCAGTGCTCGTACCTCCTCTACTTGCGCCTCCACTATTCGCGCTACCACTATTTGCACCTTCACTACTCGTACCTCCACCATTTATGCCTCCACTATTCAAGCTTTCAGTGCTCGTACCTCCTCTACTTGTGCCTCCACTATTCGCGCTCCCACTATTTGCACCTTCACTACTCGTACCTCCACCATTTGCACCTCCACTATTCGAGCCTTCGTGCCTCCACTGTCAACACATCCTCTTGCTCTGTGTACACGTACACCTCAGTCGCATGCACAGTTTTCTTTGTTTTTCTAATGTGGTTTATCTGTCAGATAACAATCAAATAATTTGAATTATTAGTGACCATCAATTAATTATCTGTTGTGTACTCATATATTGATTTTTGAATGACAAATGTGATTACTTACAAAGATAAGGTAGGGTAAGTAATTTGTGCTTCCCTGTACACATATTACCCAATATGTGTACAGGTGTACACACGGATGCAAATAGACAATAGGGAGAATGGTGTTGCCCTTACAGAGGTGGCCCCAGGATGTACCAAGGGGTGGGGCCTAGCAAACCAGGGGCACCAAAGGGGGTGTGGCACTTTATTCTTTGTTGCTAATGATCCTTGTCTATGCATGCAAGCGAGCGCTAGAAGCTATATTATGCTACCAACTACAACCACATGTTGTAATCTCTTTGCATTGTTGTAATTGAAGGGAATGGAGGTGGTAGGAAGGGGGCACCATAGCCTGGGGAGGAGGGGGAGGCTAAGGACCAACCTTCCCTCTTACAGGAAAAAGTTATAAACGTCCAGCCTGGATTTTGTTTATAACAGACACCTATCCTAATAATTTAAAAAACCATCCTGGGATTGAGCGTCCAGGGTGGTGGAATCCATGTAGTTCTACCCTGGTTTTGTTGAAAGAATACCCGCATATGAAGGTATGAATATTATTATTGTTCCAATATGGTTTTTGTTCCGCAGAAACAGGATAGAAACATATCTATTCCCACCAACCTGGACGCTCAATCTCAGGATGGTTTTTACACTATTAGGATGGGTGTTTATTGTAAACAAAATCCAGCCTGGACATTTATAACTTCGTCTATACCTGCCTCAAGCTTTCACCTCCCCTCCCTCCCTCCCTCCCTCCCTCCCTCCCTCCCTCCCTCCCTCCCTCCCTCCCTCCCTCCCCCTCCCTCCACCCCTCCCCCTCTCTCCCTCCCTGCCTCCCTTCCTCCCTTTTCCCTCCCTCCCTTCCCACTCCTCCCCTCCCTTCCCTCTCCTCCCCTCCCCTCCCCCCTTCATCCCCTTCCAAACCCTCCCCTCCCTCCCCTCCCCTCACTCCCCTCCCCTCCCTCCCCTCCCCTCCCATCCCTCCCCTCCCCTCCCTCCTTTCCCTCCCCTCCCCTCCCCTCCCCTCCCCTCCCCTTCCCTCCCTCCCCTACCTCTCCTATCGCCCTCCTTCCCATCCCGGCCATTCCCTTTCCTCCCTCCTTCCCTCCCTCCCTCTTCCCCTCCCTCCACCCCTCCCTCTCTCTCCCTCCCTGCCTCCCTCCCTCCCTCTTTCCCTCCCTCCCTTCCCACTCCTCCCCTCCCTCTCTCTCCCTCCCTGCCTCCCTCCCTCCCTCTTTCCCTCCCTCCCTTCCCACTCCTCCCCTCCCTTCCCTCTCCTCCCCTCCCCTCCCCCCTTCATCCCCTTCCAAACCCTCCCTTCCCTCCCCTCCCTCCCCTCCCCTCCCCTCCACTCCCTCCCCTCACCTCCCCTCCCTCCCCTCCCCTCCCTCCTTTCCCTCCCCTCCCCTCCCCTTCCCTCTCTCCCCTCCCTCTCCTATCGCCCTCCTTCCCATCCTGGCCATCCCCACTACCTTTCCTCCCTCCCTCCCTCCCTTCCTCCCTCCCTCCCTCCATCCCTCCCCTCCCCTCCCCTCCCCTTCCCTCCCTCCCCTACCTCTTCTATCGCCCTCCTTCCCATCCCGGCCTTCCCCTCTCCCTTTCCTCCCTCCCTCCCACCCTCCCTCCCTCCCTCTCTCCCTCCATCCCTCCCTCCATCCCTCCCCTCCCTCTCTCTCCATCCCTCCCCTCCCCACTGTGTATGTCCTTCCCCTTGTCATTGCCCTACCCTCCATATCCCACACCTCCTCCTCCCTTTGTGGCTGACCCACCCACCACTTTTTATTCATTGTATATTTGGTGTAGTATGGACTGGGGACGAGGCACACGCCCACCAATTGTACCACAGTTGTTTACCTGTGGTGTGTGTGTCCTGTTGTTTGTGTGTGTGTACTGTGATGGCAGAGAAGGGTTTGATGGGTAGGTCATGTGTGGCACTTTATCCTTTGTTGCTAATAATCCTTGTTTATGCATGCAAGCGAGCGCTAGAAGCTAAATTATGCTATTCTCTCCCTCCATCCCTCTCCTCCCTCCTTCCTTCTCTCTCTCCCTCCCACCTTCCCTCTTTCCCTCCCTCCCTCCCATCCCTCCCCTCCCCTCTCCTCCCCTCCCCCACCCTACCTCCCCTCCCCTCCCCCACCTTACCTTTTCTCCACTCCCCTCCCCTCCCTCCCACTTCCTCACCTCCCTCCCCTCCCCACTCCTCACTCACTCCCCTCCCCTCCCCTCCCTTCTGTGTTACCCTCCATATCCCACCCCTCCTCCTCCCCTAGTGGCTGACCCACCCACCACTTTTTATTCATTGCAAATTTGGTGTAGTGTGGACTGGGGACGAGGACACGCCCACCAACCGTGCCACAGTTGTTTACCTGTAGTGGGTGTGTCCTGTTGTTTGTGTGTGTGTACTGTGATGGCAGAGAAGGGTTTGAAGGGTAGGTCATGTCTGACCTTCATGGTACACTGATATGCCATTCTCTATAACAGTACGGATGGACAGCACTAATGTTGGCATCAAGTAATGGACATGTGGAGTGTGTGAAAATATTGCTAGAGAAGGGTGCCCAGGCCAACACACAGGACAAAGTGAGTAGTTCTAGGCCAGTTCAATGTCTGTTGCTAATTTGTGTACTTGTGATATATGTGGACTGTGAGAGTGATCTGTGAGTGGAATATTGTGACTGTAGCAGCATGGCAGTGAGCCATGGTGTCAATTTGTATGGCTTCAAAGATGCTGTAATTAATTGTATTTGGTTTGGTGTATGAATGTGTCCAGCCACAAACACCAGTGTATAGGGAGAATGGTGTTGCCCTTACAGAGGTGGCCCCAGGATCTACCAAGGGGAGGGGCCAAGCATACGAGGGGCACCAAAAGGGGGCGTGGCGCTTTATCCTTTGTTGCTAATAATCCTTGTTTATGCATGAAAGCGAGCGCTAGAAGCTAAATTATGCTACCAATTGGGGACGAGGCACACGCCCACCAACCGTACCACAGTTGTTTACCTGTTGTGGGTGTGTCCTGTTGTTTGTGTGTGTGTACTGTGATGGCAGAGAGGGGTTTGAGGGGTAGGTCATGTCTGACCTTCATGGTACACTGATATGCCATTCTCTATAACAGGACGGATCTACAGCACTAATGAGGGCATCAAGATATGGATATGTAGAATTTGTGAAAATATTGCTAGAGAGGGGTGCCCCGGCCAACACTCAGAACAAGGTGAGTAGTACCATGCCAGTTCAATGTCTCTTGGTAATTTGTGTACTTGTGGTGTATGTGGACTGTGAGAGTGATCTGTGAGTGGAATATTGTGACTGTAGCAGCATGGCAGTGAGCCATGGTGTGAATTTGTATGGCTTCAAAGATGCAGTAATTAATTGTATTTGGTTTGTTGTATGAATGTGTCCAGCCACAAACATCAGTGTATAGGGAGAATGGTGTTGCCCTTACAGAGGTGGCCCCAGGATGTACCAAGGGGTGGGGCCTAGCAAACCAGGGGCACCGAAGGGGGTGTGGCACTTTATTCTTTGTTGCTAATGATCCTTGTCTATGCATGCAAGCGAGCGCTAGAAGCTAAATTATGCTACCAACTACAACCACATGTTGTAATATCTTTGCATTGTTGTATTTGAAGGGAATGGAGGTGGGGGGAAGGGGGCACCATAGCCTGGGGAGGAGGGGGAGGCTAAGGACCAATGTTCCCTCTTACAGGAAAAAGTTTTAATCGTCCAGCCTGGATTTTGTTTATAACAGACACCTATCCTAATAATTTAAAAAACCATCCTGGGATTGAGCGTCCAGGGTGGTGGAATCCATGTAGTTCTACCCTGGTTTTGTTGAAAGAATACCCGCATATGAAGGTATGAATATTGTTATTGTTCCAATATGGTTATGTTCCGCAGAAACAGGATAGAACCATATCTATTCCCACCACCCTGGACGCTCAATCTCAGGATGGTTTTTACACTATTAGGATGGGTGTTTATTGTAAACAAAATCCAGCCTGGACATTTATAACTTCGTCTATACCTGCCTCTAGCTTTCACCTCCCCTCCCTCCCTCCCTCCCTCCCTCCCTCCCTCCCTCCTCCCTCCCTCCCTCCCTCCCTCCTACCCTCCCCCTCCCTCCACCCCTCCCCCTCTCTCCCTCCCTGCCTCCCTTCCTCCCTTTTCCCTCCCTCTCTTCCCACTCCTCCCCTCCCTCCCCTCCCCTCCCTCCCCTCTCCTCCCCTCCCCTCCCCTCCCTCCCCTCCCCTCCCTCCCCTCTCCTCCCCTCCCTCGCCTCCCCTCCCTCCTTTCCCTCCCCTCCCCTCCCCTCCCCTCCCCTCCCCTCCCCTTCCCTCCCTCCCCTACCTCTCCTATCGCCCTCCTTCCAATCCCGGCCATTCCCTTTCCTCCCTCCTTCCCTCCCTCCCTCCCCCCTCCCTCCACCCCTCCCTCTCTCTCCCTCCCTGCCTCCCTCCGTCCCTCTTTCCCTCCCTCCCTTCCCACTCCTCCCCTCCCTTCCCTCTCCTCCCCTACCCTCCCCCCTTCATCCCCTTCCAAACCCTCCCTCTCTGCCCTCCCCTCCCCTCCCTCCCCTCCCATCCCTCCCCTCCCTCCTTTCCCTCCCCTCGCCTCCCCTCCCCTTCCCTCTCTCCCCTCCCTCTCCTATCGCCCTCCTTCCCATCCCGGCCATCCCCACTACCTTTCCTCCCTCCCTCCCTCCCTCCTCCCTCCCTCCATCCCTCCCCTCCCCTCCCCTCCCCTCCTTTTCCCTCCCTCCCCTACCTCTCCTATCGCCCTCCTTCCCATCCCGGCCATCCCCTCTCCCTTTCCTCCCTCCCTCCCTCCCTCTCTCCCTCCATCCCTCCCTCCATCTCTCCCCTCCCTCTCTCTCCATCCCTCCCCTCCATCCCTCCCCTCCCCACTGTGTATGTCCTTCCCCTTGTCATTGCCCTACCCTCCATATCCCACCCCTCCTACTCCCCTTGTGGCTGACCCACCCACCACTTTTTATTCATTGCAAATTTGGTGTAGTATGGACTGGGGACGAGGCACACGCCCACCAATTGTACCACAGTTGTTTACCTGTGGTGTGTGTGTCCTGTTGTTTGTGTGTGTGTACTGTGATGGCAGAGAAGGGTTTGATGGGTAGGTCATGTGTGGCACTTTATCCTTTGTTGCTAATAATCCTTGTTTATGCATGCAAGCGAGCGCTAGAAGCTAAATTATGCTATTCTCTCCCTCCATCCCTCTCCTCCCTCCTTCCTTCTCTCTCTCCCTCCCACCTTCCCTCTTTCCCTCCCTCCCCCCCATCCCCTCCCCTCTCCTCCCCTCCCCCACCCTACCTCCCCTCCCCTACCCTTCCTTTTCTCCCCTCCCCTCCCCTCCCTCCCACTTCCTCACCTCCCTCCCCTCCCCACTCCTCACTCACTCCCCTCCCCTCCCTTCTGTGTTACCCTCCATATCCCACCCCTCCTCCTCCCCTTGTGGCTGACCCACCCACCACTTTTTATTCATTGCAAATTTGGTGTAGTGTGGACTGGGGATGAGGACACGCCCACCAACCGTACTACAGTTGTTTACCTGTAGTGGGTGTGTCCTGTTGTTTGTGTGTGTACTGTGATGGCAGAGAAGGGTTTGAAGGGTAGGTCATGTCTGACCTTCATGGTACACTGATATGCCATTCTCTATAACAGGACGGATATACAGCACTAATGTGGGCATCTGGGAATGGACATGTGGAGTGTGTGAAAATATTGCTAGAGAAGGGTGCCCAGGCCAACACACAGGACAAAGTGAGTAGTTCTAGGCCAGTTCAATGTCTGTTGCTAATTTGTGTACTTGTGATGTATGTGGACTGTGAGAGTGATCTGTGAGTGGAATATTGTGACTGTAGCAGCATGGTAGTGAGCCATGGTGTGAATTTGTATGGCTTCAAAGATGCAGTAATTAATTGTATTTGGTTTGGTGTATGAATGTGTCCAGCCACAAACACTAGTGTATAGGGAGAATGGTGTTGCCCTTACAGAGGTGGCCCCAGGATCTACCAAGGGGTGGGGCCTAGCAAACGAGGGGTACCAAAAGGGGGCGTGGCACTTTATCCTTTGTTGCTAATGATCCTTGTTTATGCATGCAAGCGAGCGCTAGAAGCTAAATTATGCTACCAACTACAGCCACATGTTGTAATCTCTTTGCATTGTTGTAATTGAAGGGAATGGAAGTGGGGGGACTGGGGCACCAGAGCCTGGGGAGGAGGGGGAGGCTAAGGCCCATAGGCCCCCCCCTCCCCCCCAGCTGCCTCTGACTTTGTATGTGTGTAACTAAACAGGCTGGGTGGAGTGGTGAGGGTAGGGGTTGTTACAATAGAAATTACATGTATTAATGCCAGTATTTTTCTACAATGAATGTTTTTACCTTACTGTAGGACCCTTTTTTGTCTCATTATACAATTCAGTTTTGTTTACATAGGTTACAAGTGGTGTTATGCTGTCTTGCTAATTATGTCATGTGCATGTCTGTGCCAGTACATGTATAAGTACATGTATATAGGGAGGCATTAGATGGAGTTATGACACTCAGCCATGATTAGGTACCTTGTATGGATGTGGTAAGTGCTCTTCCAGCAATATATGTTTGTTGGCTGACTTTATTGATGGCCTGTAATGTTATTCATTGACAGTGAGGTTATTGCTCTTACCACCAGGATAAAGACACTGCACTACATCTAGCTGCCAGGGATCGTGAATACGATCAGGCTACCAAAGACAGTATGGCCGGCTGTGTTAGAGCACTCCTGTCCCATCCTGGTATTGACATCAATCTGAAGAACAGTGAAGGACGTACAGCCATGATGGTTGCTGGGTACAAGTCTCTTGGTGTGTTTAACCAGATGGTGAAAACATGCACCAACTTTCCTGCTGACTCTTACGGAAAGGTTGTGTTGTGTGGCCATTCTGGTGCAGGAAAGAGTACATTGACGCAGGTGAGCCGAGTGATGTATGGCCTGGGGACCAGGTATGGACCCATTATCCACATTTGGCGATATCATAGACATATTGAGTTCGGCCAACCTAAATAACAGCATTGTTTCTAACACCTACATTGTACCCTTACATGTATGTAACTTGACATGTATTACATGTACATGTACATTGTACAAGGATCTGATGTAATCATCACAAAGGACATTGATCTCACCACTGGGGAATATCATAATGATTTGTTAACAAATAGAATATTTTTGGAAGTTGAATACTTGCATTAATTATTAAAGCAATCATGTTGTATCTAAACTCAAAGTACATGTTACCTTAAATGGGTAATCAAAAAGGCATGTCATTGGTGGCTTGTATAAATAGGCCATCTCTATTAATGCACACCATCATATGCTTGTTCTTTTTCAAGGCTATCATCAACCTTTCAAAGCCAACATCAACAGCAACTCGTTTAGTGAAGGTGAGAACAGATTATAGGTGTGATGTGTGTGTCTGTCACTTGTGTCTGCTGGCCATCTACATGTACATGTATGTTATGCCTCTGGGTGTTGGTGAATGGCAGCAGTGTTTTCTTAATAATGATGTCATTGCATGGTTATGGAACTTCAGTTTGTACCAGAGCAATTCTGCATCCAGTTGAATCACTTTTTGAATGAGTCTTATGATACGTATTGCATGTGGATCACATTTGGCTACAAATCTACTCCAGTCAGGTCGGGTGAAAGTTAAGCACTCTCCGTTTTTTGACGTTATGTAATGTATTGACTACTTGGGCACATCTACACGTATGACAAAGGGGCAAATGTTCCCCTCCATTGATGAAACCCTGGGATCATTGTCCTTGTACTATACAACTGTAGGAAAAGTCACAGTGCATGTGCAGGTACATGTATTTATGGTGGCCTGGTAGGTCGCTGGTAGGAACAGTGCAGATAAAGCGTTTGGTGCAGAACAAATGTAGCGATTGCATCAGAACATGTTTAGCGATTTCAGCATAACAAATTTAGTGTTTGCAGCAAAACAGCAATTTTGACACTACATGTACAAATTTAGCGATTCCAGCAGAACAAATTTAGCGATTGCATCAAAAGAAATGTAGTGATTGCAACAACAAATTTAGCGATTCTGGCAGAACAAATTTAGAGTTTGTGGCAGAGCAAATTTAGCGTTTGTGGCAGAACAAATTTAGCGATTGTGGCAGTACAAATTTAGCGATTCCGGCAGTACGAATTTAGCGATTGTGGCAGAACAATTTTAGCAATTGCAGCTAAAGAAATGTTGTGATTGCAACCACAAATTTAGCGATTCCAGCAGAACAAATTTAGCTTTTGTGGCAGAACAAATTTAACGATTGTGGCAGTACAAATTTAGCGATTCCGGCAGAACAAATTAAGCAAATGTGGCAGTACAAATTTAGCGTTTGTGGCAGTACAAATCTAGCGATTCCGGCAGAGCAAACTTAGCGTTAGTGGCAGTACAAATTTAGCGATTCCGGCAGAATAAATTTAACGATTGTGGCAAAGGAAATGTAGTGATTGCAACAAGAAATTTAGCGATTCCGGCAGAACAAACTTAGGTTAGTGGCAGAACAAATTTAGCGATTGTGACAGTACAAATTTAGCGATTCCAGCAGAACATATTTAGCGATTGTGGCAGTACAAATTTAGCGATTCCGGCAGAACAAATTTAGCGATTGTGGCAGTACAAATTTAGCGATTCCGGCAGAACAAATTTAGCGATTGTGGCAGTACAAATTTAGCAATTCCGGCAGTACAAATCCAGCGATTCCGGCAGAACAAATTTAGCGTTAGTGGCAGTTCAAATTTAGCGATTCCAGCAGAATAAAATTAGCGATTGTGGCAAAGGAAATGTAGTGATTGCAACAAGAAATTTAGCGATTCCGGCAGAACAAATTTGGGTTAGTGGCAGAACTAATTTAGCGATTGTGACAGTACTAATTTAGCAATTCCAGCAGAACAAATTTAGCGATTGTGGCAGTACAAATTTAGCGATTCCGGCAGAACAAATTTAGCGATTGTGGCAGTACAAATTTAGTGATTCTGGCAGAACAAATTTAGCGATTGTGGCAGTACAAATTTAGCGATTCCGTGCAGAACAAATTAAGCAAATGTGGCAGTACAAACTTAGCGATTCCGGCAGAACAAATTTAGCGTTTGTGGCAGAGCAAATTTAGCGTTTGTGGCAGAACAAATTTAGCGATTGTGGCAGTACAAATTTAGCGATTCCGGCAGTACAAATCTAGCAATTCCGGCAGAACAAATTTAGCGTTAGTGGCAGTACAAATTTAGCGATTCCGGCAGTACAAATCTAGCAATTCCGGCAGAACAAATTTAGCGTTAGTGGCAGTACAAATTTAGCGATTCCGGTAGAATAAAATTAGCGATTGTGGCAAAGAAAATGTAGTGATTGCAACACAAAAATTTAGCGATTCCGGCAGAACAAATTTAGGTTAGTGGCAGAACAATTTTAGCGATTGTGACAGTACAAATTTAGCGATTCCAGCAGAACAAATTTAGCGATTGTGGCAGTACAAATTTAGCAATTCCGGCAGAACAAATTTATCAATTGTGGCAGTACAAATTTAGTGATTCCGGCAGAACAAATTTAGCGATTGTGGCTGTACAATTTTAGCGCAGAACAAATTTAGCAATTGTGGCAGTACAAATTTAGCGATTCCGGCAGTACAAATCTAGCGATTCCGGCAGAACAAATTTAGCGTTAGTGGCAGTACAAATATAGCGATTCCGGCAGAATAAAATTAGCGATTGTGGCAAAGGAAATGTAGTGATTGCAACAAGAAATTTAGCGATTCTGGCAGAACAAATTTAGGTTAGTGGCAGAACAAATTTAGCGATTGTGACAGTACAAATTTAGCGATTCCGGCAGAACAAATTTAGCGATTGTGGCAGTACAAATTTAGCGATTCCGGCAGAACAAATTTAGCGATTGTGGCAGTACAAATTTAGCGATTCCGGCAGAACAAATTTAGCGATTGTGGCAGTGCAAATTTAGCGATTCCGGCAGAACAAATTTAGCGATTGTGGCAGTACAAATTTAGCGATTCCGGCAGAACAAATTTAGCAATTGCAGCAAAAGAAAGAGATCAGAGGTATTGAGGTTTTTTTCTTTATTCTACTGCCAATTGTTAAATTTGTTCTTTGTTCTGTCATGATTTTATATCTGACTACAGTTTTAGCTTTCTCTGTGAAGTAATGTATAGGATTTATCGGGGGAGCAAAAAAGCTTTTGTAAACACCCATCCCCAGATTTCATACAAAGGTGCCCACCACCCTAAGCCCTCCCCCCTAACAGCAAATTTGCTCAAAGAAACCACTTAGCAATGAATATATACCTCTACTCGAAATTTTTTTGTTAGTAACATGCATAGCCTCGTATTTCTGACTGTAGCAAGCACCTTGAAATTATATACTGAAGGCACTGCATGCAGTGTAGTATTGGGCGATTATTCGGTGTTACGATTACACCGCCAATTGTAAGCATCTAATCGGCAGTTTGTACACTTGACGATTATCGTGTAGACAATGAATAAACTAACATGGGTGTGTGTGTGTGTGTGTGTACATGTATATATGTAGACATTAACAGTGAATGCGATTACAAAGGTGTAGTGCACATGCTCCTGTAAACCACAAGGGCTAACGATGGCGGTACTCGTTTAGGGAGTATACTTACATGTAGTACCAAAGAAGAAAACCAAAAGTTCAGTTTGGCAGCACTTTGGGTTACGAGCCACAGAGGAAGGCGTACTTGTTGAAAAGGAGCTGGACAACCCTATTTGTCGATCATCAGTTTCCAAGTAGTGCGCAGGCAAAAGAATTGTACTGTACAGAGGAAAGCCTGCGGCCTTTGACGTTACCGTTGCTTCACCCCTTACACCAGTAACCCTCAACAATGCCAGTACATCTGTGGGAGCAGCAGCCTATGCTGCTGAACTTAGAAAGCATGTGGCCAATGACACCAGATGCCAGGAGTTCGGGTGGACATGTATCCCCCTAGCTGTAGAAACTTACGGTAACTGGGGGAAGGAGGCCCAGAGTGTTTTTTCCCGTCTTGCCTCTCTACTTGCCATCGGCCAGGCCATTCCCAAACCCAAAATTCTGGGTGACATCTTGAGCCACCTCAACATGTCACTGGTGAGGTCAGTGGCTAGGGCCATCATGGGGAGAGAAAATGTCCGGATAGGTTAGACGAACTGTAGGTTTGTTAGCGGCATCTATTGTAAGTTAGTTATACTTATTACAAGTAAATAAAAACATTCTCTACGAGAAAGTTGGTGGGATATAGGATTTGATTATGACATTGGTGGTGTAAAAAGCAAGGAAACAAGGTCTTATCAGAAGGGAAAATGTCATAGTCCTATATTTAGCACATTTCTAGGGCATGTGTTGTTTGTGTGCTAAATTTAGGACTATGACATTTTCCCTTCTGATAAGACCTTGTTTCCTTGCTTTTTACACCACCAATGTCATAATGAAATCCTATATCCCACCAACTTTCTCGTAGAGAATGTTTTTATTTACTTGTTTTCTTAATTTTTTTTCATATATTATATAAAAGCGAGTCTTCCAGCCGATTCTGAAGCTATTGGTGAAATTTTCATCGCTTAGAAATGTTCCTGTCCTGAGTTATGCGTTGCCAAGAAGGAGGAGAAGAATAAGAAGAATAAGAAGACGACCCGCCCCTTGTTCCGAGACTGGGTACGAGGACGGGCAGTACACTCTTGTTCTCAACAACCACACGGTTCAGCGACATGAAACAAAAACGAAACTACTCATTTTTGACTTCTAGATCGATTGCTAAAACAAGCAACACGATCCGATCGTCGGGAGTGTTGTTACAGACGGGTCGCGTTTTTTTAATGACATTCATAGTCGTGGTCAAATCCTATATGGAAGTTTCTAACGAAACTTCCGATAATGTAATTATGTTTGTCCTTTTATCCTGCTGTAACTGTATTCTGTTGTCAATAATAATTATCCAATAATAATAATAACAATAACTTGCCAATGTGCTGAACTGAGTTGGAAATGTACTCCACTGGCCGTAAAGAGTTATGGTGCATGGGTCCAGAGACTTCAAAGGTTTTCTCACAAGTAGCCACTTGTTTATCCATTCATGGGAATACCTCTAAATCTATGGCATTGGCTGACCTATTTGGTCGCCTCAGTCATTCTTTAATCAGATCTAATGCTCGTGCCATTCTAAGTCGTTCCTACTCCCCCACCTTGTGCAGCAGGTGGATGAACTTTGTGTATAATTGTTTGTTATGTGTGTGGTTGTGTGTGAACATTGCATTGAAAATTATTATGTAGTGTTATTAAATATGCCAGTGCACAGTTTTAGTAGGGGGGTATCACCCCCTCCGCCCCCCATTTCATTTATCATCCTGAATATCATCTACTTGTATGCTTTGAATATAATGCTTTGAATATAATGCATTGCTTCCATAGCACACCATTAGTGCTTTTACAACACCACAAGACGTGTTAGGATAGCACTCATTGTTTGCAGGCCTATACATGTATATGTATATGTAGTGTACATGAAATCACCATAAAAATATGTAATTCAACCATGTTTGCAAACTATTCATTTAGCGTGTATTTGGACGACAAGATGTGGTAGAACCTCTTACTGCTGGGATCATTCCCCATCAAGTTGACAGTACCTACAGCAATATGGTTATCTATGACTTGGCCGGACATAACCACTACTTCTCCAGCCACTCTGCATGTCTGGAGGCCATCTCCCTCCACAGTCCAGCCATCTTCCTTCTCCTGCAGGACCTAAGGAAGGACTCTGAAGCCATCACCAGAGAACTCTACTACTGGTGTGCAATGATTGATGGTGTGTGCCACAAGTGTCCCCACCAGTCATCAGTCATAGTGGTGGGCACACATGCTGACCAGCTAACACCAGAGCAGGTGACCACAAAACTGACCACCCTACAGTCAACTGCTAACACAGCCATTAGTCATCAGAAGTTAGTAAAGGTTGTAACCCTAAACCTTACCAAGATATACAGTGATGCAATGGATCAGTTCAGGGACCAGTTGCATGAAGTAAACAAAGATGTCATCAGTATGTGTCCATCAATTCCCATTCACAGTCACCTGATGCTAGCCTTCTTTAAGGAGAAGCTACCTTCAGATATTGATGCCATATCCCTCTCTGACCTGATTGTACGTATAAAGGCTGATCCTGACAACCTTATAACACCAGATGTTCCTCCAATGATTCCAATTTTAAAGACGTTATCAGAAAAGGGTTTGATTGTCTTTGTTCCATCTGAAGACCCCCTTAATAGCTGGATAGTCCTTCGCAAAGAGAGCATTCTTAAGAAGGTCAATGGAGCTTTGTTTGCAGATCCCTCTCTTAAGGAGTATACCCAACTAGCCAGCAATACTGGAATAGTACCCAGAGCAGTGCTTGAGAAGGCATTTCCAGAGTACAATATTGAAATGATAACACAGTTTATGATCCACTTTGAGTTGTGTCAATCAGTGGACCTATCTCAAGTGGATACAAACATGGCACCTGAAGGCTCATCCAGCCCAGACCTTGGTCCCCTCCTCTTCTTCCCAGCTCTTGTCAATGTTGGTAGGCCAAGTAGTGCCACAGTTCCCTGTGGCAGCTTTGGTTGGTCCATGATTGTCAAGTGTACAAACCAGTTCTTCTTCACACCACGCTTTCTTCATGTCCTACTTCGTAGACTGCCTTTTGAGTTTGCACTCCCCACAGTACAGGCCACACCCCTCCATTCTCAGCTCAATCGTCGCTGTGATGTGTGGAGCAGGGGTATAACGTGGCTTAGTGAGACAGGGGGGGTGGCCACCATTGTTGAGATGAGTGAGACGTTCCAGTCCCTCTCCATGGCTATGTCCTCACCTGACAGGACAGAGCCCAAGTACCTAGATTTAGCACACCATGTTCTAGCTGTCATCAAGAAGGTTTGTGAGGAATTCTGTCCACATGTGGAGGTGTTAGACGAGATCTCCTGTCCTCCTGAAGCCAGCTCAGACCACTGTGATGGCACTAAGGTAGAGCTGTCCTTATTAAAGAAGGCCCTTCTTAGAGGAGATAAGTATATTGTGGATGTAAGTGGCCAGAAGCATGTGTTGATGGGGGAGTGGCTGAAAATAGAACCTTGTCTGCCGTATATAGTTAAAGGTGAGGTGATTGAGGGGTGTGGCTAAAGGTGAATAACCACACCATTGTCTTGCAGTGCCTAGTGGTGTGGTCTCCTATCCTTCAGAGCTGGCAGGCCAAGCAATGCCACAGTTGGAAGGTCAGTACAAGCATTCATATGACAGGTGTCAGTTGCTATTCATAATTTTATATTACAAAGCAAGCAAATGTTTGGAGGATTAGAAGCATGTATATAGCACTTTACTACTTACATGTAACTGGGGGAACATAAGACTATTTATCCTGATATCTCCTCTTTTTGTGTAGTTTCTACTTCTGCAGTCTCCTCTTCCCCGCTCCTATCTAAGTTTGTAGGCCAAGCTATGCCACATTTGGAAGGTCAGTTTATTAATATGTGTGGTATCTACATGTACCAAGGGACCATACTGGTGTGATGGAAGGTTTATGTGATGTATGGGGGCGGGGGCCGCATGTATGGGGGGGCCATATGTACATGTTATGTATGGGGGGCCACATGTACATGTTATGTATGGGGGGCCACATGTACATGTTATGTATGGGGGCCACATGTACATGTTATGTATGGGGGGGCCACATGTACATGGTATGTATGGGGGACCACATGTACATGTTTTTTGTATGGGGGCCACATGTACATGTTATGAATTGGCGGGCCACATGTACATGTTATGTATGGGGGGCCACATGTACATGTTATGTATGGGGGGCCACATGTACATCATTCATAGTTCTATCGTGTGCCCCTCCCACCAGACACACCCACTATGCCTGAACTGTTATCCTTTTCTGCTAAGAAGCTGAACATTGCTATAAAGGTTGGAGTCAGCTACTTGAAGTTTGGAATTTTTCTACTGAATGACACAAATGGAGACATTGTGAAAGCATTGGAGATGGAACATAGAGGGAATGCTGAACAGATCAATATGGCCATACTCCAACAATGGCTTCAGGGAAAGGGTGTGAAGCCAGTGACCTGGTCAACTCTGGTGTCTGTCTTACGTAATATTGAAATGTGATAATGATTATGTACATCATACGTGTATGTACTTGTGTTACTTTTTGAATACTCAATTTACTCAAAGATAAAAGTAACCGGACATTAATAAACAACTTAAAAGTAGGAAGAAGGGGACGATCCATCGTACTAACATTCTGGAATAAACATAAATGCATTACGTAAACGCAATAACTTGGGTCGGGGGCGGGAGGTGGACTACATGTACGTGTATAAGTGATTTAGTGCCCAGGAGAGAGCTCGTGCTGAGAAGGTACGCAACTGATCTGACAATCACCGCGGGTAAGCCGTTTACAGTATGTGCGAAACATAACTACACACCTCCACGTGCATGTACATGTATTTTTACATCGCGTATCGTGTAATAAAATGTCTGTGTAGGTAGCCTATATAATTATAAAGCTATGTGTGTGCAGGTGTGCATGTGCGTTTAGGTGTTACTGTATATGTACGTGTGAACACTGATGTATACACATGTACGCCTAGCATTTATGCGTACGTGAGAATCATGTACTTTCCATACATGCTAATGACCTAACATTCCTCAACCGTCACAGCCAGAAGGCAAGGAAATCGCCGCTCCCGCTATAAGATTGCTCAATCACTCGAAAGGGTTCCTCGCCGCTGCACTCAACAGCTCCACTTGAAGCCAAACCTCAGGCTGACTCTTATGCTTTACCATGAATAAGACTCATGCAGCATTTCCCATGTCCGGCCAGCTATTGCAGGCTTATTCCTAATGCACCTATCAATGGTAAGTGCGACCCCCGCCCCCCCCCCGCCCCCCCCACAATCCGGTTGATTAGTGGGGGATTTGACCATTGTTTCTACCAGCACTCGTACTGGGGATTTGACACTGGGTGTGGTCAACAGCAAATGGTGCTGCGAATTCACCAGTTATTAACCCCCAACCGTGGGGCGTTTGATTTAATAAATGTCAAATCCCCCATTGGGAGTGGGGGAGGGGGGGGGGGTCGCACTTACTATTGATAGGTGCATAAGTATAACACACACTAGCACCACTCCCATGCCACATGTCCCCATCCACACACTAACACTCCCACACGTCCACACCCCCCACAATACATCCACACCAACATTTGCACTTTCATAGCACTTGAGGGTAGGGCTCTGAAGGGTTAACACATAGCGGCTGAAGTCTTCCTAGTACCACACTGAGACTGGGCTATGATATTCTCTGTGTCTTTCCCCGACCATTGACCTTGCCAAGCAGACAGGAGATGATGGCACATTTAATTTCTGTCCACAGATCAAGATGGGATATACTCTTGGGGAGGAGAAAGGTGCGCTGGGAAATGGGTGTGGTGGTGGGAGTGGTTTTGTTAATTTGATGTGTTTTGTATTTGAAAAGCATGTCATTGATAGGATGATGGATGAGAGGTGGTGTGATGGAGGTATGTGGGATGGGACTGGTGTACATAATGGTGCTAAGTGGAGGCCACTGAGGTGTAGGCCCTAGCTGCATGACCTGGTGTGTGCTGCTTCATCCACTGAGGTGTAGGCCCTAGCTGCATGACCTGGTGTGTGCTGCTTCATCCACTGAGATGTAGGCCCTAGCTGCATGACTTGGTGTGTGCTGCTTTATCCACTGAGGCGTAGGCCCTAGCTGCATGACCAGGTGTGTGCTGCTTCATCCACTGAGGTGTAGGCCCTAGCTGCATGACCTGGTGTGTGCTGCTTTATCCACTGAGGCGTAGGCCCTAGCTGCATGACCTGGTGTGTGCTGCTTCATCCACTGAGGTGTAGGCCCTAGCTGCATGACCTGATGTGTGCTGCTTCATCCACTGAGATGTAGGCCCTAGCTGCATGACCTGGTGTGTGCTGCTTCATCCACTGAGGTGTATGTTGAAAAGTGCAAGCGAAGCACTGACAGGTGACTAGTTGACCTTTTGGCTCAGTGGGTATTTCAACAGGTTATGGGCCCAGAACGCTGAGTTCGAATCCCGGTGAGATGTGGTTTTTTTTTTTCTCTGAGCCAAAACACCCAGACCAAAACGAAACCAAAGGAGGGTTTGTGGTCGGTCTAGCAACCAAGAGAGTGATCAGTGTATCGCTTGAGGGGGTGTGTTGAAAAGTGCAAGCGAAGCACTGACAGGTGACTAGTTGACCTTTTGGCTCAGTGGGTATTTCAACAGTGTAGGCCCTAGCTGCATGACCTGGTGTGTGCTGCTTCATCCACTGAGGTGTAGGCCCTAGCTGCATGACCTGGTGTGTGCTGCTTCATCCACTGAGGTGTAGGCCCTAGCTGCATGACCTGGTGTGTGCTGGTTCATCCACTGAGGTGTAGGCCCTAGCTGCATGACCTGGTGTGTGCTGCTTCATCCACTGAGGTGTAGGCCCTAGCTGCATGACCTGGTGTGTGCTGCTTCATCCACTGAGGTGTAGGCCCTAGCTGCATGGCCTGGTGTGTGCTGCTTCATCCACTGAGGTGTAGGCCCTAGCTGCATGACCTGGTGTGTGCTGCTTCATCCACTAAGGTGTTGGCCAACCACCACAATTCTTTTCCTTATACACTGTCCACACTGGCCCCATCTGGTGACCATACACTCTGTAAGTCTGGTATGAGCCTCCATTTGCCACCATGTTAGCGGGCCCACTGCTCTGGCCTCAGCACATTGGGCAGCCAGGTAGTCATCTGAGCATGCCCTCCTCCCCATACCATGCTGCCCCTCCCTCCATGTGTAGTCATGGAGTCCTACCCTGAACCCATCCCTTACACCAGAGACCATGTGGTCCCTGAATAGCCTGTCAGGATGGCCCTGGGAGGGCTTCATCCCATGGTGCCCACTTCAGAAGAGTGTTGATGGTGTCCCCAGGGCTTGGAGGTATGAGCACCTTGCTAAGACTGCCACTGCAGAGGGCCATTACATCCTGTGTGTAGGGCACCTGCAATAACACATGGCCCCAAGGGAAGCCTCTATGATACAAGTAAATAAAAACATTCTCTAACGAGAGAGTTGTTGGTATATAGGATTGACCAATGGTGGTGTAAAAAGCACGGAAACAAGAGTGACAGAAATTTTACTCGAAAATTGAAATTGGCCTATATTTAGCACATTACTCAGGCATGCGCTGTTATTTTGTGAGCGTGCTAAATATAGGCCAATTTCAATTTTCGAGTAAAATTTCTGTCACTCTTGTTTCCGTGCTTTTTACACCACCATTGGTCAATCCTATATACCAACAACTCTCTCGTTAGAGAATGTTTTTATTTACTTGTTTCATAGGTTTTTTTTTCACCGTAGTCGATGAAATGTAGGAAGAGCACATAGAATTTGGACGATCCCCTTTAATTCTTAATGCAATAACAAACAGAAAACATGCCAGCAATGACACAAAGTGCTCAGAGCTTGGGTGTGTGTGTGTACCTTTGGCAGTTGAGGTTTATGGATGTTGGGGTCAAGAAGCACAGACAAACCTTTCTGGACTGGCAGCGCGCCTGGCAATTAGATCAAATTGTTGCAAGTCCCAGGCCACTTCGGCTCTCTATGGCAGGTTAAACTTGGTCCTAGTTAGAGCGAATGCCAGAGCTCTGCTGTCCCGTTCAATGGCAACTGGATGTTAGTCTCCTCACCTTCTCCGTTTCAGTGTATTGTTTTTTGTTTAGTAAAATTGTGTAGCTTAAAACTGTAAATGTTGTATGTGTAGTATCATTTCAATATATAACTTTAATAATAAGAATTATAATTATATGAATTTGTACTATTAATTACTGGTTGTCCTCGCCCGCGCCCTCGTCTCCTGCGGGGACGTCCTCCTCCTCGGCCTCCCCGCCATGCTGCATTCTGCCAGGGTGGCAGTGGCCATGCAGGCCAGGGAGGGAGCACAGGCGGCGGTGGCAGCGGGGGCAGCGCTCTTAGTAAAATTGTGTAGCTTAAAACTGTAAACGTTGTATATGTAGTATCATTTCAATAAATAACTTTAATAATAATAATTATAATTATATGATGTATAAATTATTTGTTGTCCTCGCCCGCGCCCTCGTCTCCTGCGGGGACGTCCTCCTCCCCGGCCTCCCCGCCATGCTGGGTTCTGCCAGGGTGGCAGTGGCCAGGGAGGGAGCACAGGCGGCGGTGGCAGCGCTGGTGGTGCCGGCGGGGGTAGCGCTGGTGGTGCCGGCGGGGGCAGCGCTGGTGGTGCCGGTGGGGGCAGCGCTGGTGGTGCCGGCGGGGGTAGCGCTGGTGGTGCCGGCGGGGGCAGCGCTGGTGGTGCCGGCGGGGGTAGCGCTGCTGGTAGTGGCGGGGCTTCTGGAGGTGGCGGGGTGAAGGGGAGAGGAGTCGGAGGATTTATGTCATCCTCTTCATTCTCTTCCTCCTCCTGAATCAAGATCATCAAGCCCAGCTCGAAGATCTTCAATGGACATTTGGAACAGTGACTTTGTCCTCAACACTATTGCTACTTCTTCACTAGTGAGGTTGCGACACTCATTTGTACATTTCCATTTCAAGGGGCGCATGGTAACCTTATCTCTGTCCCCTATCTCCTCTGACACTACACACCTACCATTGAGGTCTACTGGAATGGCCCCAAGTCGTTTTGTGTAAGTGTACGAAGTATTTAAAAAGTAAGGTTCAGAGCCAGCAGTATGATACCTACGCCCTACTAAAATATCATTTTCTCCTATTTTCATTCTATTTATTTCACGGATAGTTTTTAGCAATGACCCTGCTTTTGCTCTTCGTACACTTAGTGCTTTAGAAACCAATGCCTATGCCCCAATCTTACTTACTGCTGCATGGGTAGATCTAGTAACAACCTTTTGAGCTAGCAATGGATGAGACTTACAAAAGGCATCATTTACTTCACTTAGAAGCTCACTATCCCTAAGAATAGCTTTTTCAAGACCACCATTATACTCCACTAGTGCATGAGATTTGGGTTCATACAAGGAGTAGCTATATGGGAGAAGGATATGGTTGCAGTTATTCACCTATAGTTCTCAGCCCTTGCAACTGTAATTATATTCATACATTTGCAACACATGTACATGGCTAGACAGATAAGGAAGCCTTCACATAAGGAAGCCTTTTTATACATCAGATTAAAACAATAGACACTACTACTGTACACACAGTTGCATGCTTTACATGTGAAGTGAATGGTTTTGTGCAGATCCGTGCTGTACATAGTTGTGCGGGCCCTACTACCGCGTTTGGTCAGGTAGTAGGGTGACAAGCCCGACCAAACACCGCCCGACTATGCTCTACAAATGTTGCATGCACAGCTTTTTAATGTTAATACAACATGCCATAACATACCTTTGGGTGGTAGTGGTAGTGCTGTGACCCCTGCGGTACCGCGTCCTCTCGGAAGCACATTTAGCCAATCGGACAGCGGGGTCATTCCAATACCGACTCCTTTTAGATGCTTTAATGGCAGCTGAATTGTCCTCGTATTTCTGCCTGTTAGCAGCGCGGTTTCCCTCGAGGTCCTCTTCGTATCGCCGCTTTTTAGCAGCACGGTTCTCCTCGAGGTTCTCTTCATATCGCCACCTTTTAGCAGCACGGTTCTCCTCGAGGTCCTCTTCATATAGCCGCCTTTTAGCAGCACGGTTCTCCTCGAGGTCCTCTTCATATCGCCGCCTTTTAGCAGCACGGTTCTCCTCGAGGTCCTCTTCATATCGCCGCCTTTTAGCAGCACGGCTCTCCTCGAGGTCCTCTTCATATCGCCACCTTTTAGCAGATCGCTTAGATTCAATATCTGCGTTGTAGCTGTCGCGTACAGAGGCCTTCTTCTTTTCGGGATCGGCCTTGTAGCTGTCGCGTACAGAGGCCTTCTTCATTTCGGGATCGGCCTTGTAGAGCGCTCGGGCTTTAGCTTTGTTCTCGTCTTGCTTTTGGAGGTATTCCGCTCGTTGCTTAGATCTCTTCTTTTGATTACGCGAAGGCATTTTTAGAAAAACAACTTCACTAGCCATAACAACTTAACTGCGATAGGAACACCAGATATTTTTAGTGCAGGTTAGAGTATTTATACTTGCCTAAAATTATTAATAAATATCTATTACATACATTATTAAATAGAACTTGATATGTGTCTATATGACATGTAAGGATAACGTGCCGGTAAATTTGGAAGCGATTGGTACTATTCCCGTCCTTCTAAACCGTTCCTAGCTCGAGTTATACCTTCCTAAGAAGAAGAAGACGACGACGACGACGACGATGGAGAATTATTTTAGGACTGGGCACGAGAAACAGGAAATTGTTTGTTTCTCTATAACCACACCGTTTTATGACACGGAACAAACGTAGAACTGTAGATCGTTGTGCTCCCATTCCGCCGCGATAAAGAGATAAGCGATCCGTTTCTCGGTTGTCCCTCCAGAGGCTAGTGAAGTTTTATTAATGACATTCATCAACCCTCAATCAATCCTATATTGAACCTGCTGCCGCAGGTTCAGATACATCATCACTTTTCATTTGTTGTGAAAACAGCATATTTCCAATGCATCCTTGTAATAATGAACATGTATCCACACCACCAATATGCCACCCCCCCCCCCCCCCCCATCCATCCATACATGTACATGTAGGTCCCATGCACTCTTTAGTTACGAGGACGCTTGGCTCCAGCTGCAGTCGTGATCCCCTATGGGATGGTATCACATGATCCCTGCTTCACCGGGTGCCCCTCCCCCATATGCGAGGCAGACATGTCTGGCCCCTGCACCACTTGTCACTACACCTCCTCCCCCTCCCCATCCTCCTCCCCAGGACAAGGATAAAGCATCTTGAACGTTGGCTTGTGTTTGCCCAAACTGTGTTGGTCCCAGCAATGGTACAGTCACCTCATGGACCATATCCCCCAGTGAACCTCCTGCTGGTATCAGGCCCCAGTTCCCCTTAGTAGGTATGGGCACTCCTCCCCAGCCCTTTTACATGCACACCTCCCTCACTCACACATGTTTACATATATAGCCGTTGAATGAATGTTGAACATACACATGTACATGTAGCTATTGTCACAACTCTCATCTCCCTCCCCTTTTCCATTGCACACATGTGTTGTGCCATTTGTATGTATTCACTTACATTCTGTTATTATGTGCTCCTGGTCCCATTCCCAAGCTCTCATCTAATTATCACAAAGACCTCCAGAATGTTTTATGGTGGGTCCCTCCCTGGGTCACTCCTCCCCCTCCCTGGGATCACTCCACCCCCTCCCTGGGATCAGTCCTCCCCCTCCCTAGGATCACTTCTGCTGTTTTCAGGAGTTTCATGACTGGTAGATGTAGGAGTCTCATTCATACTAGGAGCCTTGTCAAAACTAGGTGTTGCAAAAATGATGTCACTCACAGTAGCATAAGGTGACTGTGTAGTAAAGGAGAGGATACATAAGTAATGTACTGGACTATTTAATATATAAAATACCTCTGTCCTTAGTGAAGGTTGAAGCCAGCTGCAAATCTGCGATGTACAAGGTAGTTTCATTCTGGATTCTAGCCTTTGCCATAACAGCATACAAGAGAGCAGAGATGTGAGAGCAAGCTTCTCCAGCTCCTGCCATGCAGTTGCAATGTGCACATATGATTGCACCACTGTACCTCACACCAACCCATGGGCACAAAGGAGGGGCACTTCGTGCTGACTGTGCTTAACCTAATACAATGCAGTAAGATCATCAATATACATGTATGCAACAACGAAAAATTCGCCTGCCTTAGCACGAAGAAGGCAAGAATCTGAGTTGATCTTAAATCGCCCTACATCTGTGACATAACCAGCAATAAAGTAAGCCCAGCCAGGCATCAGTGCTCTTGTAGGCTTTCAAGGATTCTTTAGTGTGGGGGCTCGGAGATTCGATCAGGTACGCACATATGTCAGGAAACTCAACATTGGGCCACAAATCGGGGTTACATTCCCACTCTTCTGACTTCGTAGCGTACGGATCGCAACAGACAGATACCAAGAAGTTAGAGCTTTTGGCGATATCATTGGTTTCCTCCTATGTCTAGTTGATCATAAAACTCGGATCCTGGTACAAACTTGAGATGTTGCGCGAGATAATCGTTGCTTGTTACGGTCGCCATTCCAGGTAGGACAATGAATATGCGAATAACGTCGTCACATGATTAATGAGATTCAAGGTTTTGTGCATAAGGTGTACTGTATGTTAGCAAAGGGGACCCTCCTGGGGGCCCAAAACCCTAGCGAAATGGGGCCCATGAGGGGGTCCAAATCACTAGCGTTTTGGGGCCGGGGGGGGGCCCATTTCAGTGGGGGGGGCCCAAATCGCTCCTACACCTGCATCATGGGGCCTATATCATACAGGTACTAGTGTATTATGTGGAGAGGGAAGGGGGAGGAGGGAGGGGAGGGAAGTGTCATGGCCTGTGGACAGGTTGTACTGTCACATTGCCAATCATCATGTGCTCACAACAAAGGGACAAATGATTTGTATGAACAGGCCAAGGTCTGGTACAGTACCCAAAGAAGGGTAACCCACCAGACCTGAGAGGGATAGGGGATCAAGGGGTTAATGTGTGTGTGTATGTGTGTGTTTGTGTGTGTGTGTGTGTGTGTGTGTGTGTGTGTTTGTGCATTGTTATGTTAAAACACTTTCCCTCAATCTTTCGTCCTCAACAGGTCTGAGGGCATTAATTGGAAGTGATGTCACCACTGGTTATGTATACTCTCATCTTCTGTTTTTGTACTCTTTCAATGTTTCTAATTTTAAAATTAATGCTTAGGGGAGTGGCACTCGGAGGAGGGGAGAACCTTAAGTCTCAGCCCCAGACCAAATAAACACAGCTGCTGATGGTCTATGATGGCGTCTGTTGGGTGTGGGGACCATTGGACCAAAGACCCTATAGCTAGGAATGCATCAAAATCGGGGCCGCCATTAACCAGTCAGTTGGCCCCTCCTCCTCTCTGCATGATATTATGGTGAGGGCGTGGGATCTACTCTAATATCTATGTTGGGATCAATCGAAATCCGTCCATATACACTTAAATAAATAAATGTATTGCAATTAAAAGGAAAGTTGTAATTATGCACGCATGCGTGCATGAAAATGATGTGATAGTCCTAATTTGGTTGCATTGTCGACTGCAGCTGGGAGAACGTTTAATGGCGTCCGTAAGTTTTGTACCTTACGTAGAAAATCGTTGAGTGTTGAAATTGGATCTAAGAAAGCGTATGTATCTAGTGAGTAAGAGATCAACGAGTACTAACTAGCCGTCACACGTGTGCGTCATCCCGTGCCGCTAGAAACGGCTGCGTTACCTAGTAACATAGGAAAGCCTCACCTATGTACAGTCCAGCCAGGCCTGTGGTATAAGTTTACGTTCATGGTAATACCTGTGCTGTAGGCCTGGTGGGTGTGGCCACCACTGATCGACAACAGCTCTACCTTAAGTACTGTTCCATCTCTGCAGGCATTAGAAGGGAAGCTCATAAGGGCAGCAAAAGAGGGAAGGACAGAAGAAGTCATTGCAATGCTGGACAAGGGGGTGAACATTGAAGCTAGACAGGTGATGGGATCGTAGGGTGATACATGTATGTGTGAGGGATAGTGGGAGGTGTGAACCTACCTGTATGGATGTACTACATTATTGCACAGCAAATCAAATATGTGGATAGTTACGTTGGACCTCAGATCCCACTACACATGTAGCACATAATATCCACTACTAAACTTAACAGTACCATCTAGGGGGTGAGGGGAGGTCCTCCATAACTATTCCCATATTTGTGATGACTTAGTTCTGTTGTGTTTCTTAGTGGAGGGTAGCCTGCCATGGGATTGTGATTAAAAGGATTGTGATGTTTCAGACATGGAGATCTAAAGGCACCATGTAAATGTCATATGAAGAGAAGCAGATCTTTTGCACCAGCTTTTTCACCTTTAGAAACACCCTTCATGCATGCATGCACTGTTCCTACGTTTGCATGCCTATGGTGGGATGAAGCCATTTACTGTGTTGATGTTTTGGGTTACTCCATCCAGCTGGTGCTGAACATCAGCGGCTCCCAGTAGTACAACAGACCAGGCAGCCATGCATGCATTCATGTACACACCACTGATTGCAACATTGCCACACTGGAACAAGAAGTTCTATAAACTCAACAGACATGGATGTACTGTTTGTAGCATTTGTAGTTTACATGTACACACTTCTCCACTTCCCCTTGTCATCACCCTCCATATCCTTTTAAACGTATTCATGACTTAAAATAGGTGTAGTGTAGACTGGGGACGAGATACACGCTCACCACCCATACAACACTTATTTACCTGTGGTGGGTGTGTCCTGTTGTTAGACATGTGTGGTGAGTGTACTGTGATGTGTATGTATTCACTTACATTCTGTTATTATGTGCTCCTGGTCCCATTCCCAAGCTCTCATCTAATTATCACAAAGACCTCCAGAATGTTTTATGGTGGGTCCCTCCCTGGGAT
The DNA here is from genome assembly GCA_963681505.1 of Eunapius fragilis. Taxonomy (NCBI): domain Eukaryota; kingdom Metazoa; phylum Porifera; class Demospongiae; order Spongillida; family Spongillidae; genus Eunapius; species Eunapius fragilis. Next base: position 6,604,323 of record OY811976.1, on the reverse strand, counting down.
CACTCATATTCACTGAAAATAGATGTATCGTGGACTGGGGACGAGGCACACGCCCACTACCCATAGCCACCGTTATTTACCTGTGGTGGGTGTGTCCTGTTGTTAGACATGTGTGGTGAGTGTGTACTAAAATGGCAGAGAGGGGTTTGAAGGGTACATGTAGGTCATGTCTGACCTTCATGGTACACTGATATGCCATTCTCTATAACAGTACGGATGGACAGCACTAATGTTGGCATCAGCGAATGGACATATGGAGTGTGTGAAAATATTGCTAGAGAGGGGTGCCCAGGCCATCACTCAGGACAAGGTGAGTAGTTCCAGGCCAGTCCAATATCTGTTGCTAATTTGTGTACTTGAGGTATATGTGGACTGTGAGAGTGATCTGTGAGTGGAATATTGTGACTGTAGCAGCATGGCAGTGAGCCATGCTGTGAATTTGTATGGCTTCAAAGATGCAGTAATTAATTGTATTTGGTTTGGTGTATGAATGTGTCCAGCCACAAACACCAGTGTATAGGGAGAATGGAGGGGCCCTTACAGAGGTGGCCCCAGGATTTACCAAGGGGTGGGGCCTAGCAAACCATGGGCACCAAAGGGGGTGTGGAACTTTATCCTTTGTTGCTAATAATCCTTGTTTATGCATGCAAGCGAGCGCTAGAAGCTAAATTATGCTACCAACTACAGCCACATGTTGTAATCTCTTTGCATTGTTGTAATTGAAGGGAATGGAGGTGGGGGGATGGGGGCACCAAAGCCTGGGGAGGAGGGGGAGGCTAAGGCCCATAGGCCCCCCCCCTCCCCCCCAGCTGCCTCTGACTCTAAATGTGTGTAACTAAACCGGCTGGGTGGAGGGGTGGGGGTGGGGGTAGTTAGAATTGAAATTATTTTTTACACATGTGAAAGAGCTACATGTATTGATGCCAGTGAAAGTTTTTACCTTAGGACCCATTTTTGTCTCATCATAATTCAGTTTTGTTTACATAGGTTACAAGTGGTGTTATGCTGTCTTACTAATTATGTCATGTGCATGTCTGTGCCAGCACTTAAGTACATGTATAAAGGGAGGCATTGGATGGAGTTATGACACTCAGCCAAGATTAGGTACCATGTATGGATGTGAAAATAAGATGGAGTTAAGTCACTCCTCTCCCTCCCTGGGATCATTCCACCCCCTCCCTGGGATCACTCCTCCACCTCCCTGGGATCACTCCACCCCCTCCCTAGGATCACTCCTCCCACTCCCTGGGATCACTCCTCCACCTCCCTCGGATCACTCCTCCCCCTCCCTGGGATCACTCCTACCCCTCCCTGGAATCACTCCTCTCCCTCCATGGGATCCGTGTATGGATGTGAAAATAAGATGTAGTTACATGTTTATCACTCCTCCCCTTCCCGGGGATCACTCCAACCCCTTCCTGGGATCACCCCCCTCCCTCCCCATCCTGGGATCACTCCACTCCCTCCCTGGGATCACTCCTCCCCTCCCTGGGATCACTCATATTCACTGAAAATAGATGTATCGTGGACTGGGGACGAGGCACACGCCCACTACCCATAGCCACCGTTATTTACCTGTGGTGGGTGTGTCCTGTTGTTAGACATGTGTGGTGAGTGTGTACTGTGATGGCAGAGAGGGGTTTGAAGGGTAGGTCATGTCTGACCTTCATGGTACACTGATATGCCATTCTCTATAACAGGACGGATGGACAGCACTAATGTGGGCATCAAGGTATGGACATGTGGAGTGTGTGAAAATATTGCTAGAGAGGGGTGCCCAGGCCAACACACAGACCAAGGTGAGTAGTTCCAGGCCAGTCCAATGTCTGTTGCTAATTTGTGTACTTGACGTATATGTGGACTGTGAGAGTGATCTGTGAGTGGAATATTGTGACTGTAGCAGCATGGCAGTGAGCCATGGTGTGAATGTGTATGGCTTCAAAGATGCAGTAATTAATTGTATTTGGTTTGGTGTATGAATGTGTCCAGCCACAAACACCAGTGTATAGGGAGAATGGTGTTGCCCTTACAGAGGTGTCCCCAGGATCTACCAAGGGGAGGGGCCAAGCAAACGAGGGGCACCAAAAGGGGGCGTGGCACTTTATCCTTTTTTGCTAATGATCCTTGTCTATGCATGCAAGCGAGCGCTAGAAGCTAAATTATGCTACCAACTACAGCCACATGTTGTAATCTCTTTGCATTGTTGTAATTGAAGGGAATGGAGGTGGGGGGAAGGGGGCACCATAGCCTGGGGAAGAGGGGGAGGCTAAGAACCAACCTCCCCTCTCACAGGAGAAAGTTATAAACGTCCAGCCTGGATTTTGTTTTAGGCTGGTTTTTTACAAAAACCCCTACCCTGCTTTTGTTGAATGTTAAAGTATGAATACCAATACTGTTTTTGTTCAACAGAACCACCTGGATGCTCAATCCCAGGATAGTTTTTACGCTATTTCCATGCAGACACAGGAAAAAGTTATAAATATCCAGCTTGGATTTTTTAGGCTGGTTTTTAACTTTTTCCTGTGTCTAGCTGCCTCCCCTCCCTTCCCCAGCTACCTCTGACTATAAATGTACATGTATGTAACCGAACAAGGTGGGTGGGTGGCAGTTACTTACATCCTCTCCCCCCCTCCCTCCCCTCCCCTCCCTTCCTTCATTCCCCTCCCCTCCACACTCCCTCCCCTCCCCTCCTCTTCCCATCCTCCCCTCCCTCCCCTCCCCTCTCCTACTGCCCTCTCTCCCCTCCCCTCCCCTCCTCTCTCCTCCCCTCCCCTCCTCTCCCCTCCCCTCCCAACCTCTCCCCTCCCCTCCCCTCCATCCACTCCCCTCCCCTCCCCTCCATCCACTCCCCTCCCATCCTCCACTTCCCCTCCCCTCCCCTCCCATCCTCCCCTCCCCTCCCCTCTCATCCTTTCCTCCCCTCCCCTCCCATCCTCCCCTCCCCTCCCCTCTGTGTATGTCCTTCCCCTTGTCATTGCCCTACCCTCCTTATCCCACCCCTCCTACTCCCCTTGTGGCTGACCCACCCACCCACCACTTTTTATTCGGTGTAATGTGGACTGGGGACGAGGCACACGCCCACCACCCATACAACACTTATTTACCTATGGTGGGTGTGTCCTGTTGTTGACAGTCATGTGTGGTGAGTGTGTACTGTGAAGGCAGAGAGGGGTGTGAGGGGTAGGTGATGTCTGACCTTCGTGGTACACTGATATGCCATTCTCTATAACAGGACGGATGGACAGCACTAATTATGGCATCAAGGTATGGACATGTGGAGTGTGTGAAAATATTGCTAGAGAGGGGTGCCCAGGCCAACACACAAGACCAGGTGAGTAGTTCCAGGCCAGTTCAATGACTGTTGCTAATTTGTGTACTTGGGGTATATGTGGACTGTGAGAGTGATCTGTGAGTGGAATATTGTGACTGTAGCAGCATGGCAGTGAGCCATGGTGTGAATTTGTATGGCTTCAAAGATGCAGTAATTAATTGTATTTGGTTTGGTGTATGAATGTGTCCAGCCACAAACACCAGTGTATAGGAAGAATGGTGTTGCCCTTACAGAGGTGGCCCCAGGATCTACCAAAGGGTGGGGCCTAGCAAACCAGGGTCACCAAAGGGGGTGTGGCACTTTATCCTTTGTTGCTAATGATCCTTGTCTATGCATGCAAGCGAGCGCTAGAAGCTAAATTATGCTACCAACTACAGCCACATGTTGTAATCTCTTTGCATTGTTGTAATTGAAGGGAATGGAGGTGGGGGGCAGGGGGCACCATAGCCTGGGGAGGAGGGGGAGGCTAAGGACCAACCTTCCCTCTTACAGGAAAAGTTATAAACGTCCAGCCTGGATTTTGTTTATCACAGACACCCATCCTAATAATTTAAAAAACCATCCTGGGATTGAGCGTCCAGGGTGGTGGAATCCATGTAGTTCTACCCTGGTTTTGTAGAAAAAATACCCGCATATGGAAGTATGAATATTATTATTGCTCCAATATGGTTTTTGTTCAGCAGAAACAGGATAGAACCATATCTACATGTATTCCCACCACCCTAAATGCGCAATCCCAGGATGGTTTTTACACTACATGTATGAGGATGGGTGTTTGTTGTAAACAAAATCCAGCCTGGACATTAATAACTTCGTCTATACCTGCCTCTAGCTTTCACCTCCCCTCCCTCCCTCCCTCCCTCCCTCCCTCCCTCCCTCCCTCCCTCCCTCCCCCCTCCCTCCACCCCTCCCTCTCTCCCTGCCTCCCTCCCTCCCTCTTTCCCTCCCTCCCTTCCCACTCCTCCCCTCCCTTCCCTCTCTTCCCCTCCCCTCCCCCTTCATCCCCTTCCGAACCCTCCCAACCCTCCCATCCCTCCCCTACCCTCCCCTCCCCTCCCCTCCCCTTCCCTCCCTCCCCTCCCTCTCCTATCGCCCTCCTTCCCATCCCGGCCATCCCCACTCCCTTTCTTTCCTCCCTACCTCCCTCCCTCCCTTCCCTCCCTCTCTCACTCCTTCCCTCCCCTCCCTCTCTCTCCATCCCTCCCTCCCTCCCACCTTCCCTCTTTCCCTCCCTCCCTCCCTCCCCCACCCTACCTCCCCTCCCCCACCCTACCTCCCCTCCCCTCCCCTCCCCCACCCTACCTTTTATCCCCTCCCCTCCCCCCACTCCCTCACCTCCCTCCCCTCCCCACTCCTCACTCACTCCCCTCCCCTCCCTTCCCTTCTGTGTTACCCTCTATATCCCACCCCTCCTCCTCCCCTTGTGGCTGACCCACCCACCACTTTTTATTCATTGCAAATTTGGTGTAGTGTGGACTGGGGACGAGGCACAAGCCCACCAACCGTACCACAGTTGTTTACCTGTAGTGGGTGTGTCCTGTTGTTTGTGTGTGTGTGTGTGTGTACTGTGATGGCAGAGAGGGGTGTGAGGGGTAGGTCATGTCTGACCTTCATGGTACACTGATATGCCATTCTCTATAACAGGATGGATGGACAGCACTAATGAGGGCATCAAGGTATGGACATGTGGAGTGTGTGAAAATATTGCTAGAGAGGAGTGCCCAGGCCAACACTCAGAACAAGGTGAGTAGTACCATGCCAGTTCAATGTCTCTTGGTAATATGTGTACTTGTGGTGTATGTGGACTGTGAGAGTGATCTGTGAGTGGAATATTGTGACTGTAGCAGCATGGCAGTGAGCCATGGTGTGAATTTGTATGGCTTCAAAGATGCTGTAATTAATTGTATTTGGTTTGGTGTATGAATGTGTCCAGCCACAAACACCAATGTATAGGGAGAATGGTGTTGCCCTTACAGAGGTGGCCCCAGGATCTACCAAGGGGAGGGGCCAAGCAAACGAGGGGCACCATAAGGGGGCGTGGCACTTTATCCTTTGTTGCTAATAATCCTTGTTTATGAATGCAAGCGAGCACTAGAAGCTAAATTATGCTACCAACTACAGCCACATGTTGTAATCTCTTTGGGTCAATCCTTTATATGTCAATCACTTTTGACCCTCACATGTTCAGATATTGATGCAACTTCTCATATTTGTTTGCCTTGATATGGATGTTAATTATGCTTATTATCAACATAATAACTTTAATGGTTTACGAAATATTTCTTCCTGAATAATTGATTTTTTTACCAAAAATTGCAACTTGGAGGGCTCACATCTTTGCCACCACAGTGCAGATGCTGATATATCAGGCATCAAATTGAAGCTCCTTCTCAGCGCTACTGAACGATGTCAATCATTTTTCTGGGTGATGAAAGGGTTAAATATGAAACTTGTTTAATGTTTACTTTACAAAAAAGAGGTCACTTGCCATATGATACTCAAAGTTTTTATTTCACCCTATAGTAGTCATTGATGGTCTCAAGGTTTTCCAAAAATAAAAAGTTTGAGTATCGGTAACCCCTGGGCACCATGCGCAGCTAAACCTGAAGTCGCCATTTTTGTTTTTCAACTTGGTTGATTTAGCTCTAATCTAAAGTAAGTGGTGTTTACGCAGTGAGAGCAGTATTACGTAACCGTCTTACCGCGGCTATCCAAATTGTGGTTTATTAGTAACCATGACTCAGCAGTTTTTTTTTGTAACTGTAGTTAGGAATCATTGAGCGTTAAATAGAGGCAAACTTGTGCGAACGCATTAATTACAGCAGTGTACAGCCATGAGCAGTTATTGGAGTCGATACTGTTGCGATCCTTTCAAGCACCATCGGCGCCGTATATACTCGCACCTTCGAGTTGTACCAGCATCATTGATTGCAGAACACCCATCTCTCTCGCTACGAAGTGGAGTCGTAGCTTGCTGCAATTGTCTAAAAGCAATACGTGAGTGTTCTCCTGAGTCCAGGGGTCCTAATGTACCTTTATTAGAATGTGCAGGGCCTAGCAACGAACGTGCCGGTCCTAGCAATGAACGTGCAGGTCCTAACAACGAACTTGCCGCCGGTCCTAGCAGCGAACGTGCCGCCGGTCCTAGCAACGAATGCGCCGCCGGTCCTAGCAACGAACGTGTTGGTTCTAGTGACCCAAGAGCATCTCCCAGTACCATTCCAAGCACACCAACTCTTTCTGAAAATAGTGATGATGACAGTACTAGTGATGCTGTATCTGATCTACTTAAGCTTAATGAAACACTTTCCACTCATGGAATCTCTCCTGTCCACAACAAGAAACGTCTGCGGTGTAAAAGTTATGTCGCACAAAAAGTAAGAAAACTTGAGAAAGAGGTGGTAAAAAGTGTGCAGCTTGCTGTGGGTACCAATTCAGAATTTGTACATCAAAATGATGGTGCAGAAGTGATAAAGCAGCTTAAGGAGAAGTTTGTTTCAACCAAATCCAGGAGTGAGCGGATAAGAATATTAACACTTTTGCCAAAGAGTTGGTCTATACGAAATATTATGGACAACTTTGATTGTACCTTTTACCAAGCAAGGTTGGCTAAGAAGATTGTAGAAGACAAAGGGGTTATGTCTAGTCCAAATGCAAAGGCCAGAAAATCACTATCTGAAGACACTGTAAAATTAGTTCAAGCCTTTTACTACCATGATGACATCAGCCGGGTGATGCCTGGAAAAAAGGATTTTGTATCAGTTAGAAATGAAAAAGGAGAAAAAGAGCACCGCCAGAAGAGGCTTGTGCTATGTAATCTGAGGGAAGCTTATAAACAATTCAAAACACAGCATCCTGATGTTAAGGTTGGATTCTCTAAGTTTGCTGAATTGAGACCAAAAGAATGTGTGTTGGCAGGATCCACTGGTACTCACTCAGTATGTGTGTGTGTTATTCACCAGAATGTAAAGCTAATGATGGCAGGTGGCAGGTTGGAGGCACTAACCAATGGCTGGTTTACACACTACACAGATTGCTTGGCAGCCATCCAGTGTGAGTCTCCTAGTTATAAGTGTGTCTCTGGGACATGCACAGAATGCCCAGGAGCAGAGGCACTGAAGGAGGAGCTTGAAGCAGCCATGGAGGAGAATGGTGTAGAAACTGTGCAGTACAACCAGTGGACAAACACTGATCGTGCTAATCTTGAGACCCGTATTGCACCTGTTGAAGAATTTCTTGATGTGTTCATGGCCGCATTGAAGAAGCTGCAATTGCATGATTTTATTGCAAAGAATCAAGCCAAGTTTCTGGCAGAGAAGAAGGACAGCCTCACACCTGGAGAGTATATTGTCATTGCTGACTTCTCAGAGAATTACAGTTTTGTTGTTCAAGATGAGATACAATCGTTTCATTGGAACAATTTACAAGCAACTGTACATCCATTCCTTTGCTACTATAAGAACACTGATGGAAAGATACAAAGTGTCTGTTTCACCATCATTTCTGAGAATAAAGAACATAACACTATTGCTGTACACCTGTTCCAGCGAAAATTAGTAGCATTCCTGACAGAGCATTTTGGAGCAAAGCCTAAGAAAATTATCTATATGTCAGATGGCTGTGCTGGTCAGTACAAGAACTGCTACAACTTCACCAATTTGTGTCATCATGAGGAAGATTTTGGAATTCCAGCAGAGTGGCATTTCTTTGCTACTTCTCATGGCAAATCAGCTGCAGATGGTATAGCAGGAACTGTGAAAAGGACTGCATCCAAAGCCAGTTTGCAACGTCCATACAAAGACCAAATATTGACACCAAGTCAACTATACCAATTTGTGTCAAAGGAGATCACGGGTATACACTTTGCGTATGCAACCTTGCATGAGCATGAAGATGAAGCAGAATTTCTGAAAGAGAGATTTCTGCACAGCAGGACAGTTCCTGGAACACAATCATTTCACAGTTTCATTCCCAATTCAATATCTACTGTCAAAGTGAAACCATATTCAAATAGTTCAATGACAAGAATTGAAAGGGTTACTTCAGTTACTTCAGCACGAATTCAGGCCGTTTCACTACCATCCATCAAAGGTTATGTCACAGTACTATACGAACAAAACTGTTGGCTTGGCTATGTTATGAAAGTGGATCTAGAAGAACGAATTGTTGAAGTAAATTTCCTTCACCCACAACTACCAGCTAAGTCTTACTTGTACCCACAACAGCAGGATATCTTGGAGGTAGACCCAACAGACATTCTTACCCTTGTGAGTCCGGCAACAGCTACTGGACGAACATACTCCTTGACACCAATGGAAACCAGTATGGCAATGACAGCACTTACATCACGAATACATGAGAGAAGCACAACATGATTTATTGTAAGGTGCATCCGTGAAAAATCGATTGTTGCTCAGATATACATGTACATGTAGCTCTGGTGCACTCGTGAAGAAAAGTCGGTTGTTGCTCAGATAACTCTGGTGCACCCGTGAAGATAAAAGTCGATTGTTGCTCAGATATACATGTACATGTAGCTCTGGTGCATTTGTGAAGAAAAGTCGGTTGTTGCTCAGATAACTCTGGTGCACCCATGAAGATAAGTTGCTCAGATATACATGTACATGTACATGTAGCTCTGGTGCACTCGTGAAAAAAAGTCGGTTGTTGCTCAGATAACTCTGGTGCACCCGTGAAGATAAAAGTCGATTGTTGCTCAGATATACATGTACATGTAGCTCTGGTGCACTTGTGAAGAAAAGTGCTCAGATAACTTACAGTGTAACTGTTTTGAGAGGTTTGCTAGCTGTTTTTATCGTGTTGAATCATAAGTTCTTTTAAGAACTCGTTTGTCAGCTTGTCCTCACAATCTATTGAGGTAACATTCTGACAAACGTTACATTTACATAAGAAGTTACACCTTAGCAAAGCTTGATTATCATAACTTAGAAGTGATCACCTGGTTACAAGCACATGAAAATGTTTTGAAAGAGTACGCATACTAATGGTAAAAAAACGGTCCTTGTCCTGCTGAAGTGTCTGGCATAGGTCCAGCTGTCCAAGGTAACGGTGCCTGGGACCATGACTGTGATGGTGACTGGAGCTGAACCCTTGGTGGAAACTGGACTATTGTAGCTACTGGTGGCCTCACCATTACAGGCAGTGGCTCTGGCTGATAGGAATGATGCAAGTATGAGTATGAGGAATGGGATGATGAGCATGGCGAGGAAACACATGAAGATGGATGTGTTGAATGACTTGAACATGTTTGCTGAGTAGAGGGACGTGGTGAAGAATGTGCTGGATTACATGAGGAACGTGTTGGATGACTTGAGCGGCAGGGTGACCCAGGTAAATGGGAACGTATTGGATGACTTGAGCGGCGGGGTGACCCAGGTGAATGGGAACGTGTTGGATGACTTGAGCGGCGAGGTGACCCAGGTGAATGGGAACGTGTTGGATGACTTGAGCGGCGGGGTGACCCAGGTGAATGGGAACGTGTTGGATGACTTGAGCGGCGGGGTGACCCAGGTGAATGGGAACGTGTTGGATGACTTGAGCGGCGGGGTGACCCAGGTGAATGGGAACGTGTTAGATGACTTGAACGGCGTGGTGACCCAGGTGAATGGAAACGTGTTGGATGACTTGAACGGCGGGGTGACCCAGGTGAATGGGAACGTGTTGAATGACTTGAGCGGCGGGGTGACCCAGGTGAATGGGAACGTGTTGGATGACTTGAGCGGCGGGGTGATCCAGGTGAATAGGAACGTGTTGGATGACTTGAGTGACTGAGTGAATCACGTAAAGAGGAACGCACACGGGTTGAAGGATGTGAGGAACGTAGTGAACTGGATGATGTTGATGGTGACCGAGATCGCCATGAACTACTTGTAGATGTACTTGCATCTAAGGATGAATTTGAATTCAAATACCAAATTTTTGACTTGATTCTTCGCCTATTCATAGGCTTTGTAGATGGTGGCTTGGTAGCTGTGGCAGGTAGCGCAGCTAGTTCTGTTGCAGGTGACTTGGTAGCTGTGGCAGGTAGCACAGCTAGACCTATGGCAGGTGGCGCAGTTATGCCTGTGTCAGGTAGCATGCCTACATCCGCGGCAGGTAGGTCGGTGGCAGGTAGCGTGGCTTGATCCGCGACAGGTAGGTCGGTGGCAAGTAGCGTGGCTTGATTCGCGGCAGGTAGGTCGGTGGCAGGTAGCATGGCTTCATCCGCGACAGGTAGGTCTGACTCTGTGGCAGGTAGTGTGGATAGATCCGTTGCTTTTGTTGTTTTGCCAAACATTGAACCCATCCCAATTAACGCACGTGTGACGAAAAAAGCGCTGAGTCACAGTTAACTAATTATAAAAAGTTTGGATAGCAGTGGTAAGACGGTTACGTAATACTGCTCCCACTGCGTAAACACCACTTACTTTAGATTAGAGCTAAATCAACCAAGTTGAAAAACAAAAATGGCGACTTCAGGTTTAGCTGCGCATGGTGCCCAGGGGTTACCGATACTCAAACTTTTTATTTTTGGAAAACCTTGAGACCATCAATGACTACTATAGGGTGAAATAAAAACTTTGAGTATCATATGGCAAGTGACCTCTTTTTTGTAAAGTAAACATTAAACAAGTTTCATATTTAACCCTTTCATCACCCAGAAAAATGATTGACATCGTTCAGTAGCGCTGAGAAGGAGCTTCAATTTGATGCCTGATATATCAGCATCTGCACTGTGGTGGCAAAGATGTGAGCCCTCCAAGTTGCAATTTTTGGTAAAAAAATCAATTATTCAGGAAGAAATATTTCGTAAACCATTAAAGTTATTATGTTGATAATAAGCATAATTAACATCCATATCAAGGCAAACAAATATGAGAAGTTGCATCAATATCTGAACATGTGAGGGTCAAAAGTGATTGACATATAATGGATTGACCCCTTTGCATTGTTGTAATTGAAGGGAATGGAGGTCGGGGGAAGGAGGCACCATAGCCTGGGGAGGAGGGGGAGGCTAAGGCCCATAGGTTCCCCCCCTCCCCCCCCCCCCAGCTGCCTCTGCCTGTAAATGTGTGTAGCTAAACAGGCTGGGTGGAGTGGTGAGGGTGGGGGTAGTTATAATTGAAATGACATGTATTAATGCCAGTATTTTTCTAAAATGAAAGTTTTTACCTTAGGACCTACATGTATTTTTGTCTCATCATAATTCAGTTTTGTTTACATAGGTTACAAGTGGTGTTATGCTGTCTTACTAATTATGTCATGTGCATGTCTGTGCCAGTATTTAAGTACATGTATATAGAGAGGCATTAGATGGAGTTATGACACTCAGCCAAGGTTAGGTACCATGTATGGATATGAAAATCAGATGGAGTTAAGTGCTTTTCCTGCTATACATGTACATCTGTGCTACATGTAGGTGTTGGCTGACTTTATATGGCTTTATTGATGGCCTGTGTGTACTTGTAATGTTATTCATTGACAGTGAGGTCGTTGCTCTTACTACCAGGATAAAAACACTGCACTACATCTAGCCTCTGTTGGTTATGACAGCTGTGTTAGAGCACTCCTGTCCCATCCTGGTATTGACATCAATCTGAAGAACAGTGAAGGACGTACAGCCCTGATGGTTGCTGGGTACAAGTCTCTTGGTGTGTTTAACCAGATGGTGAAATCATGCACCAACTTTCCTGCTAACTCTTACGGAAAGGTTGTGTTGTGTGGCCATTCTGGTGCTGGAAAGAGTACATTGACGCAGGTAAGCCGAGTGATGTATGGCCTGGGGACCAGTTATGGACCCATTATCCACATTTGGCTATATCATAGACATATTGACTTCAGCCAACCTAAATAACAGATTGTATCTAACACCTACCCTTACATGTATGTAACTTGACATGTATTACATGTACATGTACATTGTACAAGGATCTGATGTAATCATCACAAAGGACATTGATCTCACCACTGGGGAATATCATAATGATTTGTTAACAAATAGAATATTTTAGGTACATGTAGTTGAATACTTGCACTAATTATTAAAGCAATCCTGCTGTACCTAAACTCTAGCTGAAGTGGATAGCCTTGAATGGGTAATAACTATGACATCTCTATTAATGCACACCATCATTTGCTCCTTCTCTTTCAAGGCTATCATCAACCTTTCAAAGCCAACTGCAACTCGTTTAGTGAAGGTGAGAACAGATTATAGGTGTGATGTGTGTGTCTGTCACTTGTGTTTGCTGGCCATCTACATGTACATGTATGTTATGCCTCTGGGTGGCAACAGTGTGTACTTAATAATGATGTCACTGCATGGTTATGAGTACGCAAATTTCACTACAAAATTTGTTCTTAGTCAGGTTGATTTTGATAGTGGAAATTGATCCAATCAGATCATTTGCTCGTTTGCATGAAGGGGGCAATTATACACGTATGACAAAGGGGCAAATGCTTCCCTCCATTGATGAAACCCCGGGATCATTGCCCTTGAACTATACAACTGTAGGAAAAGTCACAGTACATGTGCAGGTACATGTATTTATGGTGGTCCGGTAGGTCGCGGGTAGGAACAGTGCAGTTTGAGCAATTACAGCAGAAATATTTTAGCGATTGCGGCAGAACAAATGTAGCAGTTGCAGTGCAACAAATTTAGTCATTGCGGAAGGAAAAATATCGTGATTCCAGCAGAACAAATTTAGTGATTGTGGCAGAACAAAATTTAGCAATTGCAGCTGAAAAAATGTAGCGATTATGGCAGTAAAAAATTAGCAATTGCAGCAGGACATATTTAGCTATTACAGCACAAAAATTTAGCGATTGCAGCAGAACGAATTTACTGATTGCGGCAATAGAAGTTTATTGATTGCAACAACTTTTATTTCGGTATGGTTGTTATTACGGTTATTGAATTGCAGGGTATCAGTGTGTTTCATTCATTTTTTAGTTATGAACGGTCACTTATGCTATTTAATGCGCATAGCTATCGTATTAAGTAGTCCGGATACATTTACATTGTATTTGGTGTATACCTTACTTGCTCCGTGAGATAGTTCAGTGCAGTATGAAAATCAAAAAATAAACATTAATAGCGAGGTACCCACATGTATCCTCATAGTTGGGCGTGCCCAACTTTCAAATTGTAAACACGTATAATTAAGGCTAACATGTGTCTCGTGGAGCTAGTATCTACTACACGGATACATTATGTACATGACGTTCACCTCAGCCATAATCTATGACGGCCAACCAATCTAGAGCCAGCTATACACTACATGTAGGTGTGCTTAACCCGACTGTCGCGTGTACGCGAAGGTCGGGCTACACCCCACTAGTCTCTTCGTAAAAACCTTACTGATTGATGGGCCTTGAGCTCTGAATGCACTGGCAGCTGTACCTAAGCAACATTGCGCGCGCGCTGTGCAGCTGCAGGTTGTTTTTATAGCAACCGTACTCCGATATGTTAGGTTCGATAGGTTTTCTCTGACCGGAGTACGGTTTCAACCAGAACCGTACTTCGGTGGAGTATCAAACGGGAGAGCAACTGTACTCCGCTTCCGGTACGGCTAGATTTTTTTTGTCGCATACTATAATTCTGCAAACTATTCATTTAGCGTGTATTTGGACGAGAAGATGTGGTAGAACCTCTTACTGCTGGGATCATTCCCCATCAAGTTGACAGTACCTACAGCAATATGGTTATCTATGACTTGGCCGGACATGATCACTACTTCTCCAGCCACTCTGCATGTCTGGAGGCCATCTCCCTCCACAGTCCAGCCATCTTCCTTCTCCTGCAGGACCTAAGGAAGGACTCTCAATCCATCACCAGAGAACTCTACTACTGGTGTGCAATGATTGATGGTGTGTGCCACAAGTGTCCCTACCAGTCATCAGTCATAGTGGTGGGCACACATGCTGACCTGCTAACACCAGAGCAGGTGACCACAAAACTGACCAGCCTACAGTCAACTGCTAACACAGCCATTAGTCATCAGAAGTTAGTAAAGGTTGTAACCCTAAACCTTACCAAGATATACAGTGATGCAATGGATCAGTTCAGGGACCAGTAGCATGAAGTAATCAAAGATGTCATCAGTATGTGTCCATCAATTCCCATTCACAGTCACCTGATGCTAGCCTTCTTTAAGGAGAAGCTACCTTCAGATATTGATGCCATATCCCTCTCTGACCTAGTTGTACATATAAAGGCTGATCCAGACAACCTTATAACACCAGATGTACCTACAATGATTCCAATTTTAAAGACGTTATCAGAAAAGGGATTGATTGTCTTTGTTCCATCTGAAGACCCCCTTAATAGCTGGATAGTCCTTCGCAAAGAGAGCATTCTTAAGAAGGTCAATGGAGCTTTGTTTGCAGATCCCTCTCTTAAGGAGTACACCCAACTAGCCAGCAATACTGGAATTGTACCCAGAGCAGTGCTTGAGAAGGCATTTCCAGAGTACAATATTGAAATGATAACACAGTTTATGATCCACTTTGAGTTGTGTCAACCAGTGGACCTATCCCAAGTGGATACAAACATGGCACCTGAAGGCTCATCCAGCCCAGACCTTGGTCCCCTCCTCTTCTTCCCAGCTCTTGTCAATGTTGGTAGGCCAAGTAGTGCCACAGTTCCCTGTGGCAGCTTTGGTTGGTCCATGATTGTCAAGTGTACAGACCAGTTCTTCACACCACGCTTTCTTCATGTCCTACTTCGTAGACTGCCTTTTGAGTTTGCACTCCCCACAGTACAGGCCACACCCCTCCATTCTCAGCTCAATCGTCGCTGTGATGTTTGGAGCAGGGGTATAAAGTGGCTTAGTAAGACAGGGGTGGCCACCATTGTTGAGATGAGTGAGACGTTCCAGTCCCTCTCCATGGCTATGTCCTCATCTGACAGGACAGAGCCCAAGTACCTAGAATTAGTACACCATGTTCTAGCTGTCATCAAGAAGGCTTGTGAGGAATTCTGTCCACATGTGGAGGTGTTAGACGTGATCTCCTGTCCTCCTGAAGCCAGCTCAGACCACTGTGATGGCACTAAGGTAGAGCTGTCCTTATTAAAAGAGGCCCTTCTTACAAAAAATAAATCTATTGTGGATGTAAGTGGCCAGAAGCATGTGTTGATGGGGGAATGGCTGAAAATAGAACCTTGTCTGCCGTATATAGTTGAAGGTGAGGTGATTGAGGGGTGTGGCTAAAGGTGAATAACCACACCTCTGTCTTGCAGTGCCTAGTGGTGTGGTCCCCTCTCCTTCAGAGCTGGCAGGCCAAGCAATGCCACAGTTGAAAGGTCAGTACAGACTGCACAGGTGTTGTAGCTTTTACTTCCCAAGCATTCATATGACAGGTGTCTTAATTTAAGGTCTGTGCATGAAAATGTTAAATTTAAAGCATTAAATATTACTTATATTTAATTGCTCGGTTTGTTAAGTGTGATTTGTATGGTCACATGCCATGTTGTGCTAATTGGGCCTCTGTTTCTTGTTGGAATGTAATAACTGCTTTTTGTTAGTATGTGGACAGAATTCGTGACACAGCTCTTAACATAGAAAACTGAATGCAAAAGTGTCTAATCTTATTGTGGTTATTAATTAATGTGCAATGTACATGTACCTGATTTTAAACAGTTTTTTAGTCTTCACCTTGGGCATGAGCAACCTTCAAGAAAGGGGAGTGGTCTAATAGTATTACAAGGTTACCTTTTGTACGTATGTTCTAGAACGTGAACTCATATCCATGGTGTCCCACCCATATTTACACTAGTCTAGCATAAAATAAATAATTAACATGTTTGTTTCAATTTCAGTGATGTTGCATTGATCAGACATGCTAAATGCGGAAGGTATTCCATGTATGCAATGGTTATTAAGATTGTATTGTATGTATGCAGTGAGAGCACTATGCCGTTAGTGAGATGGTTTTCTTGTTATAGCTCTACAGGTGTCTTGGTGCTTCCACCATCTCTGGCAGATCTTATGAATGATGTTGCCTCTGTGATTCCTGCTCAGTGGAGAGCTGTTGGTATCCAGTTAGGACTGTCAGCAGACACTCTGGATAGTATTCAGAGAGAGAATGCAGGAAAGCCTCGAGTGTGCCTAGAGTCATTTGAACAGGTGCTCACTATTTGGAAAAGAAGTGGTCCCAAGCCTTACACCTGGAATACAATTGTTGATGTTCTAAGAACACCAGCAGTTGGGCAGTCTGCTTTGGCTGAAGAGTTATGTGCTAAGTACTACTGACAAGTAGTTCACACACCATGAGTGCAGCTTCAGCTGAAAGTACTTGTGTGGTTCTGTAGAATGTATCTATGCATGTATCTGTGTTGTGTACATACAGTACCGGTCAAAATAAACTTTACGTAATTTATTACGGCGTCTCAGTTCTACGGTGCGACCGTTACCGTGTAGTTCTACGTTGTGACCGTAACGTAAACGTACAGTAAAATAATACGCCGCCGTTGCAATGAACGGTACGGTATGATTAATCAATTACGATGACACCGTTTTAAAATAAACGGCACACACCAATATGATGCCGTAAAAATGTTGCCACCTGTTTAACGTTGAAACGTCGAAAATCGTGTACTGGTACTACAAGAAGCTTAGAATAATTTTTTTCACTTGAAAGGACTTAATTTATAAGTTCCTAAAATAACGCTAGGTGTACCTAGCGAAAACGCGAGGTTAACCTAGCGTTTTTTTGATGGTTGAATGCCACTTCACCCGTCTAGTATTCTTTTTAGGTTTTGAAACTACCTCTCCCTGTATTTCTACATCCTTCCATCCCATATGCCATACGCGCGCATGAATGCATCCTTCAATCGCAACCTCTGACCTTTAACTGCTACCTTTGCACCTAGTTCTGTAAAACTATACTATTCAAACCCCCACTTGGAGGCGGTGAAAGCCTGCTTCCACACACACGAGAAGACGCCATTTCAAACAATAAAATAGCAAGGGCTGTGGATTGATCTACCCACAAAGATCGCTAGGTTTACCTAGCGAACGCTAGGTTTACCTGGTTTACCTAGCGTTAGGTACTTATTCATTAAGGCACCCGAATAGAGAAGCGCTCGTTGCAAGAAGGATTAGTTGCAACGTGGCAAGGTATTCATGGGTTTATTAAGCGGTATGAGGCTACAGGATCAATTGGATGGACTTTCCGATGTAGCGCGTATTGTGAATTAGTCAGCGCCGTTCTCAACGAACTCATTACGCTCTTCGTCGATTTCGAGGTGAGTTAGAACGTGCTCCGATACCGTAATTACGTTCGTTGAAAACTACGATTACGCCGTTATTACGCCGTCCAAATATCGCGAAGGTAACGGCGTAACCGTACAGTCCAATTGGACTGCGAGTCTAATAGCGTACCGTTATAAATATCCAACGTTCTACCGCGACGCCGTAAAAAATTACGTAAAGTTTATTTTGACCGGTACTGTACATGTTTTTAATATTCATTTTAATTGCAACATGACACTTTTTTTAATAACTGTTCATATGCACAGAGATATATATTATCTCTGATATGCACAATCGCGCCGCAGCTGGAAGTAGCAGATCGAGTGGATTATTATCCGTGGTCAGACGACGTACTTGTAAGCAGTTCAATAATCTCGATCTGCATGCTAACACATGGTCGCCTTGGATTGGGGACGAGACTACCTTGGATTATCGGAGCAGAAGAGCTCGAGCACAAACGACAACTCGCAGAGAAGCCAAGGTATGCAACTTTACTTCAATCCTTATTTGGCGGTATAAACGAGGATGTAGAATCTCCACGCGTACGCGCGCGTGTGAACTGTGAAGTGATGTACATGCCTATCGACTATCGTCGTGGCGGGCCTTAATAATAATTTATATCGCGTTTGCTCTGGGTAATTAAACGCGGTAATTACATAGTGCACACCCGACTACCCACCGACAACCTGTCAACCTCCATGCATGTTAACGTTCTTCTCGGAGGGGTTGGTGTCAAATGGCCATGACATCGAGGTCCAGAGGAAGGACCACACCTCGCCGCTGTACTCCGCGAAGTCTTTTGAACAGCTTCTCAAAGGAGTGTACGTGATATGGGTTTTAACCTTTTTACAAACAATAGCTTTTGCTGGCTGATCCGTAAGTCTATAAACAATCCACACCCACACATTAGCACTCCCACATGTCCACACCCACACACCAGCACTCCCACATGTCCACATCTACACACTAGCACATCCACATCCACACATTAGCACTCCCACATGTCCACACCCACACACTAGCACTCCCACATGTACACACCCACACACCAGCACTTTCACATGTCCACATCCACACACTAGCACCCTACATGTCCACACCCACACACTAGCACTCCCACATGTCCACACCCACACACTAGCACTCCCACATGTCCACACCCACACACTAGCACTCCCACATGTCCACACCCACACACCAGCACTCCCACATGTGCACATCCACACACGATATATCCACACTAACATTTCTACTTGCGGCTGCAGTCTTCCCAGTACCACGGGATGACATTTCCTGGGTCTCCTTGACCTTTGACCTTGCCATGCAGACAGGCAGTGTGCTGGAGGTTCTGTCCACAGATCAAGATGATGCTCTTGGGGAGAAGAAAGGTGGGCTGGGAAAGGGGTGTGGTGTTGGGTGTGGTTTTGTTTAATTTGATGTGTTTTATATTTTTAGAAGAATGTAGTTGATAGGATGATGGAGTGAAAGATGGTGTGGTGTGATGGAGGTATGTGGGGTGGGACTGGTGTACATAATGGTGCTTAGTGGAGGCCAAATGGGAGAACAGTGTCCATGTACCATGACCCTTCCAATTGCATGCCAAGTAGCCAGTGGTCCTCCAGGTGGATGGGGACCAGTGGATAAGCTGCCTTAATATCCATCTTTGCCATTAGTGCCCCTGGCCCTAGCTGCATGACATGGTGTGTGCTGCTTCATCCACTGAGGTGTAGGCCCTAGCTGCATGACCTGGTGTGTGCTGCTTCATCCACTGAGGTGTAGGCCCTAGCTGCATGACCTGGTGTGTGATTGAACATCAAAATTCATTTGTATTGTGTGTTTAATCACGCAATGATTTTCACGCGATTTTTTCCTGTGAAAGTTGCCCACAATCTTGACGACAGATAGTATAAATACCTACCTAAAAGGCAAAGAATGCGGCGTAGTGCGATCTTAACACTAACAGCACGCTACACCTTGCAAGTGTCCGTGAGTTAATTTTCAAGGCACTTAAATCAACGCACACATGCAATCATATCATATCATGCAAACGTTTTAGGCAGGGTAATTTCACATATGTAAACATTGCTATATGCACATGTGCATGTATGCTTCGGAAAAATCGTGCAGTTGTTTTTCACTTGCCGCTTAATTCATATATCACTCAGCGACATCACTGTAATGGATATTGCATGCACGGACAGGTTGTAGAATACCGGTATTTTTGGCGTACGTGCATGTGGACGGACAACTTGATTTGGCGACCCGGCCAATTTGGAATATTTTTCTCCCCAGACGAGTGATGGCTTTATCCATTAAAATCAAGTTATTGGCAGTACTGGTTCTATGTCAGATCTGTGGACTAGGTAAGCATTTTGGCGGGAAGGATCACATGGATACGTGTATGACTCAGGGTGTCGCCACAGAAATTATCTTATAAATGGGCACACAGATACAAAGTGATAAAAAATCACGCGATTCATTGTTGGTATCAAGCACCAATTAACCTTAATTTTTAATGATAAAATAACAAGCTCTAGGATGGCTCTGGCATTTGCTCGTGTTACAGATGCTGAAGTTTTTTAGAACAGTTCTTGTGTCTTTGGCATATATTTGTGTACCACAAGCCTAGCTATTTTTTAAATTTAAAGTTATATCTGATGATGTACTTTAACATTACATGTATAAAATAATTAAGCTACAACTTACTAGATGAGAGGGCAAGACGTTTTGCACTATTCTATGTATCATTTAACCTATCCTAAGTATTGTCAACATCAAGTTTTGGATCTTGAATATGTGGGTGTTCTTTTTTTATCAAATTACGTTACCTATGTAAGTTATTTTGGAACAACTCAACATAAGAACATTAAATATGCGCACTGTGCTACAAATATTGCTACAGTGACAAGATATTATTCATGTAAATTACTTTTTAATTATAATATTAGTACCAACAATAACCATATGTTGTTTGGCTTGCAAACATTTTTGCATCTGCCTCTACGTTTATCCTAGTCCCCCATCCATACCCTGTATCCTAGTCCCCCCTCTATACCCTGTATAATAATTATACTTCCACCAAAAGATGCTGAGAGTAAGATATTGCATTGATCACAATAGCATCATGTGAGCTTCTGTTGTGGTACTTCGTTCAAGCAGTATATAACTTTGTTCCTTTTCCTCTCCCTCATTGGGCACCACGGCAACCACCTAACCAGCTACCAGCCAGCCATGTCTGTATAACTACACCATTGGTGCCGCTTTACATGTTGTTCTCACCCAGACTGCCCCAGTGTATCTGATATGCTCAAACACTGCTTATAATGGATGGGTACTTTTTACATCCATTTATGGGGGAGGTGTCACCCTCCCTGGGATACCTACAGCACCTTACATACTGCGCGTACCATCACCAGTCAATACATTTACATTCATTGGTAGTACACAATATTCAGTACAAGTTACCTGTTATACTAATGGAGGATGTCAACAACTGAGTAGTTTTGGTAAGTGCAAGTGGTTGTTTCTTCAGGGGACCATAACCTTCTCTTCACACAGTGCATGTAGCTGCTCCAGTGGTCCCTCAGGTTGTGACTTATCTGAATGAGACAGATACATTGAACCTGGCATGCAACAATGTGATCACTGTTACCCCTTATCTTACTGCACTTCAAAGCCAGTCATGGCTTGGCCCTCATGGCAACACCATATCAACCTCCTCATCTGCTTCAGTACCTTCTATTAGCCGTACAGCTGCTGGGAACTACACATGTGTTACACCACTACAACGTTTGAGTTTGACCCAAGTGACAGCCTCCACTCTAGTGGTAGTCTACTGTGAGTGTCCTCCATATTGGAGGAACATGTTCCTCATGTTCCCCTTGTTCCCTCAGACCCTCCCAACATAACATCTCCACAGCCCTCTGTCCTCATGCCCCAAGGCCTCAGTGTGCAGCTGAACTGTTCCTTTGATGGCCTCCCTGTCCCCACCATCACCTGGACCCTCCGCAGTGGGAGTGTCCTTACCTCCTCCAAGGGTCGCTTCATGCTCCAGTCCACCTCCACCTTCACATCCCTTACCATATCATCCCTGGTAGGGGGAGGGGACAGTGGGACCTACACTTGTATAGCCTCCAATTTGAGGGGAGTGGCCTCCAGCAATGTGCAGCTGACTGTGCAGGGTGAGAGGTGGGAGTGGCCTGGGCGGGACCAGATATTACTATGGCAGCAAATATTGTGTCTCGGTGGCCACTGTTGCCATGGTTACTATACATGAGGTATTAAGTAAACATTCATCACTAAACCATCAGTAAATAGTTAGCATACTTCCATGCATCTCCCTCCCTCCTTCCCTCCCTCCCTCCCTCCCTCCCTCCCTCGCTCCTTCCCTCGCTCCCTCCCTCCCTCCCTCCCTCCCTCCCTCCCTCCAGTGACAAGATATTATTTAATTGTTAATGTAAATTACATTTTAATTATAATATTAAATTTAGTTGGTACCAACAATAACCATATGTCGTTTGGCTTTCAAAAAGATTTGCATCCGCCACTCCATTTATCCTACGAAATTTAGCCCCCCCCCACCCCCCCCCCCCCGATACCCTGTATAATCATTATACTTCCACCAAAAGATGCACAGAGTAAGATATAGCATTGATCACAATAGCATCATGTGAGCTTCTGTTGTGGTACTTCTTTTAAACAGTACCATGGCAACCCCCTAACCAGCTACCAGCCAGCCATGTTTGTATAGCTACACCATTGGTGCCGCTTTACATGTTGTTGTCACCCAGACTGCCCCAGTGTGTCTGATATGCTCAAACACTGCTTATAATGGATGGGTACGTTTTACATCCATTTATGGGGGAGGTGTCACCCTCCCTGGGATACCTACAGCACCTTACATACTGCGCGTACCATCACCAGTCAATACATTTACATTCATTGGTAGTACACAATATTCAGTACAAGTTACCTGTTATACTAATGGAGGACCTCAACAACTGAGTAGTTTTGGTAAGTGCAAGTGGTTGTTTCTTCAGGGGACCATAACCTTCTCTTCCCACAGTGCATGTAGCTGCTCCAGTGGTCCCTCAGGTTGTGACTTATGTGAATGAGACAGATACATTGAACCTGGCATGTAGCAGTGTGATCACAGTTACCCCTTATCTTACTGCACTTCAAAGCCAGTCATGGCTTGGCCCTCATGGCAACACCATATCAACCTCCTCATCTGCTTCAGTACCTTCTATTAGCCGTACAGCTGCTGGGAACTACACATGTGTTACACCACTGCAACGTTTGAGTTTGACCCAAGTGACAGCCTCCACCCTGGTGGTAGTCTACTGTGAGTGTCCTCCATATTGGAGGAACATGTTCCTCATGTTCCCCTTGTTCCCTCAGACCCTCCCAACATAACATCTCCCCAGCCCTCTGTCCTCATGCCCCAAGGCCTCAGTGTGCAGCTGAACTGTTCCTTTGATGGCCTCCCTGTCCCCACCATCACCTGGACCCTCCCCAGTGGGAGTGTCCTTACCTCCTCCAAGGGTCGCTTCATGCTCCAGTCCACCTCCACCTTCACATCCCTCACCATATCATCCCTCGTAGGGGGAGGGGACAGTGGGACCTACACTTGTACTGCCTCCAATTTGAGGGGAGTGGCCTCCAGCAATGTGCAGCTGACTGTGCAGGGTGAGAGGTGGGAGTGGCCTAGCGTGGCCAGATATTACTATGGCAGCAAATATTGTCACTGTTGCCATGGTTACTATTAAGCAAACATTTATCACTAAACCATCAGTAAATAGTTAGCACTTCAAGGGGTCATATCCAATACTTCCATGCATCTACATTTTTAAATTGTTTTTCCTCCCTCCCTCCCTCCCATTGTAGGCAATTGTTAATGGATGATGGTATGAAAACTACCTCTGCTGGCACTAGGTGAGGAGAGGAACTTGTGTAATTGTTAGAGATGTGTACACTTGGCTATGCCATATGCAAGAATACAAAAAAAATTACAATTGTATGAAGACAGGGCTCAGGAAAAGGCTAATTAGCTAATTAGCTAGATTTATGATATAGACCAGACAGTGACAGCTTCCTGACAGGAGGCAATGGCTCAGGTGATGCAAATGGTTCAAGCCATTGTGCAGTCTCAAGCCATAACACACAGTGGCCATAACACGTTAGGAAACCTTCTCTTAGTCGTAGGGTGATTCTGACAAAACCTCCCTAGCCTGCACAAGACTTCTCCTTCGACGACCCACGGCGAAAAATCACTGATAGGTCACGTGATAGATTATGCACACACATTAATTCTATAATCTTTTAAAAGACCGCGTGCTAACTATAAAACCAGTTAAAATGGAGTTGCGCAGTTCACCAGTATCTTTTAACACATAAAAAGGGTGAAAAGTGATAATCGTACTAATATTGTGTTTGTGAAAAGATTGCACATTGTATCATGCAGCGACTGTCCCAGACCCTAGAAACTTTCTTTGCTGCTCAAATGTACGTAACGCCCATAGCTTTGGTCTGGGTTGTTAACCCTTACTGCGCCAAAATCCTCTAATTGTTTAAATGCTCAAAAGTGAACTGGTGATTCTGTTATTTTTTCGTTTCCGCCATGAAGTGACCTTTTTGGCAAAATGGCTGTTTTGAGACACGTTTCGTTAATCCTGTGTTCTATACAATTCTATATGGTGGGATAGAAACCCATCGTACATATTCTGCCCCCCCCCCCCCCCAGGATATAAACAAAATTAAATGAAGAATGCATATATACAGAACCCGGCATCGCAATTATAAAGTTTGCGGTGTAACCAAGTACAAGAATATTTCACTCATTGCGAAGGTACACGCGCGGATTTGCTTTTCTGTAATAATACTGTATTTCAAGTTTGGCATAAACACTCGCTGCAGCTCGTGTGATTGTGTGAAACAGAATTGGTAGTGTGTGCTGGGAAATATGGTCGCTGCAGAAACACTGTGGTCAACAACCACATGTACCATGCCCCTGTTGGGAAATGCACCTCTCAACTTTGGTGTTAGAGGAGAAGTATAACAGCTAAAATAGAATTGCTGTATCATTTTGTTTAAAATTTGTATTGCCATACTTTGGTTACTCTTTGGAACGTTTGCTGAGGCAGATTTAATTGTATAGTTTCAATAAGAGTTGATGGAAATTGTTTGTTCAGGTGTTTTTCATACATTCTGACAGGGTCACAAAACCATCACTTAAGGGTACGTAAAGCTATAGTTGCTCACATGCGGTCTATCAGTGCATTATTAGTGGGATCCCCTTTCACAGGTATAACAGCTGATATTGAAACTTACATTAGTACGACCCGAATGTGGTACTCTGGGACATGGAGAAGCACAGCAGAAATGTTAACACTTGCTCACTTAGTACAATGTAACATATACTCCTATAATCATGGGCGAAGAACTGAGCCTTGAGGTACACCACTAAAAACATGTTTACAAGTAATAGGCTACACAAATGCATTGAGTGCAACATTTCAGGAAGGAAATAATCCACCTTATAAAGTTATATACGATACCATCATGGGAGGGGGAGGGGAAGTGGGGAGGGATGGATGTGAGGAGGGAGGGATGTGAGAGAAAGGGGAGGAATGTAAGAGAGGGAGGGGTGGATGTGAGGGGGAGGGAGGGGTGGGTGTAAGAGGGAGGGAGGGGTGGATGGGTATATGGACCATGGGGTGAGGAGGCTGTGGAGGTATATGGAGCATGGGGTGAGGAGGCTGTGGAGGTATATGGAGCATGGGATTAGGAGACTGTGGAGAGTTTGTCCCAGTCCTTTCCCTCCTTAACTGTCTTCCGAAGCATGGACTTCAGCGTCCCCTTAAACCTTTCGACCAATCCGTCTGTCTGGGGGTGGTAAGGGCTGGTCCTTATCGGTCAAACGTGCAGCAGGTGTGGCTGTTCCATATAGATCTCTTCGTCTAGTGTTCCGTTTAGAGATGCCCCTCCAATTATCACAAAGTTGGAGGTTTCCTTTTTTAGGTAATGGAATGATGATAGAATCCACCTATTCCTTTGGAATCAATTCAGATTACCATACCTCAGTACAGATTGTATGACAGAAAGTAAGAGCTTAATCTCACCTGGCTCATTGTGCTTCGTAGATAGCTTTTAATCCTAGGGAGCGAGCTAAATGTACGCTCGGAAGTTGCATTTGTAGCTGGGTGTGCATGGCTTTGCTGGTCGCTTTTTAAACTTCTTTTCATTTACTGCCTTCTTAAGTATTACATTTTGTTGGGGATGTATGCTGTCACATGTTAAACCAGTAAGCTTAGGTTTACTATTGGGTTCTTTAGGAACCCCTGACAGCTCTATGCATGGAATGTCACTTCTAAAAAGTTTTCTTAACCTGTTAACTTCTTCAGTACATTTCCTGCTGACCTTGATAGATGTACGATCAAATGATAAAAGATACTGAGGTACAGTACCACGCATCAGTACATTTCATATAGGGAGTTAGGCAAACGGTCATCTTCGTGCACTACGTATTAACTCACTATGTGAATGAATGCATTGCATGGTGTATGCAAGCATTTAACCTTTTATTCTTATAACAAAAACCAAGCCATTTAATAGAAAACGGATTTATGCATGCATGCAGCAACACCAAATTAAGAATATAACTTTTTTTTTCTTTTCTCACAGTGTATATACGCGTGCAGTGCTGATAGCAGCGCGTACTTGAAAGACCTGCACTTTAGCACGCCTACTGTGTGGAACAACAAGCAGAATCACTGCAAATGCAGCGCCATTGATGTGGCATTGTCGAATACAATGGAACCAGGATCTCACCTGCATGATGAGAATTTTTGTGAAGGGGCTCGGTGATGGTATTCGTCTGTGTATAGCCAGAGGGAGTACGAATATTGCAACAAAGAAAATTATAACTGGCTACTGATGCAATCGAATGAATAAAACAATGAACTTTTGTGTGCAGCGGCGAAATGGTAATCAAAGAATCATTCGTGCACAGATGCTGTATATAACCGGCCGTTGGCCAAGCGTACTTCATCAGAGCTCACAGGAAACGTGGTACGCGTGCAACTGTCATCCGGAATGAAGCTGCTTCTTGTCTTCGCTGCAGTCTTCAGTGGTGGTTGCTGCCGCTACGAACATTGGATTTCTGCCCAACCTCCTTCACGGCACGAAGGGAAATCGTCATGACGATAACCACGTACACCGTACTAAAGATGGCGGTGAAAGAGCCCACTACCCAGCCCGTACTAAAGACTCCAGCAATACTAAAGATGGTAATAAATATGATAATCGCCCCCCGCATACTAAAGAACCGGGCACACGACACAATACGAAGGATGGTGCTGGACATGGACTCTTCCCTCATATTATAAAAGGTATTGAACCTGTCCTGTCTCCCCATGGTAAACACGACGATAAGTCCCGAAGCAAGCCCGCAAAGGTGACGCAGCGCCCACAGGCGACGCAGCCCCCGATTTATTGCTCCAAGCCGGTTCCGCCTCAGTACGGAGAAATAGAGGAAAACTACGACGTTTGCGAGATAAACAGCATCATACACTACTCCTGCCAGAACGGATACGTGCTGTACGGTTCATCGTTGAACAAATGTGTTAACAAAGATGGGCGTGCAGTTTGGGCCTATTCCCTTCCCGTCTGCAGGAAGACGGGGTATTGAAGACTCACTGAAATCAAGATCTGAGCCGGCTTTATTTTGAATTAAATTTATACTTATATGACACTCTAAATCTTATTTTGCCGCTCTCGCATGCATGGATTAATTTTTGTACATTGGCACACGGCGCAGATTGTGCATGCGCATGGCATGGCATGGGCATGCAGCCATTTTACAGCTATAAATCACTGTTCCGGTCAATATCAAGCCGCGGAGGGTCTCGCCCGATCCAGTAACGGGCAGGTCGCTTCAAGCCTCGGGCACGGTAACGGACAATATTTGACCGTCGAAGGTCGTGAAATCGTGTTGACGGTCACGGCTGGCGGTCCTACTGAACGCTGGCTTCTTTTTAAATCATGCATGATATGCATGTGCCATGTTTGCTTAACTTTTAGTGATGGAGCAGAAAAGAACAATCGTAGGTATTTATGATCACTGGCTGAATCAAGAAAGCTACATACATGTAAATGATGGAACGCAGCATAGAATAGCAAGCATTAAGTATAGTGAAATGTTTATTGCATGCACCGTAACAGCAGAAAGCTGTCCAGCCTTTTTGAATCCATCTTACGGTCCATTAATAGCTTCAGCTGTGAAAACACACGTTCGAAAGGAGCGCTGGATGCTGGTATATCGCAAGATACTTCATTGCCATCTTTGCCACATTTAGAAAATTTGATTCATTGTTGCTCCACCATCATTTTCACGCCAATTTGTGGGTAATGTCTGACGAAACACATCTTCAATTGCATCTTTAGCTGCTATGTTGCACTAGTAGCTGGTGGAGGCATCAGTCCCGAAATCAAAGAAGATATCGCCGGAGCACAATTCTGTTGGTTGTGATTTGGAATGCCATGTTTTTCAGCATCATCAGACTCTTCTACATTACATCACTCTATCCAGCGATGCTAAGCAACTCTTCTTTGAATTTATCAATTGCCTTCATCCTGTGAGCAGCTGATAACATGATAAACATTTGTGTCATAGAGCTGCATCAGTAACCAGTTGCAATGTTGGATGAAATCGTGATTGAAATCCAGATTTAAGCGACATGTAGCATTCAAACACCTCTAACGGTAGTTCATTCCATCTCTGAACTTGAGGGTTCCAGGAAAGAGGAGGACCAGCATTTAATTGCAAAGCCAGTGTTCAATACAGTTATTAAACGGGAAACACTGCATAAAGTTGGGTACTTTTCTCCTTCAAAAAAAAAAAAAAAAACTGACATCTCACGAAGTGACTTCAATAGCTGGCACAGTTTGAATGCAGAAATCCATTGTGAAGCACTTGGTGAGCATACCATATTGAATTCCCTGCAAACGTCTTTAATGAATGGTTCTAATGCTATGCACCGATCCAACATGTAATAGGTGGATTTCCACCTGGTCCAATGTCTTTAATAACTTTTAATGCTACTGAACACCTCTCAGGATCAGGGAGAACAGCGGATGATGTGCCATCAAGATTCAGTAACCCTTTTTCGGATGGGATCTTTTGCATTCTAACTTTTGCGGGCTACAGTGGAAGTCGTGATACTTGTCGTTTAAATTTTTTGGGTGTGTTTTAATGTTAGCTTGATTTTTTAACATTAACTGTATGCAGTATTGAAAATCTGACAACACAGTGTTGTTGACCAAACATTTGTAAACAAGTACCGGAAATATGTAAGTGTCACGTGACTAACACGTCTGTTTGTTTTTGTTTTTAAGTGTCCCAGTCCAAAAAACGGATTTGTAGCATATTTCTCAGCTCTGAGGCAGCAGATCAACACAAAATTTGGTACATAAGAGAAAAAAAAACCTGCCCAACGTTTGGCCGAGTCACATTTCAAACCCGGGAAATATTTTGTGTGTTTTCATGGGAGACACGTTTGTTTAGGTCGAAAAGCGTTTAGCATGCCGTTTTGCACAGTGGGCGTTATATGCGACAGTACATCGATTTGTATATCGAGGGATGGTTATTGCACCATAGACACCTATGTTTACAATGTAACAGTTAATTTTACCGTCAAAACTCTGCTTTCAAACGTTGAAGCTTAGAAAACACGCCATTTTCGAGTGAATCTCATTACAAATGTTACGTTATTACAACAATTTCTTAATATTAATTAAAGTTTCGATTTTATGGCTGGTTCTTAGGTTCTTCTAAGAACCAAACATCAACCAACGCGGCGAGCAAATAAGGAGGCAAATCATGTGTGGGCATCGTTGAAGCGAAGGAAGGCTCCGAGGGGTAATCCCGAAGCTGCCGCTTTGAAGCGGTGGTCGGTCAGCGAAGCAAGTTCCTCAAAGAGCAGAAGGACGAATGCTACTATCGCAGAGAATGCAGCCAAGGAATTGGAGTCCCTCGCTGTACACATGCCAAATGTGTCCGATAGTGATGAAACATCTGACTCACATTTGTTTGGGCATCAGTGGGAGTGGACACCTCTATGTAGAACATTCGTAATGCAAACGCTCTTGCCTCACTATCGGACACATTTGGCATGCATCATAATGCTGTCCAATTTTGTCCCAATCTAATACTTCATGTACGCTAGCACACTCTTTTAGCAATGCAGCTGTGTTCTCGGCAGTGTGGGACTGGTTGTCTACTTTAACAGCTAGAACAGCAGAGGTTAATTTCCATGATACTTTCCCAGATGGAGTGGAAATCTGCAATCCAGGACCTGTGACACCAACATAAGATTCTCCACTGTAAGGACACTATCAGCAGTCAATAAAATTTAATAATTTCACATCACAGATGCTTTAATCTGCATACAAAATAATATGATAAGGGTATAGCCAAAGTGCCGAGATATATAAACATATGTGAGCATGATAAAATGGGAACAGTGGAGGTAAGAGGAGATTGCAAAAATACTCACGTGTTTACATAATTATATAATATAATAATTATATTACTATGTGAGCTGGTGCATGATAGTACCACGTTTATACCACAGCTGCACACATATCTCAAGGGTTTTTACATTTAATTTCAAATCAAGATAGTAAAGATATAGGGTTTAATAAATTAGATACTGTATGAATTTTTCAATGATCTCTTCATTGTATTTCCTCCATGAAATTAGACCGCATGAATAAACTTATCCATGTGCCATTATTTTAATATGTGTTCGTACAAATACACAATAAAATTGCCCTAATAATTCCAGGATTCTAAAACCTGTATATATGACCAAAAATGCTTAATATGTGTGCTCATAAAACAAATGTTTTTCTACATCGACAGCTTTGTGTGAATAAGTGTATCTTGGTTTCAAGCACTGCAGCAGCTTCATCCTGTAACTCAGTTGTTATGGTCCAGTGGGGAAGTAAATTTGCACCACGGAACACAAATTCTATGTGTACTCTCAGTATTCCGGTACATCATTTATCCATGGAGCAGCAGCAGCATGTGCTCGAATTCACAACTCGTATGCTTTACTGTGGTCTTCATGGGACATAGATAGAGCAAAATACCTGGTAATTAAGCAGCTGCGTGTAGTACTAGTAAGAGATGAGGCACAACCACCTGCTGCATCATCAGCAGTAGCTTTTTGCTTGTGCTCATTTAGCAGATCACTTCATGTTTGTATCAAATCGATTACAGAGAGAATGCACATGTATATGCTATTAACTTCAATTAACGCACCTTGCATGCACATGTCATCAATTGCAATACATACATTTTGTGTTCGTCTTTTTACGGTGCTTTATCATCTTCGACGTTGTGCTGTCAGAACGATGAATCCAAATAAGTTTTCCCCCTTCCTCACACAAAGAGCACAAAGCCCAATCCCTGAAATCTGGTGATCAAGGCAACTTGTCCATATTAATTTAGAATTATGAAATTTGGATCCTGAAGGCAATTTGCACAACTATCTGGTGGCTTTTCAAGCATTGGCCTTTTAGAAGAAGGTTCTACACATGCACTGGTCGGCGTCGTCGCACATTCCTTTTTAGGTAGTTCGATCTCGAGCAACGTAGTCACAGATAGTTAATAGACCATAAGTCTGGTCCCCAGAGTAGACCGGATTGGCGGTTGGCCGTAAAATTTATGACGGTTACCCTATTTTTACCGATCAGACGGGTTGGGGGCTGTCACGGACTGCATGAAAAATGTCCTCTGGCGGACGGCTGGCAAGGCTAACCGCGGTAACACTGCCTGGCTGTGCGGGCTTGCTTCGGGACTTATCGTCGTATTTACCATGCGGAGACAGGACACGTTCAACATCTTTTATAATATAGAGGGGTTGCAGTGTCATCCCGGGAAGGTTGCCGCCATGTTTGTTTGGTGTCGCCGCCATGTTTTTTTGGTGTCCTAACTGTTAAACGTCATCGTTTATAAATGCGTGTCACGTACGTGAACGTACGTGCTCGACACTTATTGAAAAAATCAATGGTTAGGGCACCAAAAAACATGGCGGCGATTGTTATTGCTATTGTTATGAACCTTCCCTGGATGTCACTGCAACCCCTCTATATATGAGGGAAGAGACCAAGTCCAGCACCATCCTTTGTGTTGTGTCGCTTGCCCAGTTCTTTAGGGGATGGGGGGGGTGACGATTATCAGCCATCTTTAGTATTGCTGGAGTCTTAAGTACGGGCTGGGTAGTGGGCTCTTTCACCGCCATCTTTAGTGGTACGGGGTACGTGGTCATCGTTATGGACGTTTCGTTAGTTACACGTATGCCATCAGTGCAATGATGGATGGATCAGTTTATAGACTGGATCCAGATCCACGTCACGCTGATCTCAGCCATCACACAAGATATGCGGTGGATTACCTCCACACGCATGATGAAGCACCAGCATTCATACAATATGCAGAAATACAAGCATGTCGTTCGGTCGTTGAATAATGGGACACACGCGGACGTTGTATACAGGCGAATATAGTAAAAATCGTTTGTCGTATTGGGTTGAGGTACAGTACCACGCATCAGTACATTTCATATAGGGAGTTAGGCAAACGGTCATCTTCGTGCACTACGTATTAACTCACTATGTGAATGAATGCGTTGCATGGTGTATGCAAGCATTTAACCTTTTATTCTTATAACAAAAACCAAGCCATTTAATTGAAAACGGATTAATGTAGCAGCACCAAATAAAGAAATAACTTTTTTTTTCTTTCCTCACAGTGTATACGCATGCAGTGCTGATAGCAGCGCGTACTTGAAAGACCTGCACATTAGCACGCCTACTGTGTGGAACAACAAGCAGAATCACTGCAAATGCCGCGCCATTGATATGGCATTGTCGAACACAATGGAACCAGGATCTCACCTGCATGATGAGAATTTTTGTGAAGGGGCTCGGTGATGGCATTCGTCTGTGCATAGCCAAAGGGAGTACGAGTATTGCAACAAAGAAAATTATAATTGGCTACTGATACAATCAAATGAATAAAACAATGAACTTTTGTGTGCAGCGGCGAAATGGTAATCAAAGAATCATTCGTGCACAGTATATAACCGGCCGTTGGCCAAGCGTACTTCATCACTAGAGCTCACAGGAAACGTGGTACGTGCTACTATAATCCGGAATGAAGCTGCTTCTTGTCTTCGCTGCAGTCTTGGTAGTTGCTGCCGCTACGAACATATAGGATTTCTGTCCAACCTCCTTCACGGCACGAAGGGAAATCGTCATGAGGATAACCACGTACACCGTACTAAAGATGGCGGTGAAAGAGCCCACTACCAAGCCCGTACTAAAGACTCCAGCAATACTAAAGATGGCAATAAATATGATAATCGCCCCCCGCATGCATACTAAAGAACCAGGCACACGACACAATACGAAGGATGGTGCTGGACATGGTCACTTCCCTCATATTATAAAAGGTGTTGAACGTGTCCTGTCTCCCCATGGTAAACACGACGATAAGTCCCGAAGCAAGCCCGCACAGGTGACGCAGCGCCCACAGGCGACGCAGCCCCCGATTTATTGCTCCAAGCCGGTTCCGCCTCAGTACGGAGAAATAGAGGAAAACTACGACGTTTGCGAGATAAACAGCATCATACACTACTCCTGCCAGAACGGATACGTGCTGTACGGTTCATCGTTGAACGAATGTGTTAACAAAGATGGGCGTGCAGTTTGGGCCTATTCCCTTCCCGTCTGTAGGAAGACGGGGTATTGAAGACTCACTGAAATCGAGATCTGAGCCGGCTTTATTTTTTCTTAAATTTATACATATAACAGGCATATGACACTCTAAATCTTTAATTTTGCCGGTCTCGCATTGGATTAATATATGTCACGGCGCAGATACAATTGCGCATGCGCATGGCATGGCATGGGCATGCAGCTATTGTATAGCTATAAATAGGCTGGGGAAATTCATGTTATCACTGAGTGTAGTAAACTCTCGCTGGTCATGCATGGAGATCATTTTCTTTCAAGCATATATATTATTTCAAAATCTTAATACAATAAAATATTAATATCACAATTGATTGCGGTTGATATTTAGAAACATGTAACAGGTTGTACCATCTCACATATTCGATTAGAATATATCATATTATTCTTTCAAGGAGCCTATAAACCCTATCAATATTGATGCAGTCGTATACAGATTTGTCCGTGCACACCAAAAATGATGGAGTACCGTTTAGATAGATGTATAACCTTATTGAAAAATCAAAATCGCTTATTTTGACTACAAAATACAAGAAGCGGCTCAAACCTGTGGTCATGCAGCTGAGATGGGAGAAGAGGCCAAGCACTCAAGAAATGATGAGGCATGTGCCCTTAGAGGATGGTCATGCATCCCTTTGGTTGTAGAAGTGTTTGGGGGGTGGGGCAATGAAGCTATCAATGTAATTTTGGCCATATCCAAAAAGGTAGCCACGCAACTATGTCGACCTCTGAATGAGGTTATGTCGGGCATCTACAGTCGCCTCAGCCTCACCCTCATGAAGCAGAATGCCAGGGTAATTTTGGCCAGATGTGTCTCACCAAACACTTGCGGTGACTTTTAGTTATTTGTAGTGCTTATGTTTTAAATTGATATATTCTGTACTATTAATTATTATTATTAATATGGAAGCATTTTTATTATTAATTTCGACTATGAAAAAAGTCTGATCGATTTTTCAGGTTTATAGCACATTGCAAATCGGTCATTAGAAACATAAAATCGATTTTGGCGATTGATGCACTATTAATTTGCCAATGATTATCTAGGTTTTTTGAGGGTTTTCCGATTTTTAATATTGGCACGATAAATCACTGTTCCTCAAGTCTATGTGCCAGTTTTTTTTGTCGCTATTTCATTTAGCTTATCCGCTTTTAAATGTTAGAACAACACGTGCCCTATAGTTATAATCCAGCATGCATGCCACTCAAGAAAGTAGCTGAACCAAAAAAGCCTGTGAAACCTCATGGCAAATCTGGTGGAACGCCGCTCCACAAAGCCGGCGCCAAAAAAGACATGTACGAGTGTACCTAAGTATTTAGGCCCGAAGATGACACCCTGGGGACCAATAGAACACTTATAATTAGCTGGTGAAAACGAGTAGTCAGACAGGCGGGAGGGGTACATAAAATGATTTCAGACCGATTTAATTCTGCATATGAAGTAACGATTATCGACTAACCGCGACTAAGAATCGGTTATTTCGACTAAACGAAATTCCAAAATCGTTTAACCTGAATAGTACTAAATGCACAAGTAAAGAAAAACATGAGAAAGTTGGTGGGATCTAGGAAATGGAGGCAAAGGTGGTGTAAAAGGGAGGGGACCGAGAATTTGAGAAAAGGAAAATGAGACATAAATCCTACATTTAGCACGTGCTAAATATAGGATTTATGTCTCATTTTCCAGTTCTCAAATTCTTGTTCCCTTCCTTTTTACACCACCTTTACCTCCAATTCCTATATCCCACCAACTTTCTCTTTAGAGAATGTTTTTCTTTATTTTATTGTTTATTATTAAAAGCAGCATATACAAAACGTAACTAATAATGGATTATTATGTAACACACTATCTAACAGGTGTCTTGAAAGGACATTGGACGGGACAGCAGAGCTCAAACATTTGCCCTATCATTTTATTGTCAATTATTAATACTGCCCAGGTTCTCTCTCTCCCCCCCCCCCCCCCCCCCCTGCATTAATTACCGTCATGAGCAGACGCCCGCGTATGTTTGGGATCACTGTACGGAACGCGGGAGAACTCTAACTCGTCGTCTCGACTTTGGAGATATTCCTCTCATTGTTTAGCTTTCCTCTTTTGTTGACGTGAAGGCATTTTGAAAAAAAAAACATCGCTAGCCAAAAGTGGTGAACAAAACTGCAATCAAATCTGTTTATAACGCGCACAATTCTAAATATACGTAAATGTCGCCATGGGAACGGTTAAACATAGCACTCCAAATTACGTAATGATTACGTATGTCAGTTTTATACTTTATTCATGTATCTGATACCTGAAGATGTCCTTCCAGGAGATTCTAAAGCGACTGGTATAATTGGCGCTCTTTAAAACCATTCCTATCCGGAGTTATACTCACCCGAGAATTAGAAGAATTAGAAGACGACGACGACGACGACGGAGATGAATTGACCTGGGGACGAGGTAAAACACGAGCTTTTTTAAGCAAACAGTTTGAAGACTGAAACAGAACATTAAAATGACCGTCTTTGCCTTCTGGTTCGATAGCAACAAAGAGCTACACTATCCGTTTAGAATGGTACACGAGAAGTTATACTCGGGTCGCGTTTTTTTAATGATATTCACGACCCGGGTCAATTCCTGTATAGTTCCTGATAGTAGACCGAATTGGAAATCACAATTAGTCGAAAAAGTTTACATGGTCTTGCATGCACATTATTTATATCGCCGAGATATACTGGGGCCTCGTTGACAAAATAGAACTTTTTCATGCAACAACGCACGACTCCGGTACCCAAAGGACTTAACGTGGTGTGTAAATTGATACATATACAATAATCTAATCCGCAAGTCTGCACTAAGGTATGTCAATGAAGCACTTGCATGTATGCAATGTATGCAAACATGTGCCATGCATATGCAAGTGATATTTACCCACAGCACTATATAAAGCCATGATGCAATACTTTACTTTAATTTCGTAGTTGCATGGTTTTAGTTTGGCCTAGGCGGCCAGAACAATTAACCGCATGCATGCATCCATGCAGGGCTAGTTTGAAACACTTTCGACCACGAATGCACGTACATACGGTTTCGATTGCACCAGCTGGGCACCGACAGACGTCTGATCTGAGTGCTCCCAAACATTCTACTTGGTGAAACCTTGATTCACAACAGGGAGCCTCCCCGGAAGCTGGTGGTTGGTTGGCGTCTAAGGACACGCCCACGCAACGCGGTTGCAAATATATATATCATCGACCGAATCAACCATTCAGTTTGGACTTTAATTTGAAATCCAGCTGTTAAAAATATCAACCACAATGAAGCTTGCCCTGGTGTTTACCGTCGGTGCAGTCTTTTTAGTTACCCTTGCCAACGTTGAAGCCCAAATCCTCTTTGGCAACTGTCTTACGCCTCCGCCCTCACCTGTTGACGGATCCTTCAAGCCCCACCGGGCCCACTATCCCGTGGGAACTGTCGTCCACTACTCCTGCAAACGAGGGTTCCGTCTTTACGGGTCGCCGTTGACTAACAAGTGCCTGATGGGATTGGACATTGGACATTGGGAGTTCGACACTGCCCCAGCTTGTGTCAAGATAAATTGAGGAGGAACTAAGTGGTGAACTCTGAACTGTCTGTATAAATATTATACGGTAGTTCAGCGTTTCTTGTCCATCATGTATTGTTAAGTTTTTTCATTTTTGTACTGCATGCATGCATAGATGCAGCATGCGCTAGCTACTACGTGATTTATATAGCGCCTTGTAAGTGCGCTCATGTGTTCACAGCTAGCCGGGTGTTCACATGGATGCAAATAGACAGTAAGAAACGAATCAACGGGCACGGGCACGTTATGTACGCTGTAAGGTACGGAATCCGATGGGTAAGGAACGGAATTTTGTAAGGAGCCAGGGGCGGATCATGCAGAAATTTTTTTGGCTGTAAGGCACGTAATTTCATGTTGTGAAGAGTACAAACCACTTGCATGCCATCACAGCACGAAAAAAACGCGTCGAATCAATTCTTAAATGATTTGTCACTTACAGTCTGGTACAAAATGAATTGATTCTACGCGTTTTTTTTTTTTTTTTTTTTTTTTTTGCTGTGCATACGTTCGCTCGACGCATAATGTATGCGCTCGCACTGAGGGGCCCTCCATAAAGTATCTACACACTTAGGTGGGGAGGGGGTGTTAAATGCTGTGACCATAGATTAATAACCTTACGGTATACGGGATTGGAAACGCTAGGTTGGACAAACGGCTTTAGCTGTCACTTGTATATTGTCACTATACTAACAATAGTAATAATAACAAAACCACCACCATCATGCAGCATGTGCATGGTCGGATAATAAATTGGGATCTCTATGGGATTTGGCCAGAAGCCAGATTGCAAGTCATAAAAGGGTGCCTGCAGTACACCCATCAACTAGCACACTAAATGGAATTGACCAGGCTATGTCACTGGGCACCTCTTCCCACTCGCATCTGTTCCGGTCCCCTCTTAGGCAAGCTTAGGCAAGTGGTTAACTTCCTCATTGCAGGAAAAGCCCTATACCTCATGCAGTGTCAAGGTTCTTTCCCAGGGAGGCTGCAGCTGGCTGCAGGGAATTGTGTGTGTGTGTGTGTGTGTGTGTGTGTGTGTGTGTGTGTGTGTGTGTGTGTGTGTGTGTGTGTGTGTGTGTGTGTGTGTGTGTGTGTGTGTGTGTGTGTGTGTGTGTGTGTGTGTGCGTGCGTGTGTGCCAGTGTGTGTGTGTTGCCTTGTTAAAAGACAAGGCTTGAGTCCTTCCATGCATCACCTGCAACTCCGTGTGGCTGGTTGGGCAAGTGCAGAGAAGGTTGCTCATGGTGTCAGAAAGGTGCACTGCAGCTGGATTGATGAGGATTTTGTTTTGTGTTAAATTTTTTTTCTAAGTTGACATGAGAAATGGTTTTAACCGATTGATGCCGGAATATTTTCGTTTAACTAAAGTAGAATTGTTCAAAATCAATAAAATGAGGCAGCAGAGGATGTTAGGTAGCTGGAAGGTGTTTCGACAACATGACCTGAAGCCGTGAACATGAATAACTTCAAATTGGTATTGTATTTCGAAGCCGGGGTCCGGAAGAACTCTTTGGTAACGGTAAACACATTATTGACGCAGATGTGCGTCTCTCGGCGGTAATCGGTTAATTAATGCAGTGTGTACCGGGGGGGGGGGAGGGGGGGGGGGGGGGGGGGGGGGGGGAAAGACATAATCATATGTCCCAGGGCCAGTGACGTAGTGTGATTTTTGAGCACCCCGGGGACATCATGCACTAATGACCCTTCCCCCCCCCCCCCCCTTCCGCCCTTATAAAAGGCTACCCTCACCTTTGTGCTATGCGTACCTGTATTCTTCAGTTGTCAATCATTCACATGCAATATACATGCAGTAACTTGTTTCTTCCTATAGATGTATTCGTCTAACCAGTTACCTTCGCTGATGAAAACGTCATCGAAGTTAATTATACACTCCAATGTTTCTCTTTCACTCAATAGAGCAAGGTTGCATGCTAAAGCCACCGACGACCGCAAATATAGGACAAAATTAGCTTTAATTGGCTGAAAGAGCGTTTGCAACTGGCGACAGATACAGCAGTCATAGGCGTCCGCTCAATCGGGGTGGGCATATTGCCCACCTGCGTATACCCCAACTAATTAATATTTATTGAGATAAATATAGGTTAGACACTGAAACCGAGGGATTTACGTGATTTAGAATCCCCTAGGGCCCTGAGCTGTAGCGTCCCGAGCGGTACAGGATTGATTGAGGGTTGATGAATGTCATTAATAAAACTTCACTAGCGTCTGGAGCAGTGGCGGATCCAGGGGGGGGGGGGGGGGGGGGTCCAGGGTGTCTGGACCCCCCCCCCCCCCTCGAACCTGAATATGAATACAATTAGCATATGACGCGTCGCACGTGAGATATACATTTCTACGGAGTGCACTTCGTGAAGTTGCTAAATAGCTTATTCTTATTGCTTATTCGTTGGTTAGTACTATATTTTAGTTCTGTAAATTGCGAGATACGTAGTAGGCTGGTATTTATACGTAAGGTAAATGTATTCCAAAATGCTAACCCACGGTCGTATTATAGAGCGATTCTTTCCGCAGTTATTTTGATTCGTGTTCTATTTTTAGTACCCATCAAGGTTGAATGCACCTTGCTGCAAGACCATTGCAAATTTAAATTTTAAATTATAAATTTTAACAAAGAAACTAAGACGGCGTACAATGCAAATCTGCGACGAAACACACTAGAGCCGTTTAAATCCGCAAAACCACAATAGCCTGGAAACCAGAACGTAACGGAGTGGCACGCATTAATTGGTTATGATTGCTTCCGTTTCTA
Organism: Eunapius fragilis; assembly: GCA_963681505.1. NCBI lineage: Eukaryota > Metazoa > Porifera > Demospongiae > Spongillida > Spongillidae > Eunapius > Eunapius fragilis. The sequence goes on along the minus strand of OY811976.1, from coordinate 6,564,569 downwards.
ATCCCCCTACATGTACAATCTGTGGAATGTGTGCAAAAAATATTTTCGCGCGCGAATGTTATACTGTTCACTGCTTGAAGTAGGTCATCTACCGGAGTGAGATGCCGGGTAAATTATAAGTGGTTCAAATAGCAATGGAACCGCATGCATGTAACAACACAGCCATTTAAATCCATAAGACTACAATAGCCGGCAGAAATGTAACGGAATGTCACTCATTTATTGGTGTTGATTGCCTTAGTTTCCAATCCCCGGCCGCCCCCTTACATGTACAATCTGTGGAAAAATTGGAATGCGTACCACAAAATTTTTCCGAAGCGCGCGTCCCTCCTCCTCATCAATTATTCATGTCGGACCCCCCCCCCTCGCCAAAATCCTGCATCCGCCCCTGTGGAGGGACAACGGAGAAACGGATCGCTTATCTCTTTATCGCGCAATGGAATGAGAGTACAACGATCTACAGTTCTACGTTGGTTCCGTGTCATAAAACGGTGTCGTTATAGAGAAACAAACAATTTCCTGTTTCTCGTGCCCAGTCCTAAAATAATTCTTGGTCGTCGTCGTCTTCTAATACTTCTTCTTAGGAAGGTATAACTCGAGCTACGAACGGTTTTGAAGAACGGGAATAGTACCAATCGCTTCGAAATTTACTGGCACGTTATCCTATCATGTCATATAAACGCATATCACATTTAGAAAGAAACTACAGCGAAAAAGACCCTTATGCGGTAGTATGTTCTAAATAGGAATTGGTATTTGGCAAGTTATAAACGCTTTATAAAATTTATTTTAATTAATAATATTTAATCGATCCAACCAACGAGCGGAATATCTTAAGGAGCAAGACAAGAACAAAGCTATACATGTAGCCCGAGTGCGCTATCAAGAGTGTAAAAAGCACGGAAACAAGAGTGACAGAAATTTGACTGGAAAATTGAAATAGGTCTATATTTACACAAAATAACAGTGCATGTCTGAGTAATGGGCTAAATATAGGCCTATTTCAATTTTCCAGTCAAATTTCTGTCACTCTTTCCGTGCTTTTTACACCACCATTGGTCAATCCTGTATACCAACTACTTTCTCGGTAGAGAATGTTTTTATTTACTTGTAAATAAGGAAAGGCCACATATTTTTGAACCATACCTCGCAAAGTGTGGGCAGTTTCATCAAACGTGTGTGGCTAGGGTTAGGCTCTCTTTCATCGAACCGAGGCCCTTGAATAAAGGTTTTACTTTTAAGCACCACTATGAAGAATATTATGTGCTGCCATATGTGTGATGTGTGTGTGTGTGGGAGGGGGGCAAAGGTGTAAGGTTCAAAGGGGAAGGATTAATGATTTTGATCATATGACAGTGAACAGCAACTAAAATGCACAATTGCTCTGCACCTCTCGGCTGGTGAGGGTGTGTTTCTTGTTATAGTGCGCCAGTCGAGAAGCCTCACTGGCAGTCCTTTCAAAAATGTCGTTACTGTTTTGGGGTGTACCACTCCCCAAGTCACTTCTAACCTGTATGCAAGACTGATCCCTTTAACATCTAATGTATAAAGCTCAACTGTGCGACCTCCTCACTAACATTTGATTTGAGCTCATTATGTCACCACTCACACAATGCACACACACACACCGCACCATGCACAAGCACACACACACCATGCACAAGCACACACACTATGCACAAGCACACACACCATGCACAAGCACACACACACCATGTACAAGCACACACACCATGCATAAACACATACACCATGCACAAACACATACACACCATGCATAAGCACACACACCATGCACAAGCACACACACCATGCACACACACACACATACACCATGCACAAGCACACACACCATGCACAAGCACATACACATACACACCATGCACAAGCACACACACACACCATGCACAAGCACACACACACCATGCACAAGCACACACACACCATGCACAAGCACACACACCATGCACAAGCACACACACCATGCACACCCACACACAATCCACAAGCACACACACACAATGCACAAGCACACTGCATATGTCGTGGTGCATGCCGCATTGTTTGGTGGGTCACACGCAATGTCATTGTTCCGTCAAGGTGGTTTGGTATAACTAGGTCCCCAAATTTTTTAGGTTAGCTATATGCCCATGATGACTGTTTAATAAACTTTCATTCCAGATCACTGGGGCAGACTGGTTGCTACAAGTGATGTGACTAACTCACAGTAAGGGAGTTGATAGGTGCTGTTTGCGAGGAGGGTGAACTGGAACAATGGCTGCCCCAAAGTCCCAAGAAGGGACACAAAAAGCAGCATTCCAAAGCACACAAGTTTGGCACCTGTAACAAGAAGTAAGGAAGGGATAGGCAAATTGGTGAGGGATATGACACAATAAATCATCAGCTTGTTCCTAAGGCTGTGTTATTATAAAATGGAGTTGTGACAAATTGGTGGGATTAGTCTACACTTCTTGTTGGTAATTGTGGTCATTCAACTGTATGCACAAAGCGGCTAGCTTCTTGTAAAGGAGTATTACATGGATAGTTAGCACATTACACTTAACTCTTTCGTAAAATCATTGTTTTGTTAACTGGCTTCCGTGAATTAATTAAGAACTCTAAACCCACAAGCGTTACGCCTTGCTCCCTGATAGGTATAAATAGCTCAGTTCGCATTAAGACTTTTGCGGGGTTAGCGAGTGTTGGCAAGCAAGACCTTATGGTCGAGGTATGGTGTTTCAGTGGCTTGGGGTCCCTCACCATCTCCTCCCCAAGACCATGCTCGCGGAGAGTGGTACATGTCCACAGCATGTACGTAAGGCCGGTTCTTCTTGTGCGAGACTGCTTAGGCATTTGCATAAATGATACCGAAAGTTGAACGAGCCCTCGTGACGGCTCTAACGCCACCTTTCAATACACTTGTCTCCAATCTGGCTTCTGTTGACTTGGTGGTGTCACTCAGCAGATCCATTCAAACAGAGAGGAGAAATTGCTGTACACGCCCTACGCCAGGGGTTACTCTAAGAAGTGACCAGGTGTAGGGGTCCACTCTTGTTTTTAAAAGTCTTATTTTTTTCTTTAGGCACACAAATTTCATTTTCACAGTGCATATGTGCATGTGTGCTCTTGTTGGTTTCCTATGGCAGTTACATGTACTCTGTCTAACTTAGGTTCTGCACGTGGGTCAATGTGGAGGCAGTTTGGTTTCATTCAATTCATCAGGTTGGCTGATATGTGGTGTGCTTGTGCCATGTGCTCAGGAGAGCATGTGTGGTATAGGAGCATGCATGTGGTATAGGAGCATGTGTGGTGTGGGAGCATGTGTGGTGAGCATGTGTTAGTGAGAGTGTATCACACCACTGTTAGTTTGAGTGGGCTGGGGACTTCCTTATGAGTGCAATGAAATACACATGTCCTCAGCTGTTGTGTGTTCTTGTTCTGATGTAGATAATTTCAACTGTACCCTTCCTCTGTCTTCATTCCTTCTTTTTGTCCCATGGTCCTCTTAATAATGCCACACACACACACATACACATACACACACACACACACACATACACATATACAGACCTGATTCCAAACCCGTTCCAGCTGTAGACATTGTTCGTCACTACCTCCCAGACGTGGTCACGTCAACAGCAGAGGACTGGGGAGGAATCAGCTGGGAGCGATACAGGGACTGGTTTGCCTCAGCCAGTCACATTGGGTGAGAACCTCTGTGATGTTGACTTCGAAGTCGAAGACCCTCACCACACGGGAAGAACTGCCACTGCAAAGTGTAGTCGTTTGTACTGGCGGATGCCTCCTGTTGTCGTCCATTGTATGGATCTGGCCATCTTTGATATGATGGGTGCTTGTGGTGTGGCCATTCCCTCACTCATCTCTCTGGTCTACTTCCTCATCTTCCTTCTGAAGGCTACAATGTTGGCATGCCATTGTGATCAATTGAATAGGTGGCTGACTGTAAGAATGCTGCTACTTGTCTACACGGGATGCCACATTGTGGTGCTGTATCTGTACCAGTTTGAGGTGGCGCAGAACCTGATCCCTCTGCAACCTAGCAAAACTACAGCCAGTTTGGTGGGAAGGTGAGTGATAGAAGAGAGGAAGGGAGAGGGGATGGCGAAGAGGAAGAGAGAGGGGATGGGGAAGAGGAAGAGGGAGGGGAGGGGGAAGCTTTCTGTGAATGTAGGAGGGATGTTTCTTTATTCATACATGCTTTGGTAGTATGTTTGTAAGACGCTCACATACATCTACATGCACACACATACATCTACATGCACACACGCTCACATACATTTACATGCACACACGTACACACACACTCACATACATCTACATGCACACATGTACACACACACTCACATACATCTACATGCACACACATACACACACACGCTCACATACATCTACATGCACACACACACTCACATACACTACGCGCACACACATGCTCACATGCATCTACATGCACACACACTGCAGTTGTGTGCACCAATTGTACCAGACCAACTGAGCTAATGGCATGTCCCACTGTGCCTAATAATTACATCGTCAGCCCTGTGTTCCTGTGTGTTCTCTTCTGGTTTGTTTCAACTGATCTTACATTGTGGCTATCTACACCTGTGAGTTGGAATGGGGAAGAGGAGGCTAACAGATTAGGGTAGTTGATTTTTGGTGGGGAAGGGAGAGGGTGAGGGTGGGATGGTGTAGGGATTGTGTAATGTGTGGAAGTGGAAGGTGAGTAGGAGAGGAGGAGGGCACTAAGTGAACAACACGCATCATAGTTATAATTCTAAGCAGTACCTCTTTTAGGCAGGCCTGTGGAAAGGTAAACACACCTACTACCTGATTCTGGGAACACAGAAGCAACCTCCAGCGACTGTACGTACTGTATGTTTTGTAGACCACACATGGGTATAGTCACACATGCACTCACATTCACACATGTACCACACATGCAGTCACACATGTCCACACATGCACACAGTCACACATGCACCACACATGCACCACACATGCACACAGTCATACACCTGTGCCCATACCTCATTCATCTGTGTACTGAAAATGCATTACTTCATGTGGTTTCTTCGTTAGGTTGTCAATTTGGCACCAGAACAGGCAGAGGAACCTGTAAATGTTCAGAGCAGTGCTACAGGCAGTGAATCCCAACATACTGGAATGAGTGACCCATCTGTATTCTCTATCGTTGAAGTTAAGAAGAAGGGAAACTTTTTTACCGCAAGGTGAAGAGGGGACTTGGTACAAAGGCCCCTGTCGTATGGAGGGCACTGATGAGAGTCAACTTTGTGTTCTCCATAGTGGCAATGATGGTAAGAGGCTGCCATTACATGTTGGGTACTGCATGTGTTGCATGTTGGGTACTTCATACCTGCACAATGGGCTGTATTTGTCAGAGGATATGAAATCAGGGCTTTTAGGACATATGGTTGAAGGTCCACAATCACCAACCTCCACTGGCATCCACTAGCCTTTAGGTATGTACAATCCGAATCCATCATAATTCACCTGGAGTTTTAAAAACTCTTTCAATAGAATGTGGGCACCTTTAATATCCACGTTCAGTGCCCACTGGGTTCTGATGTAGCGACTATTGTAGCTTTGTCCCCAGGACAAACCTAGATATAATCATTATAAGCAACTCTTCTTTCAACTCTACGTTGGAGGTAGCAACACTTGGACCTTGTACAGGTTTTCATGACTGAATTAGCCATGTGTGTGTGTATCTGTGTGTGTGTGTGTGTGTGTGTGCGTGTGCGTGTGTGTGTGTGTGTGTGTGTGTGTGTGTGCAGATGATTGGCCCAAAGTAAACCATGTACTGAGTAATAAGATATCCTAATTGTTCAGGTTGTTCTCATCGGGGAGGACCACATCAGGAGATTCAACTGCCCTTAGTGGACATGAGAGTGGCTTGTGCACTGGTAGTTAGGTTAGTTAATTAATTTCTCCCCTTAGATACAGGGCGGTACTGCATGTGATGGGTACTCTCCATGTGTTAGGTACTTCGATAAGCCAGTCTCCGTGCACATTTTGTAAATCTGGTACAAACATCTCTTTCCTAAGACGTCTCTACTTGGGATCAACGGTTTTGAAGAACGGCAATAGTACCAATCGCTTCGAAATTTACCGGCACGTTATCCTTACATGTCATATAGACATACATATATCCAGTTCTAATTTTAAAATAATGATATGTATTAATACTTTTAGGCAGTCTAAACTGCACCAAAATTATTTGGTGTTCCTTTCTAAGTTTAGTTGTTACTTTGGATAGTGAAGTTGTTTTCTAAAAATGCCTTCGCGTAATCAAAAGAAGAGATCTAAGCAACGAGCGGAATACCTCCAAAAGCAAGACGAGAACAAAGCTAAAGCCCGAGCGCTCTACAAGGCCAATCCAGAAAAAAAGAATGCCTCTGTACGCGACAGCTACAAGGCCGATCCCGAAAAGAAGAAGGCCTCCGTACGCGACAGCTACAAGGCCGATCTGGAAAAGATGAAGGCCTCTGCACGCGACAGCTACAAGGCCGATCCCGAAAAGAAGAAGGCCTCCGTACGCGACAGCTACAAGGCCGATCTGGAAAAGATGAAGGCCTCTGCACGATACAGCTACAAGGCCGATCCCGAAAAGAAGAAGGCCTCTGCACGCGACAGCTACAAGGCCGATCCCGAAAAGAAGAAGGCCTCTGCACGCGACAGCTACAAGGCCGATCCCGAAAAGAAGAAGGCCTCAGCTGTACGCGACAGCTACAAGGCCGATCCAGAAAAGATGAAGGCCTCTGCACGCGACAGCTACAAGGCCGATCCCGAAAAGAAGAAGGCCTCTGTACGCGACAGCTACAAGGCCGATCCCGAAAAGAAGAAGGCCTCTGCACGCGACAGCTACAAGGCCGATCCCGAAAAGAAGAAGGCCTCTGCACGCGACAGCTACAAGGCCGATCCCGAAAAGAAGAAGGCCTCTGTACGCGACAGCTACAAGGCCGATCCCGAAAAGATGAAGGCCTCTGCACGCGACAGCTACAAGGCCGATCCCGAAAAGAAGAAGGGCTCTGTACGCGACAGCTACAAGGCCGATATTGAATATAAGCGATCTGCTAAAAGGTGGCGATATGAAGAGGACCTCGAGGAGAACCGTGCTGCTAAAAGGCGGCGATATGAAGAGGACCTCGAGGAGAACCGTGCTGCTAAAAGGCGGCGATATGAAGAGGACCTCGAGGGAAACCACGCTGCTAAAAGGCAGAAATACGAGGACAATTCAGCTGCCATTAAAGCATCTGAAAGGAGTCGGTATTGGAATGACCCTGGCTAAAAGTGCTGCCGAGAGGACGCGGTACCGCAGGGGTCACAGAACTACCGCGACCACCCAAAGGTATGTTATGGCATGTTGCCTGCGGCAATATAGGATTGATTGAGGGTTGATGAATGTCATTAATAAAACTTCACTAGCGTCTGGAGGGACAACAGAGAAACGGATCGCTTGTCTCTTTATCGCGATGGAATGAGAGCACAACGATCTACAGTTCTACGTTGGTTTCGTATTCTTCCCTGCTACACGCTTGTATCGCGACAGCTACAGGCCGATCCCGAAAAGAAGAAGGCCTCTGTACGCGACAGCTACAAGGCCGATCACGAAAAAAAGAAGCCTCTGCACGCGACAGCTACAAGGCCGATCCCGAAAAGAAGAAGGCCTCCGTACGCGACAGCTACAAGGCCGATCCCGAAAAGATTAAAGCCTCTGCACGCGACAGCTACAAGGCCGATCCCGAAAAGAAGAAGGCCTCTGTACGCGACAGCTACAAGGCCGATATTGAATATAACAGGTTGCCAACCCTCCCGGCTAAACCTTGAGTCTGCAGATTTTCAATTATATCTCCAGGTCTCAAGGGAAGCGGTCCGACTCTCAAGGTTTTCCCCCACTAATGCATGCATGCGCTAGGCCTATATCTAGCGCTTTATAATAATATGCACTTTGCCGTAATCATATAGTAGTACCAATTATAAGCAGATTACTGTAATTCCTCGTAACTTAACTATTGTCGATATAATTTATTAATCTTTTGTTCTCGATTAATACAAAAAATATGGCAGAAAAACGCTCTACGTCTCCATCCGATTTAGAAACAAGCGCTTGTGACTGTGAACGAGGAATCCAACCAGATCCATCGAAAAAACGCAAGATAAAGTACAAGACTAAATTTTCAAAAAAAAATTGATAAAGACCTGGCCTTTCATTGTTGCGGTACCTGGAGATATCTACGCCTTTTCGTGTACAGTGTGCTCTAGGAAAGTGTCATGTCAGTACCAGGGAGTACGTGATGTGAAAGATCACATAAGCTGTAAAAACCATCAAATACTGGCTAAGGAATCACTGTTACAGCCTAAGCTTTCGTTTCCTTCTGTCGATCCACTTACGCAGAAGGTATATAGATGCTATATATTAAATACTCACTATAATGCTTTCCTCTTAAGGTTGTTTGAGCATGCTCGAACAACCTTATAATTAGAAGGAAAGCAATATAGTGAGTATTTAGCGCAGAAGTGAAGTTGACAAACTTTTTAGTTCAGCATAACCTACCGTTATCCATTGCTGATGATCTGGAACAGCTGTTATTTTCACAGACAGCCAAATTGCTAAAGCGTATGCAAGGGGCAGGACAAAAACCACGTGCGTACTAAATAATGCTATAGCTCCACACTTTACAAGTAAGTATTATTCTACCGATTGCAAAAATGCAATTTCCATTTACTTTTTTAATTGTTTTACTTGTGGAAGCAATGTAAAATGTTATGTGTTTTGTTTTTTCTTGTGCATTTTTAATTATTTGAAGTTCATTACTTGGCAATGGTATAAGTTATTTTCACTAGAGGATTACATTCAGTTCATTAATATAGGACTTATACATCATCAGTCCCCTCAATTTATGGATTGACCTGTATAAAAAACTCCAGGTTTTATATTTTGGCAGGTTGGCAACCCTGATATAAGCGATCTGCTAAAAGGCAGCGATATGAAGAGGACCTCGAAGAGAACCGTGCTGCTAAAAGGCGGCGATATGAAGAGGACCTCGAGGAGAACCGTGCTGCTAAAAGGCGGCGATATGAAGAGGACCTCGAGGAGAACCGTGCTGCTAAAAGGCGGCGATATGAAGAGGACCTCGAGGAGAACCGTGCTGCTAAAAGGCGGCGATATGAAGAGGACCTCGAGGGAAACCGCGCTGCTAAAAGGCAGAAATACGAGGACAATTCAGCTGCCATTTCCTGTATTAAGGGCTTTCACTAGGCTGCTTTATAAAGCTCGCAAATGCCACATGAACCTTTTTAGCTATTGATTCAGCACTTTCTAGTGGAAGTATTGACGAGCTGATACCTTTTCTGGGCTTGAAGGAGAATTTGTCAGATTTGTTTAGTGTGGATGGAGTTGAGCATCCCGTAGTTAGTGAAGACCACTCATCATCTGGTCTAGGCTGCATTGAGAGAGGCTTGAAAGTTACGCATGCTGACCTTATAGCTGAGCTACAATCCAAGTTCAATGACGATGCAGAGTTTGCATGTTGTAGCTGTGAACGATTATGCCAGCGCAAATAAGTGTCTCGTGTAAACTTTAGCCTTGACAAATATGAAACTGACGCATGGCAAAGAACGAAAGCCCATGTTTTGCAGAATTGTGTCACTGAACAACTAATATACATTTGTCAGTACTGCCGACCATTTCTAAACAAGAATACTATACCAGCTAGAAGTGTTCTAAATGGGCTTGTTACTGAACCCATACCAGAGGAACTAAAGTTGCTAAATGCTCTCAGTAAACAACTGATTCAGAGAACAAAGGCTTTTCAGATAATTGTGCGGCTTGGAACATACTCTGGTAAAGTGCCACCATATAACGCACTGCAAGCCTGTAGAGGTTACATGTTCTTTCTGCCACTGCCACTAAATAAAACATGGGACACTTTATCAGAAGTTGAACTTGGTAGGACTGACCTTCTTGTGGCTTTGCCTGACCCTCAATTGTACATAATTGTAAATGGTGTTCCAACTAAGGATAAAGTTGTATGGCAAACACTAGTGGATGTAAATGCTGTAAAGTTAGCCATTCAAAAACTCAAAGAAATTAATTGGCTCTATAAAAATGTGGATGATGCATCATTAGATGAGGCAGCTAAAGGTATTGTTGAAATAGTTGACAAAGCTTCTAGCACAATGTTAGAAAAAGCGTCGACTGATGATGTGGCTGCTTTACATGCGTACACTATTCGATCCCTTGACCAACAAGGGTCAATAAAAACGGATGTTGAGCAGTACAAGATGCAAAATGTTAAAGACAGTCCTATTGAAAGCAGACAGAGACATCTTGACGTGATGTGCTTTCCAACACTCTTTCCCTCTGGGCAGTTTGGTGAATTTCACCATCGAGACATGCACTTATCAGCATCTGAGTATGCTAAATCTCGGCTGCTCAACAAAGATTCTTGGTTCAGAAAAGATCCGCAATATATTTCCTTTTTGTTATGGCAGCAAGAGATGCGGCAGATTTCTGCAGGCATTTACAATGTTCTTAAAACGACATCTAAGGGTAAAGTGCCTGTGCATGAATTCCTTTCCAGAGTTTCAAATTCTGATTAAGATGTAGAAGCAAATCTTTCCACCATATTTCAATCTGTGCGTGGGACTAAGCAGTACTGGTTCCATAGAAGTAGTGAATTGAAATGCATGCTGAGAGAGTATGGATCGCCAACTTTTTAAATTACTTTAAGCTGTGCAGAGTTCAACTCAACCCACATAGATAGGTACCTAAGGAAGGTCATTGACCATCCTCCTAGCTATCCCATATCTAAGCTTTGCATTGAAGATCCTGTTTCTGTATCCAAAAAATTCGCTGCAAATTTTCATGATTTTTTTAACACTGTTCTACTAAAAGGATCCGTGCTGGGGGTAGTAGAACATTTCTTTTGGAAAAAAGAATATCAGATGCGGAGAGCCCCTCATTATCATGCATTATTGTGGATTCAGGGAGCACCAGAGATTGGGAAGAGTAATCCAAATAACGTTCTTGCATGGATCCAAGAGCGCATAACATGCAAAATCCCTGATGCTGCCCTCAACCCTGAACTCCATGCATTGGTCACTAAATATCAAATGCATAAATGTACCAACTACAGAATATAGTCCGGGCTACGGAACCCCCAAAATTGCGGACTGTAGGACAAACGGATAGTAGCGATGCGAAGCTTAGCTTACGAAGGGTTGGTTGGCAAGAGAAAAATAGCGGACATTATCGCGGATGGACTGTATCGAAGCGGACACTATCGAGGGTAGACTGGATTGCAAACGCAGGCAAAAGCTCAAAAGGGGGTTTATCACTAAATGCAGATTTAATTTTCCACGTGACGTGACTGAGCATGCAGTGCTAAACCCAGTGGAGGAATGCCTCAAATCTAGGGAAAAAATTTACCTCCATCCTCAAGCTGAACAGGAATGCAGAGTGAATGATTACAATCCACTACTGCTTCTGCTGTGGCAGGCCAATATGGACGTACAGTTCACTGCCGAATCATCGTTAACCCTAGCTCATTATGTAATAGGGTACGTAATCAAAGCAGAGAAGAGTAACATGCAGGAAGTATGGCAAGAGGTCAATTCAAATAGCAGTATCTACAGCAAGCTTTGGTCCTTTGGTGTAAGGAGCTTACGTTCCAGAGAGTGTGGTCTCTATGAAGCCAGTGACCTCTTACTTGGAGACAACCTTACTGAGAAATCAGTAACTGTGAAATGGGTTGGTACTGCAATGCCTCAGAAACGAAAACGCAGGATTAAGAGTCATAAAAAGCTTGTTGAAGTTGAAAAGCTTGATCCCAGTTCCACAGATATATTAGAGGGGAGTGTGGTTGACATATTTACCCTGCTAGGCCAAAAGAGTTGGAGTATGTGTGCCTGTATGATTTTGTACAGTGGTACGAGTATTGCGGGGCTAGCAGTGATGGCACTAGGGCTTACCAGAAGTTTAAAAAGCCTCTTCTTCCAAATCACAAGCTGTTTGATCCCTCAAATGAAAACCAGAGAGGACTATTACTATTCTCTCATGTTACTATTCATTCCATTTCGAAATGAATGTGATATGGTGAAAGAAGGGGAAACAGCTGAGGTTGCTTTTAACCGTCACATTGGTAGTAATGTTGATCTGTCAGAACACCATAAAAAATTGCAGGCATTGCTGAAAGCGCAGACTACAGTGAAGAAAATCAATGAAGCAAGAGAGGAGGAAGGGGTTGTTGCACCTCCTGCAGAGGAAGATGCTTTCTTTAGCGGTGAAGCTAAGGCAGCAATGGAAGATGTGTTCCATCTGAATGAGTTACACACTGATACGGTTGAAGATCGGGTTGCTAAGCAACTACGAATCTTCAATAACATTAATGACCATCTTTGCCACGAAAAACTGCATGAGAATAGCAAATGCTCCTGTACTACACATAAGCCATTGTCTATGTTCATTAGTGGTGTGGGTGATACAGGAAAATCCTTCCTAATTCATACGATCCGAGGAAAGGTTAATGTTTAATCTCCCGCAATCCTTATTTAATCATAGATTGATCAGTACGAACTTACTTACGTTACGCGTGACGCTTATTTAAGTAAGCAAGCTAAAATCGATGGTTTCGTGCTTAAAATGTACTTCCAGAAGTTCAAATTTAAACCACAGTATCACCACTCATACTGCACCACTACTGTACGTAGATTTTTGCCTTCACTCTTCTAGTTATGGCCATGCCATGTATGAAAACCAGTAAGTGTGCAATGACCCGTTTATTATTTTTTAAAAAGCGATACGAAGCCTATAACACACTTTACTTACGAAGTCTTTCATACAATAGTACAGGGTATCGATGGACGAACCTAATATGTGGTTTTTTCACGTTCTCTATTTTCAGAGGACTGCTAAAACATGCAAAATACTGCTCACACACAAAATTACGCAGCCATATGTCTCGTACCCAGCCTATTACTTTTACGTATTTCATGCAATGTTGGGGATGTCGCACGTATAATTAGAATACATGTCGTAGGGGTGAATGAGGGTCAAAGAGACCACTCGCTTTCTTGGCTTCGATACACATAGGCAGTTATTCTCTCCCCGCTAAAGCAGTTTTTCGGCGTTCCGCATAAAATAAAAGCATTTTCTAGTTTCTATCTATGTCGTACCATTAGAGCGCGTAACTTTTTTTCTACGCACATGTACACGTAAGGCAAGCTCTTTTTGAACCAGAGTTACGAGGCGCTAAAACTTTAACTCCTCTGTAATACAAAATCACCATTTCAATATTATACGCGATCCGTGGGCTTTGGTAGTTTTGGGCTAAAGATTGCTTACTTAAGTAAGCAAATTCTTACTTAAGTAAGCACCTGATCAATCTATGATTAAGGATGGCCATCCTTAAATAGGATGATGACCACTTTCTAAAAGAATGATGTAAACTTGGTGCATGCTTTGTTTTATATTAGTGATTCACTAGATTCAAGATCATGCAGATCAGCAATACTGCCGCAATTAAAACAGGTTTGGCTTGCTCAAAAACCGGTATTACAGTGTATATACGGCGAAACCGCCACTGATTTGCCGCTGGCGATATAGCAGTGAGCAAATTAACTCAAAGCGACATATGGCAAGGAAGGACAGGTTTCTGGTAGCTCTAGGGGTAGAATGTACACTGTCAGATGGATTTGTGGAACAATATCTACGGCCTCGACAATCTACGCTCACTTACCGGCCAGTACTTCCAAAGATCGAAGCGATTGCATACACTCGAAAGCGTCAAGCTAAGCAACCCTGCTTAGATGCCGAGGGGAGCCACAGAAAGCGACGGATGTAGTTCCTCAGTACGGATGGATGACATACATGTAGGCCCAGGTGACCAATGTGGCAGCACTGCACACTGGCACTGCATGATTCGTCAAATGACAGTGACAGCGACAGCAACAGTAGGCCTAGGCAATGGCGTGGTCTCCTCTCGAGTCTGGGGCTAAGATCCACTAAGCTCGAACACATATCGTATGCCAATTGACAAAGCTTCCTAGATTTCCCATACCCCCCCTCCCAACGCACCATTCTACATGGTATTGTACTCAATAATAGGACTAGAAAGCACACTGTTCGATGGAGTGGCGGCAGAACAACCACATGCAGTGCACGTGGTTTCAGTGAGGCTAAGGTACGTCCTGCACGCTGGCGTTTGAGCAGAAGGGAGCACCTACATCAGTATACGTCATTATACAAATGCTTGATATTATTAATTTTGAAGTGGTTATGGTGTAAATAAGCATAACTTATTAATCACAAGTTATTTCTTCGACGAATCTGGCTGTGAGTATAGCTGAATCAAGTGGCTATCAGAGAAAATCAAGATTTTAAAAATCATTATGGTTTTATGGTCAATAATCTCTACTGTTGTGATCCTTATTTAAGGATGGTGTCAATCCTTAAATAAGGATGTGCCACTTCCTCCCTGTTTTACCACATGGACATTGATCATATTGACATCATTTAACGTTTGTTATGGAGGCTAATCAGTATACAATTGACCAATACCATTTGTTTTATCTTACTTACTTGGTTAGCAAAAATATGCAATGTAAAAGATGATCCTTATTTAAGGATAATGACATCCTTAAATAAGGATTTTTCCCTGGAGATTAAACATTAATGAACTTTGGAAGGATAACAAAGATTCCATCAGGTGTGCACTCGCAGCTCCTACGGGATTGGCTGCATTTAACATAGATGGTGTGACTGTACATAGACTTTTTCAACTACCAATAGAGCATGATTCTAAGACATCGACTTACTGGTCACTTCCTAAAGAATCACTTAAAGTAATGCGGAACAGTTTCATGCATGTAAAGTTAATCATCACTGATGAGGTTAGCATGCTATCAAGCCTGACCCTAGCTTAAATTCATTTGAGGCTTGAAGAGTTGTTTGGAGGTGATCAATGGTTTGGGTCCATGAACATTCTGTTCTATGGTGATTTACTAAAGCTCCCTCCTGTTAATGGTTCTATGGTGTTCCAAAACGTTTCCAATAAAATCATTGCCGCAAGGCTAGGCTGTGTGACAGCAGTAAACATTTGGAAAGAATCTGTAGTGTATGATGAACTGACCATAAATGAACGACAAAAACGGGACCCAGAATTTGGTCAGTTATTAAATGAAGTCAGGGTGAATTGAATATCTGATAAAACTGTTGCACTTTTAAACACTGCTGTCATAAAATGCACAGCGGTAGAAAAATTCCAAGAACTATTAGGCCAGGGTTTGTCCCCTGTGTGTCTGTTTGCTACGAGACAATGTTGTGACCAATTTAACACAGAGATGCTTTCAAAAGCAGGCTCACAAATAGTACACATGTCGTGCATAGATGAGTTTGATGAAACAGCAGGGAAAGTGAAGTGGACTAAAAGGGCATCATCTGCACTAGAAAAGTTAAATAAAGATTGTAATATGACTGCTGGTCTAGAGGCAGAGCTAAAACTGGCTGTAGGTGTTAGAGTCATGCTAAGACGGAATCTAGATACCAGTCAAGGGTTGGTTAATGGAGCACTGGGTACTGTTTCTGCTATTAGCAAGGACTGCATTCAGGTTACATTTGATCACACTCCTAAATTGCAGTTTAAAATTGAACGTGTGCGTAGTAGGTTTCAAATATTACGCCATTTCTATGTGTACAGAAAACAGTTTCCTTTAATATTGGCATTTGCAGTTACAATCCATAAATGCCAAGGTTTGTCATTAGACTGTGCAATTGTGGACCTGTCTAGGGATGTATATGCAACAGGAATGGCCTATGTTGCTATGTCACGTGTGAGAACACTGGCTGGTCTGTATCTCTTAGCATTTGATCCTATATCGATAAAAGTCAGCAGGGAGTGTACTGAAGAAGTAAACAGGTTACGTAAACAATATAGAATTGACATTCCGTGTATAGAGCTGTCTGCACTACCTAAACCAATAAAGAGTAAACCTCAGCGTATAGGTCTGACATGTGACAATATACCTCCCCAACCTAGCACATCCACCAAAGCCCAGGTTAAATCCACTGTTTGTAATCCTATAAAATCAAAGACATCAGAAAGTGGAAAAAGACCTAGAGGGCGGCCACCTAAGCAGTGTGCACCCAGTTCATCTACTATAGATCTTACTGTGGGTGATGTAAGGGTGCTTCAAGCAGAGAGAGAAACCACTTGGACACATCTCCGGTATTACCAAACGGATGAAGTGTGGCAACGTGAGAAATGTACACAACTGGGCCTTAGATTCCACAATACAAATAATTTTGAAATTGGTGGCCCCAACGTATTTTTAAATCGCCCTAACACTGAAAGAATATTGGGAGCAATAGGCGATGGCAATTGCCTCTTCAGATGTTTCTCACAAATAATAACTGGTTCACCAGATCAGCACTATGCTGTGAGAATGTGTATCATTAGGCACATGCGAGACATATCTCACCTTATAATAATATCTGAACAATATGAGGGGGGGATGATATTGAGACATATATAGTTACCACAAAAATGGGTCAGATGGGTAGCTATGGTACACATATTGAAATGTTGACACTATCACACCTACTGTTGTGTAATGTAAACTCTTTTGATGCTGTGGCTTCAAATTGGCAGACCCTGGTCAGATTGATCCGAACATTCCTCAAAATGTTGAAAGAAAATCAATGTATATTTACTGGACGAATGGAAATCATTTTGATGTTATAACCTCACAGCTGCCATAAAGAGTCCAGTTTAGCTAACCATTGGACTAAATTGCACTGTAGCAGTCCAGTCCCTTGTAGTGGTGGCATATACATTGCTGACAAACTTCTGATCGCTATGCTTGTCTGCACTTAATACTATCACTGAGTCCTTTGTCCACCAAATATTGTGATTGAACTGGTCTAGCTGACAGAACCAGACCAAGGCTGTAATTCAGCCTATTTATATGGTGTATGCATGTATTTGTGTATTTGTGTATCTGTGTATTTGTGTATATTGCGTATAATAATACAAGGCTCAGATTTTCTTTTGTAGCAAGTGGCTGCAGACAGTTGCCTTGCATTGTGTATGTCACCAGTTGTTGAGTTGTGTCCAGCAAGACCACTAAATGGTAACCATAGCAGTAGACCAGTTGAAGCCACATATTGCATTCACATGGAAGTAATGAAAATTCAATTCTGCCAAAAGCAGGCTACAATGAGTGAGCTGGTGCTCATGACACCCCCACCTTTGAGTGGATAATACATATATCTCTGCAAACCAACAGAGATATATGGGGGACCTGCTCCCATGGCCAATGTAAATACTACATTTATGTATATGGTGTGTTTGCAAACTGCAATTTATAATCCATGTTGGGGATGCACAACAATTCATGATACATGCAAAAGTGTGGTATTCACCTAACTTAAGCCAATCCCATGTACATTTCAAGTGCTTTGTCCATTGAACACACCACCAGCACTAGCAGCAGACTTTCTTGCCACCACATGCCACCATATCATGATCAGTCTTGTACTGTTGCACATCAACTTGTTATAGCCACCATCAGGTACTTCTACTCTCACATTTATGTACAGACATTCTGCCCACACTCATAAGCTGCAGACCCTGTCCACAGATATTATATACTCACCTGAAAACATATCCTTATCAATCTACATGGTGCCATGTTATTCCCAGATCTACATGTACATGCAGTCATGTAGTTCACTTCCTGAGTTCCCACACTATCCATCTTTACTGCATGTAGGCCTCCATGTTTAGATTGGGGCATTTTCAAATTTGACCAATAAAATTTTAGCACATGCCGTTAATATGATGGAATTGGACCAATAGAATTATAGCACAGTCTGCACACGTGTTAAGGCTTTGCAGGTATAAAAGTCAGTCATGCACTCGCTGAATTATAGTGCACTTTGCAAAAAGAGGTAAGAATTTAATAATACTGTAATATAATTAATTTCTGTCACTCTGGTATTACTAAATATTAAATATGTGGATACACGTGTAAACTTGAAAAACGAATAAGGTAAAAAATTTTTTAATCATACTCTCTGTCTATGTCACGTACATGTCGATGGCAGCTGAAGACCTGAGGGGATTTTTTTACCAACGAGGGGTCAGAGGAGGAAGAGGATGACATATACATCCTCCGACTCCTCTCACCTTGATCCCGCCACCTCCAGAAGCCCCACTCCTGCCACCACCAGCAGCACTGCCCCCACCACTACCAGCAGCGCTACCCCCACCGGCACCACCAGCGCTACCCCCGCCGGGACCACCAGCGCTGCCCCCGCCGGTGCTCTGGCGGCACAACCAGCAGCGATACTCCCGCCGCCACCACCACCAGCTGCGCTCCCGCCGGTACCACCGCCTGTGCTCCCTCCCTGGCCTGCATGGCCACTGCCACCCTGGCTGAATGCAGCACGGCGGGGAGGCTGGGGAGGAGGACGTCCCCGCAGGAGATGAGGGCGCGGGCGAGGACAATTAATAATTAACACAACTCATTCATATAATTATAATAATTATTATTAAAGTTATTTGTTATCTGAACCTGCGGCAGCAGGTTCAATATAGGATTGATTGAGGGTTGATGAATGTCATTAAAAAAACTTCCCTAGCGTCTGGAGGGACAACGGAGAAACGGATCGCTTATCTCTTTATCGCGATGGAATGAGAGCACAACGATCTACAGTTCTACGTTTGTTCCGTGTCATAAAACGGTGTGGTTATAGAGAAACAAACAATTTCCTGTTTCTCGTGCCCAGTCCCAAAATAATTCTCCATCGTCGTCTTCTTCTTAGGAGGGTATAACTCGAGCTAGGAACGGTTTTGGAGGACGGGAATAGTACCAATCGCTTCGAAATTTACCGGCACGTTATCCTTACATGTCATATAGACATACATATATCAAGTTCTATTTATTAATAATTTTAGGCAGTTATAAATACTCTAACCTGCACTAAATTTATCCAGTTTAATCTGAACCTGCGGCAGCAGGTTCAATATAGGATTGATTGAGGGTTGATGAATGTCATTAATAAAACTTCACTAGCCTCTGGAGGGACAACTGAGAAACGGATCACTTATCTCTTTATCGCGGCGGAATGGGAGCACAACGATCTACAGTTCTACGTTTGTTCCGTGTCATAAAACGGTGTGGTTATAGAGAAACAAACAATTTCCTGTTTCTCGTGCCCAGTTCTAAAATAATTCTCCATCGTCGTCGTCGTCGTCGTCGTCGTCTTCTTCTTCTTCTTCTTCTTAGGAGGGTATAACTCGAGCTAGGAACGGTTTAGAAGGACGGGAATAGTACCAATCGCTTCCAAATTTACCGGCACGTTATCCTTACATGTCATATAGACACATATCATTTTCTATTTAATAATGTATGCAATAGATATTTATTAATAATTTTAGACAGTATAAATACTCTAACCTGCACTTAAAATATCTGGTGTTCCTAATATCGCAGTTTAGTTGTTGCTTTGGCTAGTGAAGTTGTTTTTCTAAAAATGCCTTCGCGTAATCAAAAGAAGAGATCTAAGCAACGAGCGGAATACCTCCAAAAGCAAGACGAGAACAAAGCTGAAGCCCGAGCGCTCTACAAGGCCGATCCCGAAAAGAAGAAGGCCTCTGTACGCGACAGCTACAAGGCCGATCCCGAAAAGAAGAAGGCCTCTGTACGCGACAGCTACAAGGCCGATCCCGAAAAGAAGAAGGCCTCTGTACGCGACAGCTACAAGGCCGATCCCGAAAAGAAGAAGGCCTCTTTACGCGACAGCTACAAGGCCGATCCCGAAAAGAAGAAGGCCTCTGTACGCGACAGCTACAAGGCCGATCCCGAAAAGAAGAAGGCCTCTGAACGCGACAGCTACAACGCAGATATTGAATCTAAGCGATCTGCTAAAAGCTAAAAAAGTGGCGATATGAAGAGGACCTCGAGGAGAACCGTGCTGCTAAAAGGCGGCGATATGAAGAGGACCTCGAGGAGAACCGTGCTGCTAAAAGGCGGCGATATGAAGAGAACCTCGAGGAGAACCGTGCTGCTAAAAAGCGGCGATACGAAGAGGACCTCGAGGAGAACCGTGCTGCTAAAAGGCGGCGATATGAAGAGGACCTCGAGGAGAACCATGCTGCTAAAAGGCGGCGATATGAAGAGGACCTCGAGGGAAACCGCGCTGCTAACAGGCAGAAATACGAGGACAATTCAGCTGCCATTAAAGCATCTAAAAGGAGTCGGTATTGGAATGACCCCGCTGTCCGATTGGCTAAATGTGCTTCCGAGAGGACGCGGTACCGCAGGGGTCACAGTACTACCACTACCACCCAAAGGTATGTTATGGCATGTTGTATTAACATTAAAAAGCTGTGCATGCAACATTTGTAGAGTATAGTCGGGCGGTGTTTGGTCGGGCTTGTCACCCTACTACCTGACCAAACGCGGTAGTAGGGCCCGCCCAACTATGTACAGCACGGATCTGCACAAAACCATTCACTTCACATGTAAAGCATGCAACTGTGTACAGTAGTAGTGTCTATTGTTTTAATCTGATGTATAAAAAGGCTTCCTTATTTTGAAGGCTTCCTTATCTGTCTAGCCATGTACATATGTTGCAACTGTATGAATATAATTACAGTTGCAAGGGCTGAGAACTATAGGTGAAATGACAATAACTGCAACCATAGCCTTCTCCGATATAGCTACTCCTTGTATGAACCCAAATCTCATGCACTAGTGGAGTATAATGGTGGTCTTGAAAAAGCTATTCTTAGGGATAGTGAGCTTCTAAGTGAAGTAAATGATGCCATTTGTAAGTCTCATCCATTGCTATCTCAAAAGGTTGTTACTAGATCTGCCCGTGCAGCAGTAAGTAAGATTGGGGCAGAGGCATTGGTTTCTAAAGCACTAAGTGTACGAAGAGCAAAAGCAGGGTCGTTGCTAAAAACTATCCGTGAAATAAATAGAATGAAAATAGGAGAAAATGATATTTTAGTAGGGCATAGTTATCATACTGCTGGCTCTGAACCTTACTTTTTAAATACTTCGTACACTTACACAAAACGACTTGGGGCCATTCCAGTAGACCTCAATGGTAGGTGTGTAGTGTCAGAGGAGATAGGGGACAGAGATAAGATTACCATGCGCCCCTTGAAATGGAAATGTACAAATGAGTGTCGCAGCCTCACTAGTGAAGAATAGTGTTGAGGACAAAGTCACTGTTCCAAATGTCCATTGAAGATCTTCGAGCTGGGCTTGATGATCTTGATTCAGGGTGTGGTCATGTTCATACTGGTATCACTTTGAAATTGAATTCTGCGATTATTGAACAGCTTGGGCATCCTATTAATTGTGAGCTTCCAGAATGCTCTAGTCCATTGCGGGTTATTAGGGCAGCTTCACCTCACTTTCCTGTATTAAGGGCTTTCACTAGGCTGCTTTATATCCATCTTTACTGCATGTAGGCTACACCTCCATGTTTAGATTGGAGCATTTTCAAATTTGACCAATAAAATTTTAGCACATGCCGTTTATATGATGATCCAAAAAGAATAAGGTAAAAAATTTTAAAATCATACTCTCTGTCTCTGTCACGTACATGTAGATGGCAGCAGAAGACCTTACGAGGTTTTTTAATCAAGAGGGGTCGGAGGAGGAAGAGGATGACATAAATCCTCCGACTCCTCTCCCCTTCACCCCGCCACCTCCAGAAGCCCCGCCACTCCTACCACCACCAGCAGCACTGCCCCCACCACCACTACCAGCAGCGCTACCCCCGCCGGCACCACCAGCGCTGCCTCCACCGGCACCACCAGCGCTACCCTATCACCTTAATATGATGGAATTGGACTCACAGTCTGCACACGTGTTAAGGCTTTGCAGGTATAAAAGCCACTCATCCGCTGAATAGTGCACTTAGCAAAAAGAGGTAAAATTTTAATAATACTCTATGTGCATGTGTAAAAGCTTTGCACTTTGCTTTAAAAAATAAAGAAGTAAAAATTTAATCATACTCTCTGTTACATATATGTAGATGGCTGACGACCTTTGCGGGTTTTTCACCAACGAGGGGTCGGAGGAGGAACAGTACATTCATCCTCCAACTCCTCTCCCCTTCACCCCACCACCTCCAGAAGCCCCGCTTCTGCCACCACCACCAGCAGCACTGCCCACACCACCACCAGCAGCTACTCCCGCCAGCACCACCAGCGCTGCCCCCAACTATTAAAGTTATTTGTTCTGGCATTAAGAGATAAAGGGGATCATCCATCCTCTTCCTACATTTGATTATTGACTATGATACTGCTATGACAGGGTGAAAAAAAACTTATGAAACAAGTAAATAAAAACATTCTCTAACGAGAGAGTTGTTGGTATATAGGATTGACCAATGGTGGTGTAAAAAGCATGGAAACAAGAGTGACAGAAATATTATTGGAAAATTGAAATAGGCCTATATTTAGCACACAATACAACACACATGCCTGAATAATGAGCTAAATATAGGCCTATTTCAATTTTCCAATAATATTTCTGTCACTCTTGTTTCCATGCTTTTTACACCACCATTGGTCAATCCTATATACCAACAACTCTCTCGTTAGAGAATGTTTTTATTTACTTGTGTATTAGTTGTTACGTTGGCTAATAGTGAAGTTCTTTTTCTAAAAATGCAAAAGAAGAGATCTAAGCAACGAGCGGAATACCTCCAAAGCAATACGAGAACAAAGCTAAAGCCCGAGCGCTCTACAAGCCAATCCCAAAAAAAAGAAGGCCTCTGTACGCGACAGCTACAAGGCCGATCCCGAAATGAAGAAGGCCTCTGTACGCGACAGCTACAAGGCCGATATTGAATCTAAGCGATCTGCTAAAAGGTGGCGATACGAAGGGGACCCCAAGGAGAACCGTGCTGCTCAAAGGCGGCGATATGAAGAACCTCGAGGAGAACCGTGCTGCTAAAACTAAAGGCGGCGATATGAAGAGGACCTCGAGGGAAATCGCGCTGCTAATAGGGAGAAATATCAGCTACCATTAAAGCATCTGAAAGGAGTCGGTAGGCCTATTGAAATGATCCCGCTGTCTGATTGGCTAAATGTGCTGCCGAGAGGACGCGGTACCGCAGGGGTCACAGAACTACCACTACCACCCAAAGGTATGTTATGGCATGTTGTATTAACATTAAAAAGCTGTGCATGCAGCATTTATACAGCATAGTCGGGCGGCCCTACTACCGCGTTTGGTCGGGTTTGTCACCCTACTACCTGTGGGTAGTAGGGCCCGCCCGACTATGTACAGCACGGATCTGCACAAAACCATTCACTTTACATGTAAAGCATGCATGGTGACTCATAGATTATTTAGACAGGGATTGGAAACGGGTCACGTGAGCCATACATTTTACCGTAGAAGGCTATGCGCCGTCAATATTATAATGGATAGCACCTTTTGAGTTTGGCGGGAAAATGTCTTATAGCTGGTTTTGGTGAAATCCGTATCATGTAGAGTCTCGAATGTATTCCACCCAATTCATGAAAGGTAAGGTTTGTCTAGAAACGTGTTTAAAGTTCTAGTGAACGAATCTTCGAGAGTTTTTAATAAAAACTGAGAAATGAAGCTATGTGAATCCTTTCTGGGCGTGCAAAAACTGTTCTGTACGTTTTTTGACCTTGATGTTTTGTAAATAAGCTCTTCGTAGCAATCTGAGTAGAACTGGATAGGTTTTGCCCTTTTCCCTAGCTTTGAAAACATAAAGTGGCACGAAACAGGGTTTTAGACATACAGCCCGTTCTGGGCGTATAACTACTTTTGTAAATAGTGTAAACGCGGTTTGAAGGTTTCATCCTCTAGTGCACTCATTTTGCGATAGAACTGGGCTATGGACTAAGCCAGGGAGTGTTGGTATGACGTTATAAAAAGTTCGCTTTACATCGACTATCGCGTCAATCATTAGGGACACGGCACGAATAGACTAGGCCGTACTGGCAGTTCTGGGCGTATAGCTATTTTTGTATACATTATTAGCAGGGTTTGAAGGTTTTATCCTCTAGTGCACTCATTTTGCGATAGAACTGGGCTATGGGCTATGCCAGGGAGTGTTGGTATGCGGTTATAAAGAGTTGGCTTTACATCGACTCTCGCGGGTCAATTTGGGACACGGCACGAATAGAGTAAGACTGCTGTCATTTCTGGGCCTGTGGCTACTTTTGTAAATAGTATTAACGGGGTTTGAAGGTTGGTTTCATCCTTTACTGCTACTCATTTTGCCATTCCAGACTTAATAACTACTACAATAACCTATCTTCCGCTATAACACAGATGGAGCTGTTAATTGGCGTGCACGTGATCCGTTTCCAATCCCTGTCTATGGGTGACTCAACTGTGTGTACAGTAGTGTCTATTGTTTTAATCTGATAAAGCTTCCTTATCTGAAGACTTCCTTGTCTAACCGTGAATGTTGCAACTGTATGAATATAGTTACAGTTGCAAGGGCTGAGAACTAAATAGCTGCAACTATACCCTTTTCCCATACATGTATAGCTACTCCTTGTATAAACCCAAATCTCATGCACCAATGGAGTATAATGGTGGTCTTGAAAAAGCTATTCTTAGGGGTAGTGATCTGCCGGTGCAGCAGTAAGTAAGATAAGCCACCATCAGGTACTTCTAGCAGCACACTCACATTTATGCAGTGAAATAAAAACAGACCTTCTGCCCACACTTATAAAGCTGTCCACAGATAGGACCTCACCTGAGAACATATCCTTATCGATCGATCTACATGCTGCCATGTACTGCCATGTAGTTCACTTCCTTAGTTCCCACACTACCCATCTATACAACTTAACTGCATGTAGGCTACACCTCCATGTTTAGATGGGACCATTTTTACTGGATCAAATTTGACCAATAGAATTTTAGCACAACTGACACGCATACACCCCTTCCCTCCCTGTCATTAATATGATGGAATTGTACTAATATAATTATAGCACAGTCTGCACACGTGTAAGGCTTTGCAGGTATAAAAGCCACTCATCCGCTAGCAAAAAGAGGTAAAAATTTAATAATACTCTATGTAGATGTGTAAAGGCTCTGCACTTTGCTTTAAAAAAAAAAGAAGTAAAAATT
The DNA here is from genome assembly GCA_963681505.1 of Eunapius fragilis. NCBI lineage: Eukaryota > Metazoa > Porifera > Demospongiae > Spongillida > Spongillidae > Eunapius > Eunapius fragilis. The sequence continues at coordinate 6,539,375 of OY811976.1, read as the reverse complement.
TAATCATACTCTCTGTTACGTATATGTAGATGGCTGACGACCTTCGCGGGTTTTTCACCAACGAGGGGTCGGAGGAGGAAGAGTACATTCATCCTCCAACTCCTCTCCCCTTCACCTCACCACCTCCAGAAGCCCCGCTTCTGCCACCACCACCAGCAGCACTGCCCACACCACTACCAGCAGCTACTCCCGCCGGCACCACCAGCGCTGCCCCCACCGGCGCTCCTGCCTGCACCATCAGTGCTGCCCCCACCACCAGCAGTACTATTAAAGTTATTTGTTCTTGCATTAAGAGATAAAGGGGATCATCCATCCTCTTCCTACATTTGATTATTGACTATGATACTGCTATGACAGGGTGAAAAAAAACTTATGAAACAAGTAAATAAAAACATTCTCTAACGAGAGAGTTGTTGGTATATAGGATTGACCAATGGTGGTGTAAAAAGCATGGAAACAAGAGTGACAGAAATATTATTGGAAAATTGAAATAGGCCTATATTTAGCACACAATACAACACACATGCCTGAATAATGGGCTAAATATAGGCCTATTTCATTTTTCCAATAATATTTCTGTCACTCTTGTTTCCATGCTTTTTACACCACCATTGGTCAATCCTATCTGAACCTGCGGCAGCAGGTTCAATATAGGATTGATTGAGGGTTGATGAATGTCATTAATAAAACTTCACTAGCGTCTGGAGGGACAACGGAGAAACGGATCGCTTATCTCTTTATCGCGATGGAATGAGAGCACGACGATCTACAGTTCTACGTTTGTTCCGTGTCATAAAACGGTGTGGTTATAGAGAAACAAACAATTTCCTGTTTCTCGTGCCCAGTCCCAAAATAATTCTCCATCGTCGTCGTCGTCGTCGTCTTCTTCTTAGGAAGGTATAACTCGAGCTAGGAACGGTTTTGGAGGACGGGAATAGTACCAATCGCTTCGAAATTTACCGGCACGTTATCCTTACATGTTATATAGACATACATATATCAAGTTCTATTTATTAATAATTTTAGGCAGTTATAAATACTCTAACCTGCACTAAATTTATCCAGTTTAATATATTAGTTGTTACGTTGGCTAATAGTGAAGTTTTTTTTCTAAAAATGCAAAAGAAGAGATCTAAGCAACGAGCGGAATACCTCCAAAGCAATACGAGAACAAAGCTAAAGCCCGAGCGCTCTACAAGGCCAATCCCCAAAAAAAGAAGGCCTCTGTACGCGACAGCTACAAGGCCGATATTGAATCTAAGCGATCTGCTAAAAGGTGGCGATACGAAGGGGACCCCAAGGAGAACCGTGCTGCTCAAAAGCGGCGATATGAAGAACCTCGAGGAGAAGCGTGCTGCTAAAACTAAAGGCGGCGATATGAAGAGGACCTCGAGGGAAATCGCGCTGCTAATAGGGAGAAATATCAGCTACCATTAAAGCATCTGAAAGGAGTCGGTATTGAAATGATCCCGCTGTCTGATTGGCTAAATGTGCTGCCGAGAGGACGCGGTACCGCAGGGGTCACAGAACTACCACTACCACCCAAAGGTATGTTATGGCATGTTGTATTAACATTAAAAGCTGTGCATGCAGCATTTGTACAGCATAGTCGGGCGGCCCTACTACCGCGTTTGGTCGGGTTTGTCACCCTACTACCTGTGGGTAGTAGGGCCCGCCCGACTATGCATGTACAGCACGGATCTGCACAAAACCATTCACTTTACATGTAAAGCATGCATGGTGACTCAACTGTGTGTACAGTAGTGTCTATTGTTTTAATCTGATAAAGCTTCCTTATCTGAAGACTGCCTTGTCTAGCCGTGAATGCTGCAACTGTATGAATATAGTTACAGTTGCAAGGGCTGAGAACTAAATAGCTGCAACTATATCCTTTTCCCATATAGCTACTCCTTGTATAAACCCAAATCTCATGCACCAATGGAGTATAATGGTGGTCTTGAAAAAGCTATTCCTAGGGGTAGTGATCTGCCTGTGCAGCAGTAAGTAAGATAAGCCACCATCAGGTACTTCTATCAGCACACTCACATTTATGTAGTGAAATAAAAACAGACCTTCTGCCCACACTTATAAAGCTGCAGACCCTGTCCACAGATAGGACCTCACCTGAGAACATATCCTTATCGATCAATCTACATGCTGCCATGTACTGCCATGTAGTTCACTTCCTTAGTTCCCACACTACCCATCTATACAACTTAACTGCATGTAGGCTACACCTCCATGTTTAGATGGGACCATTTTTACTGGATCAAATTTGACCAATAGAATTTTAGCACAACTGACATGCATACACCCCTTCCCTCCCTGTCATTAATATGATGGAATTGGACTAATATAATTATAGCACAGTCTGCACACGTATAAGGCTTTGCAGGTATAAAAGCTACTCATCCGCTAGCAAAAAGAGGTAAAAATTTAATAATACTCTATGTGGATGTGTAAAGGCTTTGCACTATGCTTTAAAAAATAAAGAAGTAAAAATTTAATCATACTCTCTGTTACGTATATGTAGATGGCTGACGACCTTCGCGGGTTTTTCACAAACGAGGGGTCGGAGGAGGAAGAGTACATTCATCCTCCAACTCCTCTTCCCTTCACCCCACCACCTCCAGAAGCCCCGCTTCTGCCACCACCACCAGCAGCACTGCCCACACCACTACCAGTAGCTACTCCTGCCGGCACCACCAGCACTGCCCCCACCGGCACTCCTGCCTGCACCATCATTGCTGCCCCCACCACCAGCAGTACTATTAAAGTTATTTGTTCTTGCATTAAGAGATAAAGGGGATCATCCATCCTCTTCCTACATTTGATTATTGACTATGATACTGCTATGACAGGGTGAAAAAAAACTTATGAAACAAGTAAATAAAAACATTCTCTAACGAGAGAGTTGTTGGTATATAGGATTGACCAATGGTGGTGTAAAAAGCATGGAAACAAGAGTGACAGAAATATTATTGGAAAATTGAAATAGGCCTATATTTAGCACACAATACAACACACATGCCTGAATAATGGGCTAAATATAGGCCTATTTCAATTTTCCAATAATATTTCTGTCACTCTTGTTTCCATGCTTTTTACACCACCATTGGTCAATCCTATATACCAACAACTCTCTCGTTAGAGAATGTTTTTATTTACTTGTATACCAACAACTCTCTCGTTAGAGAATGTTTTTATTTACTTGTTGCATTAAGAGATAAAGGGGATCGTCCAAATTCTATATGCTCTTCCTACATTTCATTGTCTACTATACTGCTATGACAGGGTGAAAAAAAAACCTATGAAACAAGTAAATAAAAACATTCTCTAACGAGAGAGTTGTTGGTATATAGGATTGACCAATGGTGGTGTAAAAAGCACGGAAGCCTATATTTAGCACACTCATATAATAACAGTGCATGTGGGCTAAATATAGGCCTATTTCAATTTTCCAGTAAAATTTCTGTCACTCTTGTTTCCGTGCTTTTTACACCACCATTGGTCAATCCTATATGCCAACAACTCTCTCGTTAGAGAATGTTTTTATTTACTTAGCTTGTTTAAAAAGGAGTATTCAAAAGTTTAATAAAGTGCCAGCGGTAGAGATTCTAAGTGCCAGTGGGGGGGATTCTAAGTGCCTCTCCATCTAGGTTTCTACTGCGTTTAGATACCTGCAATTGACCAATCAGATTGCGCGAATCAGTTCCGCTATTGTCTAATTAACGTTATGTTTGAATCTTGCATCCGTATGAGTTTTTCGTGTCCACGCTCTTCCTAGATTTGATTGACTACGATAGTGCTATGACAGGGTGAAAAAAAAACTTATGAAACAAGTAAATAAAATAACGAGAGAGTTGTTGGGTATATAGGATTGACCAATGGTGGTGTAAAAAGCACAGAAACAAGAGTGACAGAAAATATCCTGAAAAATTGAAATACTTAGTCACCTTCACAAAAATGTGTTTGGTCGTCTATGTGCTAATCGATGCGCATCCACCCCTCGTCGGATGGGGTGGGGCTGGCCTGAGGTGGATACATGTATGATGAGTTTATTAACGAAATGCTGCTTATTGTAGTTATTGAAACTAACGGCAGTGGTGAATATTATAATTACCTGCAATAGTAATTAAATTTTTGTTTTCATTTTTGTATAACGTTGCATACTTATACAACGCACTGAAAAATAAAATTCGAATTCAGCCCAATTTTTAGAATTTTTTGAGTTTATTTAGAGTTCAATGTGAAATAAAATGCAAGATGACCGCCGATGTATGCCCATTTCTCCATATGGGGATTACAATCCCGAGGAACTCGTGAGGTTCACGCCATTGCGAAGGTTTGCTATAGTACTGTAGTAGTGCAAACACATCCGCTGTCTGGTCTCATTTCAAGGTCCATACATCAAAGGAGTACGCAGATAAAGCGTGGTGTGATTAGTGCGACTGGCCGTTCTCCAGGGAACACTCCACTTTGTCTAGACACATTGAACGGCATCACAAGGATGAACAACAATATATAATGCGTGTGTATAGCAGTCTTCGCAACACAGTTAAGGAGGAATTATGATTCTTGGCTTCGAACTCTCGGAGATCAGATCAGTAGATGTCATGGCCTCTTTAGATCCCTTGGAATAGTGAAAAATGCACAACACACAATTTCCCACTATTGCAAAGCTTGCTCGAAAGTACCTGGCTATTCCAGCGTCATCCGCTCCATCAGAGAGCGGAGTGTTTTCAAGAGCCAAGTTGGTGTACTCCCCAATGGCTGGAGGCATCAATTATGCTAAAGCACAATGCATGGATGCTTCGAAAGAAATAAGCCAATGCTATTGCTCAATGTGCGATAAATAATAAACTGTTCCATATTTTACAAGTAAATAAAAACATTCTCTAACGAGAGAGTTGTTGGTATATAGGATTGACCAATGGTGGTGTAAAAAGCATGGAAACAAGAGTGACAGAAATATTATTGGAAAATTGAAATAGGCCTATATTTAGCCCATTACTCAGGCATGTGTGGTGTATTGTGTGCTAAATATAGGCCTATTTCAATTTTCCAATAATATTTCTGTCACTCTTGTTTCCATGCTTTTTACACCACCATTGGTCAATCCTATATACCAACAACTCTCTCGTTAGAGAATGTTTTTATTTACTTGTTTCATAAGTTTTTTTCACCATGTCATAGCAGTATCATAGCCAGTAATCAAATGTAGGAAGAGGATGGACGATCCCCTTTATCTCTTAATGCAAGAACAAATAACTTTAATAGTACTGCTGGTGGTGGGGGCAGGGCTGATGGTGCAGGCAGGGCTGGTGATGCAGGCAGGAGCGCCAATGGGGGCAGGGCTGGTGGTGCCAGCGGGAGTAGCTGCTGGTAGTGGTGTGGGCAGTGCTGCTGGTGGTGGTGGCAGAAGCAGGGCTTCTGGAGGTGGTGGGGTGAAGGGGAGAGGAGTTGGAGGATGAATGTACTCTTCCTCCTCCGACCCCTCGTTGGTGAAAAACCCGCGAAGGTCGTCAGCCATCTACATATATGTAACAGAGAGTATGATAAAAAATTTTTACTTTATTTTTTTAAAGCAAAGTGCAAAGCCTTTACACATCCACATAGAGTATTATTAAATTTTTACCTCTTTTTGCTAAGTGCACTATTCAGCGGATGAGTGGCTTTTATACCTGCAAAGCCTTAACACGTTTGCAGACTGTGCTATAATTATATTAGTCCAATTCCATCATATTAATGACAGGGAGGGAAGGGGTGTATGCGTGTCAGTTGTGCTAAAAATCTATTGGTCAAATTTGATCCAGTAAAAATGGTCCCATCTAAACATGGAGGTGTAGCCTACATGCAGTTAAGTTATATAGATGGGTAGTGTGGGAACTAAGGAAGTGAACTACATGGCAGCATGTAGATCGATAAGGATATGTTCTCTGGTGAGGTAATATCTGTGGACAGGGTCTGCAGCTTTATGAGTGTGGGCAGAAGGTCTGTTTTTATTTCACTACATAAATGTGAGTGTGCTGCTAGAAGTACCTGATGGTGGCTTATCTTACTTACTGCTGCACAGGCAGATCACTACCCCTAGGAATAGCTTTTTCAAGACCACCATTATACTCCATTGGTGCATGAGATTTGGGTTCATACAAGGAGTAGCTATATATGGTAAAAGGATATAGTTGCAGCTATTTAGTTCTCAGCCCTTGCAACTGTAACTATATTCATACAGTTGCAACATTCACAGTACATGGCTAGACAAGGAAGTCTTCAGATAAGGAAGCTTTATCAGATTAAAACAATAGACACTACTGTACATACAGTTGAGTCACCATGCATGCTTTACATGTGAAGTGAATGGTTTTGTGCAGATCCGTGCTGTACATTGTCGGGCGGGCCCTACTACCCACAGGTAGTAGGGTGACAAACCCGACCAAACGCGGTAGTAGGGCCGCCCGACTATGCTGTACAAATGTTGCATGCACAGCTTTTTAATGTTAATACAATATGCCGTAACATATATACCTTTGGGTGGTAGTGGTAGTTCTGTGACCCCTGCGGTACCGCGTCCTCTCGGCAGCACATTTAGCCAATCGGACAGCGGGATCATTCCAATACCGACTCCTTTCAGATGCTTTAATGGTAGCTGATATTTCTCCCTTTTAGCAGCGCGATTTCCCTCGAGGTCCTCTTCATATCGCCGCCTTTTAGCAGCACGGTTCTCCTCAAGGTCCTCTTCATATCGCCGCCTTTAGTTTTAGCAGCACGGTTCTCCTCGAGGTTCTTCATATCGCCGCCTTTGAGCAGCACGGTTCTCCTTGGGGTCCATATCGGCCTTGTAGCTGTCGCGTACAGAGGCCTTCTTCATTTCTGGATCGGCCTTGTAGCTGTCGCGTACAGAGGCCTTCTTTTCGGGATCGGCCTTGCAGTTGTCGCGTACAGAGGCCTTCTTTTTTTGGGGGGGGGGGGGGGGATTGGCCTTGTAGAGCGCTCGGGCTTTAGCTTTGTCTCGTATTGCTTTTGGAGGTATTCCGCTCGTTGCTTAGATATCTTCTTTTGCATTTTTAGAAAAAGAACTTCACTATTAGCCAAAGTAACAACTAATATATTAAACTGGAACACCGTAGTGCAGGTTAGAGTATTTACAATAATTATTAATAAATAGAACTGGATATATGTATGTCTATATGACATGTAAGGATAACGTGCAGGTAAATTTCGAAGCGATTGGTACTATTCCCGTCCTCCAAAACCGTTCCTAGCTCGAGTTATACCTTCCTAAGAAGAAGAAGAAGAAGAAGAAGAAGAAGAAGAAGAAGAAGAAGACGACGACGATGGAGAATTATTTTAGGACTGGGCACGAGAAACAGGAAATTGTTTGTTTCTTTATAACCACACCGTTTTATGACACGGAACAAACGTAGAACTGTAGATCGTTGTGCTCTCATTCCATCGCGATAAAGAGATAAGCGATCCGTTTCTCCGTTGTCCCTCCAGACGCTAGTGAAGCTTTATTAATGACATTCATCAACCCTCAATCAATCCTATATTGAACCTGCTGCCGCAGGTTCAGATTCGCATCTCAGTATGATTCATTATTATTATTTCACAATCGATATATTATCTTCACTATTACAATTCTGAACAAGAAGTAAGCTTGATCTGTACATGCACAAAACTGTATGCGCGTATTGGCACAATGAGGGGGCGTGGTCCGGCCTGACTGGCCGGCTGGCCTTTGGCAGCCCTGCGCAATAGGCGCGCAATAGTTACGTTTAGCAGCTGTTACGCATTGTTATTAGTTTGCAGTTAGGCGTTATGAGGGAAAATACAATTTGGCCTGAGTCGCCTGACGTAGAGTGCAACTGCTTCAACTTGAACAGGATTTATACTGCAAGGAAAGCTGCAACAAGCAACTAGTCTATCTATACATATAGGTTTTGGTCCATTTCTATATATTATCTCTGCCCATTTCGACTACTAGTCTCGTCCCCGAACATCCGTTTTGTGCTAGCTAGATGGCATCATGAAATCTCACGAATATAAGAACTAACGATTTACTTACACGCATACCACAGTCGGGTCCCCTGACTAGGCTCCCCCCCCCCCCCCCCGCCCCTCCGCCCCTACACACACGCAGTGCTGACTCGGAACGACTGCTATCATCTATCGATATCAATCGATCTGGACCTGCCTTCACCAAATGAATTTTTATCGATGAAGGCTGTAAGCATAGATTATGGATAATGCTGTAAGGGCGTGCTATGAACCCCAACTTTCTAAACTCCACGATGAATATGCCTTATTTCCCTTTGCTTTTCCGTTGTTCCGAGCCGGTACTGTTAGTACGCTAATACAACCCTACTATTAAACATCAATAATTAGCTCAGGTGATCGCACAAATTTTCACGTGCGATTTCGCGGGCTTCAAATATCTCGCCAGGCCGGTGGTCGGTGGTTGCGGTATGGCAGGGCAGGTATCGGTGATCTCACGCGCGCATGCATCAAACTTGGCGGCAATTTTAAAGCACGCCACGTTTTTATTTATTTTTGCCAGCAACCTAAAGCCTCGCCCACTAGTTCAGCTAGCGGCATTAAATTACACCACCTTTTCATACGCCACCTTTTGCTCTAGCCTCTTTCTGAGTTAGTGAGTCAAATGGCCTCTGAGAGCGACCTCCTGGACGAAGCCAAGAAGAGGCTTTCGGTGGAGAGGATTTACCAGAAGAAGACGCAGCTCGAACACATCCTGCTGAGGCCCGACACCTACATTGGGTCTGTGGAGGAGGCCGCGCAACCCATGTGGGTCTACGACGAGGAGAAGGACGCCATTGTTAGCAGGCAGGTGTCGTTCGTACCCGGGCTGTACAAGATATTCGATGAAATTTTAGGTCAGTGTTCGTTCCCCCCACGGCTTAAATTACGTTACTAGTCTAGTGTAAGGCAGCTTCTTTTATTGATTCAATGGATTTGGCGGTGTGATCTTCCATTTTCTCTCCATTTCCCTCTCTCCTTCCCCTCTCCCCCTCACCATCTCTCCTCCCTCATCACCCATTCACCTCCCCATCCTCACCTTTCCTTCATCTCCCCATCTTCTCTCCCTCCTCCTTCCCACCCCTCCCCCTTCTCCCCTTCCCCACTCATCTCCTTACCACTTGGCAGTGAATGCTGCTGACAACAAACAGAGGGACCCCAGTATGACCATGATCAAGATCACCATTGATCCGTAAGTATCATTATCAACACCCTATATGTCACACCTGTTATCACCTAGTGAGTGCTGCCTGTGCATGCCCAAGCCTCTTCCTCTGCCTGTGTATCAAGTATTCAGCAATCAATATATGAAGCCTTTTTCTTAACGAAAAGCAAATTATCCATCATTACATCAGTAGGGTGATGTGGAGGAGTGGTGCAGTAGTGTCATGGGGACATCTGGTGACATCATGGGATTCCATTTGATGTCTGTTACAGGAGTCCGTAGTAAAACTTTCTGTTTGTCATTAGTTATGAGCCATGACCATATTTGGGCCATGACCATATTTGGACCATGACCTATTTGGACCATGACCATATTTGGGCCATGAATGTGCATTCGGTGTGATGTGGCATGTGCGTGCGGACGTGTTGGGATTGATTGCCCCGCCCCCCACTTTTTCAGCGAGAACAATCTGATCAGCGTGTGGAACAATGGGCGGGGCATCCCTGTGGAGATGCACAAGACGGAGAAGATGTATGTCCCAGAGCTCATCTTTGGTACCCTCCTCACCTCCTCCAACTACAATGACGAGGAGAGGAAGGTCACTGGGGGCAGGAACGGCTATGGGGCCAAGCTGTGCAACATCTTCAGCACAGAGTTTACCGTGGAAACAGCTTCGAAGGAATCTGGCAAGCTGTTTAAACAGGTGCGGTGTTGCAGGGGGAGGGAGGGGCAGTTAAACAGGTGCAGTGTTGCGGAGGGGTTAACCAGGTACAGTGTTGCAAGGAGTTGGGGGGGGGGGGGGTTAAACAGGTGTGGTGTTGCAGGGGGTTAAACAGTAGGTAGATTGCCTGAAAACCTCATGAGTTCCTGCAGACATTTGATTGAGCTTTGATGTTTATGTAAGTTGCTAGTGCATGTATGTGGTTTGTATCAGTCATAGTTGGAAGGCTAGGAGATAAGTGCATTTGGTAAACGTTTATTTAAATGCTAGCCCCATTTATGGCACACCTCTTTATGCTGTACCCATACTCACTCTCCAATGTGCTTGCGATTTTCCCTATTTCTTAAAGCAGTTAAGCTTATCAATGCATGGGACATTTCAAATAAGAAACACCAAACAGCGAATATGTGGTACAGTCTTTGTGCCAAATTAGCTGATGATGTCAGTACCTACATATTCCACCACTCCCTGTGAGATAGCTTGTTCTTGGTACTCACCAAGTCCCCATGTTAAAAAAAAACTGCATGACTGCCTCATAAAAGTGCCAATTTGTGTACATGCATATAACAAGGATGCATGTGAGCTTATGCAAAACCCAACACACATGCATACATGTGCACGCACACACACACGCACACACACACACACACACACACACACACACACACACACACACACACACACACACACACACACACCTTGCAGACATGGAAGGACAACATGGGGACTGCTGGCAAGGTCAGCATCACCTCCAGCAAGTCGGACTACACCATGGTCTCCTTCAAACCAGACCTCTCCAAGTTCAAGATGACCCACCTGGACAAGGACACAGTGGCCCTCATGACCAGACGTGCATACGACATAGCTGGGTGTACCAGAGGAGTAAGCGTGACACTGAATGGGAAGAAACTGCCTGTGAGTGATCTTGTGGGTGGGGTGGGGGACCTGGCTGTAGGTGGGGGACCTGGCTGTAGGTGGGGGACCTGTAGGTGGAATCGGGACCTGGTGTGGGTCGGATGAGGTTCATAGATGGACTGTGGAATAAACATGATATGTATAATACAATGGTAGTGTTGTTACGAACATTAGTTTGTGAATTAGAGTTTGGGTGTCCTGATAACTGATAGATTCTCTGGCATAGGATATTAAGATTAGGTATTAAGTTAGGACTCAATACTTGTGCTGTTCAAGTGACTGGGTGGAACAATTTCAATTTCTAAGTGCCATATGTTAATGCTCACTAGATGAAGGGTATTCCAAGAAATAACAGTGCTCAACTGTGTGTGTGTGTGTGTGTGTCCAGATCAAATCTTTCAAGGACTATGTTGACATGTACCTCAAGGAGTACCCACCAGGTGATGATGATGAAGATCTCCCTCGTAAGGTGGTACATGAGGTGGTCAACCCTCGCTGGGAGGTGTGCATCACTGTGAGCCCCTCGGGGTTCCAGCAGGCCAGCTTTGTCAACTCCATAGCCACCACCAAGGTGAGAGACCATTTTGAGGAGTTGATGGGATATCACAGCCACGCTTGTGCAGACGCTGGAGTCAGTGTTTGGGGGGAAGAGTCTGATAGTTACAACTATACTAGTGGGAATGCCTGGATGAGTCTTTTGTATTTCGTCACACCTCAAGCAAGCTACCTGTGTTTGGTGTGGTCCAATGACCAGTAGCTTGTGCAGTGTGTTTGTTGGTGTACTGGTGTTATTTTTAAAATGTCTACAGCTACATGTTTTCACACACATGGGGTGGGGGGTGGGGCACATCAATGGGGCAGGGTACACTTGGGGTTCACACATACACCACCACACACATGTAAACATTGTATTAACTTAACCCCACCACCCTCGCCTGTTTCTTCCAGGGAGGTACCCATGTGACTTATGTTGTTGATCAGCTGGTTGCTAAGCTACTGGAAGCGGCCAAGAAGCGTAACAAAGGTGGCATGGATCTCAAACCCTTTCACATAAAGAACCACCTCTGGGTGTTTGTCAACTGCCTCGTTGAGAACCCAACCTTTGATTCTCAGACGAAGGAGAACATGACTCTGAAGGCAAAGTCCTTTGGCTCCACCTGCACACTCAGTGACAAGTTTCTGAAACAGGTGTGTGTGCGTGTGTGTGTGTGTGTGTGTGTGTGTGTGTGTGTGTGTGTTTGCATGCTTGTGTGTATGTGTGCATGCATATGTGTGTTTGTGTATCATCTCATCTTTATTGTATCCAGCAATTAGCAATATGCAACCAGTGCACATGGTTATAATCTTACCCTCAGGCCAGTACCTGCGGTGTGGTTGAGAGGGTCCTCAACTGGGCCAGGATCAAGTCACAGTCCCAGCTCAACAAGAAGCAGGGCGGGTCCAAGCACTCGCGGCTCAGGGGAATCCCCAAGCTGGACGATGCCAACGAGGCTGGAGGGAGGAACGCCCTGAGCTGCACCCTCATCGTGACCGAGGGAGACTCAGCCAAATCCTTGGCTGTGAGCGGGCTGGGGGTCATTGGGAGAGACAACTATGGAGTGTTCCCTCTTAGGGGAAAGCTGCTAAACGTCAGGGAGGCATCCCATGCCCAGGTATGGAGGGGGGGGGGGGGGGGGGAGGGGAGGTTGGTGTAACATGAGTATACGGTGCAGTGGGTCCATTGATGTGGCTAAATGGGGTTGGTTGTAAGTGTGCACTGAAAATTTCCACGGTGCAGAATGTTTTATGTTGAAAGATTTGTGTGCTTGACGCTGTGTCCCCTGAAGCATGCAGGACGGTAGGAGGAAGAAGACCCACAACACTCGTACACACACACCCTCCCAATCAAAAATAAAATATCATTATAACTCTTTCATGTGCTGCAGTGCAATGTTGTGTAGACAGTAATTGGTGTTGTACCGATCCTCTTACAAAAATGGAAGGTTCTGTTTATTTAGGTGTGTGGAAGTAGACCTCCTGAAAGCATTCAGTTTACCATAGGAAGCCTCACAACAGTAGATGAACGAGAAACGCGCCTGGTAAACAAGTAGGCGTGGCCATTCTACTGTGATAGGAGTTCGTTGATGGGTTAAACTGCCTTTCTAACTTGTGGCATTTCCAAAACTATCACATATCAGTGGTACAATTCAAAACCAAATTTGGACTTCTACGTGCATGATACAGCCATGGGGGACAACACACCAAATACATGCTACGTGCTTGATACAGCCATGGAGGACAACACACCATATACATGATGTTTGATTATTGCAAGTAGCATATTTTGCAGAGTGTTCTACATGTATTGATTGGCAAGTTGTTAAAATCAATAATGCTGCCCAAATGTTGGAGAAGAATTTATTAATGGACATAGGTATTAGCCTACATGTACCTACATGTATGGTACAAATTGCTTAAATTACCTGCGAAAGAGTGAGGGCACACGTAGAGCTGGTAATACCATTGATGTGTTCATGTACAGCACTTTTGATGGTGGGTGTGAGCTCAAGTCCAAAGACTTGGGCTACTGTTGCATTTTTAACCCCTTCCCTCCCATCAGATCATGAAGAATGAAGAGATCACCAACATGGTAAAGATCTTGGGTCTCCAGTATGGGAAGAAGTATGTCGATGAGGCTGACCTCAAGACCTTGCGCTACGGTCACCTGATGATCATGGCCGACCAGGACCAAGATGGCTCCCACATCAAGGGCTTGGTCATCAACTTCATCCACACCAACTGGCCCAGCTTGCTCAAGAGGAATTTCGTCGAGGAGTTCATCACACCTCTTGTCAAGGTTAGTTGTCAATTCCATGTAAGCCCCACCTCTTTTCCATTGAAGAAACAAAGAGTTTCGCGTGTTAAATGACTGTTAATGTACATCTCTGTAACAGTGAGCGTTTCTGTGTGCCTTAATAATGTGCTGTGACCGCCAAGAGGTAGTGTCATACCACAGCTGCCATTTTGTATGACCTCTTAAAACGTGCACTGTGTTGTGTTGTAATTCTGCTATTATTTCAGGTTTCCAAGGGCAACCAGGAAATACCATTCTTCAGCTTACCTCAATTTGAGAAATGGAAAGCTGAAACTGAAAATTCACATACGTGGAAAGTAAAGTACTACAAAGGTCTGGGTACCAGCACTGCCAAGGAAGCAAAGGAGTACTTCTCTGACATGGATCGTCACCGTATTCCATTCCGCTACGAAGGAGAGGCTGACGACAAGGCTATTGAGTTGGTGTGTTTGTGTGTGTGTGTGTGTGTGTGTGTTACATTGTGATGATGATGATAGACAGTACACAGCCCCACCTATTGGATTGACCCTGCCAGTGACATGACAAACACAGTACCTTGGTTACAAGCAGGGTGCAAGCATGAATACGTTATACCCATACAGTGTACCACACACATGCCTGTGCACACATATCTCACAATGTGTTGACCCTTTCACTATTAAGTGACAATGTAAGGATTATGGTAACTGACTAATCCTGTTTGCGCGTGCTGTTGTGTCATAACAGAAAATTACGAAAGTGGTGTGCTTTGTGTGAATATCAAAGTGACCAGCAAGCCTCATACATGTAGGACCTGTAATGATGGGGGGTGATGGTGGTGGTGATGGTGGTGGTGTGGTTTACATTGTAATTTTAAATTGCAGGCTTTCAGCAAGAAGCAGGCTGATAACAGGAAGGAATGGTTGACCAACTGGCTGCAACACAGAACTGAGCAAAGGGGCCTCGGATTAAATGATGTAAGTATTACTTTCATGTAGCGTAACTGATATCTCTAACATATATTCTCCCTTCTCCCTCTCCTCCCTCTCCCTCCTCCCTTCTCCCTCTCCTCCCTCTCCCTCCTCCCTTCTTCCTCTCCTCCCACTATCTCCTCTCCTTCTCCCTCCTCCCTCTCCTCCTCCTTCATTCCCGTTGTAGTCATACCTCTATGGAGAGCAGGTTGACTCCATTACATTTTCAGACTTCATCAACAAGGAGCTCATTCTGTTCTCAAATATGGACAATGAACGTTCCATTGGAAGTGTTATGGATGGTATGTGTGTAGTACCCCTAACAGTGGAGAGGAGTGTTATGGATGGTATGTGTGTAGTACCCCTAACAGTGGAAAGGAGTGTTATGGATGGTATGTGTGTAGTACCCCTAACAGTGGAAAGGAGTGTTATGGATGGTATGTGTGTTGGTATGTGTATAGTACCCCTAATAGTGGACATCATTTAGCTCTAGAGGGTATGTGTTGGGAGCAGCAGACGTTTTACCTCTTCTGCCCTGGCATTTGGCATTTGCGTTATATTCCTCCTAACTGTAGGTGGATTACTTCGGGAATTGGTCTACAGGTGTGTTAGGTGTGGGGTGGGGGGTGGGTGCTCTGTTACCCCTCATATTCAGTGCAGGTATTGTGGGGAGTGCTCTGTTACCCCTCATGTACAGTGTACATGAGGGGTAACAGAGGAGGGCTGTGTTAATGGTCATTGCTATGGTTGATATGCTTCATAAACCATGCATTCATATATACCTCCAACACCCACAGAATGTATGTGTGTGTACAAGCAGTGGTACTTATGTAAGAAACTTACTACGTGCTATAATGTCCAGTGTTAACTTATTAAGTCCTTGTGTGTGTGTGATTATTTAGGGTCCTCTGTGGGGTGTGGTTTTCGTTGTGATGCCACACCCACCATAGTTGTGAGGCCACACCCACCATAGGCCCCTTTACCACATGGGGGAGTGGTCTGTAGTTATCTTTTAATTAAGCTCCCTCTCATCCAAAGGCCTCAAGCCAGGACAGCGTAAGGTGCTGTACACGTGTTTCAAGAGGAATGACAAACGAGAAGTCAAGGTTGCCCAGTTGGCTGGTTCTGTAGCCGAACACTCTGCCTACCATCACGGAGAGGTGAGGTCACGTTTGCATCATGATGATGTCATAACTGGGGTAGTGGGTCATGTGTAGGAGTAAAGTGTGGTGTATGGCAACACGCCTGAGTGCCCCATGGAGTGTGGACCAGCACCTTAAATAGCTGGCCTAAGTACTGGCACCTTAAATAGCTGGCCTAAGTACCAGCACCTTAAATAGCTGGCCTAAGTACCAGCACCTTAAATAGCTGGCCTAAGTACCAGCACCTCAAATAGCTGGCCTAAGTACTGGCACCTTAAATAGCTGGCCTAAGTACTGGCACCTTAAATAGCTGGCCTAAGTACCAGCACCTTAAATAGCTGGCCTAAGTACCAGCACCTCAAATAGCTGGCCTAAGTACCAGCACCTTAAATAGCTGGCCTAAGTACTAGCACCTTAAATAGCTGGCCTAAGTACTGACACCTTAAATAGCTGGCCTAAGTACTAGCACCTCAAATAGCTGGCCTAAGTACTGGCACCTTAAATAGCTGGCCTAAGTACCAGCACCTTAAATAGCTGGCCTAAGTACCAGCACCTCAAATAGCTGGCCTAAGTACCAGCACCTTAAATAGCTGGCCTAAGTACTAGCACCTTAAATAGCTGGCCTAAGTACTGACACCTCAAATAGCTGGCCTAAGTACTAGCACCTCAAATAGCTGGCCTAAGTACTGGCACCTCAAATAGCTGGCCTAAGTACCAGCACCTTAAATAGCTGGCCTAAGTACTAGCACCTCAAATAGCTGGCCTAAGTACTGGCACCTTAAATAGCTGGCCTAAGTACTAGCACCTTAAATAGCTGGCCTAAGTACCAGCACCTTAAATAGCTGGTCTAAGTACCAGCACCTCAAATAGCTGGCCTAAGTACTAGCACCTCAAATAGCTGGCCTAAGTACTGGCACCTTAAATAGCTGGCCTAAGTACTAGCACCTTAAATAGCTGGCCTAAGTACCAGCACCTTAAATAGCTGGTCTAAGTACCAGCACCTTAAATAGCTGGCCTAAGTACTAGCACCTTAAATAGCTGGCCTAAGTACTGGCACCTTAAATAGCTGGCCTAAGTACTAGCACCTCAAATAGATGGCCTAAGTACTGGCACCTCAAATAGCTGGCCTAAGTACTAGCACCTTAAATAGCTGGCCTAAGTACTGACACCTTAAATAGCTGGCCTAAGTACTAGCACCTCAAATAGCTGGCCTAAGTACTAGCACCTCAAATAGCTGGCCTAAGTACTGGCACCTTAAATAGCTGGCCTAAGTACTAGCACCTTAAATAGCTGGCCTAAGTACCAGCACCTTAAATAGCTGGTCTAAGTACCAGCACCTTAAATAGCTGGCCTAAGTACTAGCACCTCAAATAGCTGGCCTAAGTACTGGCACCTTAAATAGCTGGCCTAAGTACTAGCACCTTAAATAGCTGGCCTAAGTACCAGCACCTTAAATAGCTGGTCTAAGTACCAGCACCTCAAATAGCTGGCCTAAGTACTAGCACCTTAAATAGCTGGCCTAAGTACTGGCACCTTAAATAGCTGGCCTAAGTACCAGCACCTTAAATAGCTGGCCTAAGTACTGACACCTTAAATAGCTGGCCTAAGTACTAGCACCTTAAATAGCTGGCCTAAGTACTGACACCTTAAATAGCTGGCCTAAGTACCAGCACCTTAAATAGCTGGTCTAAGTACCAGCACCTCAAATAGCTGGCCTAAGTACTAGCACCTCAAATAGCTGGCCTAAGTACTAGCACCTTAAAGGTTCTGTTTAGGGTGCTAAACAGGGTTTAATGGTTGCTTGGTAACTGCATGTACTTGTGGTTGGATACACAGTTTTAATGGGTGCCTAGCAATTACTTATCAGAGCTTGTGGTTAGGCGGTGCATGGGAGTGGGGAGTGTGCAAGTGGTGCCCTTTTCCTTTGTCCCTTTGTGCTGGGGCATGGGGTAAGGGCGCGCGCGAGCGGGGTCCTTTGTCCCTTACTGCGCGATGGCCGGCTTGTGGGGGTATATGCACGCACTAACAGCTTCCCAGCACACTCAGTGCTTCAGGAAGCTGACGCATAGGTCTGCTCTTGCATCTTATGTCCGAAACGAGACGTAACCGGCTATTGCGCCTAACGGCAGAGGTCTTGCGCCTTCGCCTCATGCAAGCTAATCTCGTAGTGACGGGCTCTAAAAAAGCAATGGTTCAGCGCTTGCTCGACCACACCGAGGAGTCCACCGCCTCAGACCAGGAGCACAGTGACGCGGATCCTGCCACCCCGTCTGACGCGGAGCATCATCTCGTTCCTGCCAGGAGCAGCTCACCTAGCTCGCGCTCCAGCTCCTCCACGCCGCCGCGTGGAGGTCCCCACTCGCTACGTCGTCCTCGACCGATTGCTGCCAGCCCATCTCCGTCGACGAGCAGCGCCTCTAAGTCCCCCAGTCCTGACGCGGGTCACCACACAGGTCGCCGCAAGGTTGCCGCAGCAACCTCACCTGTTCCCCGCCTTGATCAGGCACAGAGGCGTCACCGACGTAGGTCGCGGTCATGGCTAAATCAAGCGGACGTCGCGCGCTCACCATCCAATCGCGCAAGGGCTCCGAAGCGTAGATCGCGCCGATCGAGCTCGCAGGAGGGCCACCGTCCGCGGAAACGCTACCGAAAAAGGGACGAGTCAGACAGCTCGAGCTCCTCCTCCTCCTCCTCCTCCTCCTCATCGCCGTCGTCGTCGCGTTCGAGAGGCAGTCGTCACCGGAGGCACCGCCATCACCGCCACCGCCGTTCCAGTAGCCTGGAGGAATTCCTCGTGTCCCCGCTGCCCACCTGCGTGTTTACGCCGTCAAAACACATCGTAAAGAGAATCAAAAAAGGTAAATTCACGAATTTTGATGATCTGTTGGGTCCGGGGAACGAGGAGGGGTGGGGTGCCCTCCAGTTGCAGGGGAAACGCGAGGGCAAGAAGAAGGCAAGCAAGCGGTGCGTAGGTGACTTCGCTTCTTGGATGGAGGCATGGAATGTTTATTTGGCCATACGTGTACAATCGGCTCCCCGCTTGGCACAACAGCTTATCAAATACCAAGTCATAGTTACCCAGCTTTTTTCCTCCTATGCAGTGAATGTGTGCATAAAATACGACTACTGTTTCCGGCAGGCAGTAGCCAGGGACAAGGCCCGCAGCATCCCGTGGGACCACCTCAAGGAGGATTTGCTGGTTTGGTGTGCGACCAGGCAGCCATTTCGGGCCTTCAAACCATCTGGTCAGGGCCTCAACACCGCCCGCCAAACACCCTCGGCTGCAGGACCCACCCAGTCTGGAGGACGCACCCTCCAGATCACCTCAGGCCAAGAAATCTGCAGAAGATACAACTTTGCCACCTGTACTAGGGCAGATTGCAAGTTTGCCCACAAGTGCTGGACAGTTGGGTGCGGTGGGGACCATCCTGGAAAATCCTGCCCCCGGGCTGCCCCAGCTCCGCCTGGCTGAGAAGCGGGTATGCACCCCGTTACGACGCTCTCAATTCGAGAGTGAGTTAGCATCACACAACGACAAAGCCTGGGTTAACTGGCTGCTAAATAGCATTACGTACGGCGTCTCTATAGGTTTTTCTGGTCCCCACACCCCTTATATATCAAGTAATTTACCTTCTGCCGCTCAGCACCCGCACATCATTACAGCTGAACTAGCTAAGGAAGTAGAAGCAGGCAGAGTACTGGGCCCATTTGCTACCATCCCCATGAACACTTTCAGGTCTTCCGGTCTGGGGGTCATCCCAAAGAAGAATGGCAAATGGAGGATGATCCTGCACCTCTCTGCTCCATTTGGATCCAGTGTGAACGATGGGATCGACAATGACCAATTCCCAGTCCAGTACTCCACAGTGGACGATGCAGTCGAGATGATCTCCAGGTATGGCACGGGCGCTATCCTGGCAAAGATCGACTTGAAGTCTGCCTTCAGGATGGTGCCCATTGACCCGAAGGACTGGGACCTCCTCGGTATGCAATGGCAGGGAGGCTTCTATCTGGACACATGTCTGCCATTTGGACTCCGGTCTGCGCCTTATCTCTTTAACCAATTTGTAGAGGCACTGCATTGGATCCTGGACAACAACTACCAGGTGGACGCTGTCCACTACTTGGACGACTTCCTGGTAGCGGGAGCCCCAGGCACAGATCAATGCTCATCCGCAGTCCAGCTGACCCTGAGCGCATGCGAAAGCTTGGGCATACCCGTGGCTTTTGACAAACTGGAGGGGCCTTCCACGCGCATCACCTTTCTGGGCATCATGCTCGACACGGAGGCCCGGGTGATGTCCCTTCCTCAGGGGAAGCTGGAGGAAATCCAGTCCAAGGTCCTCTCATGGTTGGGGCGCCGCAGTGCCACCAAACGTGAGCTGCTGTCCTTGATTGGCACTTTGTCCTTCGCCACAAAGGTTGTCCATGCCGGTCGGCTGTTCCTGCGTCGCCTTATAGACCTGTCTACAACAGTTGAGAGGTTGCACCATCATGTCCGGCTCTCAGCAGAAGCCAGGGCTGACCTCGACTGGTGGGCTCGCTTCTTGCCCACATGGAACGGTCGTGCAATGTTCTTAGACACACAATGGGCTGATGCAGATAGCCTGAACCTTTTCACGGATGCCTCAGGTGCTCTAGGCTTTGGGGCGTTCTTTGAAGGGTCGTGGTTCAGAGGTCCCTGGCTCCCCCACCAAAAGCAGCCGCACCGGTCAATCCAGTGGCAGGAGTTATTTGCCATCCTTGCAGCAACCAGCACCTGGCACAAGAGGTTGATGGGTCGTCGCGTTATCTTCCACTGTGATAACTTGGCGGTAGTCCACGCTTGGACCGGCCAGTCTTCACGGGACCCTTCTCTCATGGTGTTGTTTCGTGAGCTATTCTTCATTGCTGCCCAGGGCAATTTTACTATCAAAATGGTGCATGTACCAGGGGCTCATAATGCATTAGCAGATGCCTTGTCTAGGGATAGGATGCTCACATTCTTTACCCTCGCTCCACAGGCCGATCCTCTCCCTTCAGCAATGCCCCCGAGCTTGGCGACGTTCTAGAGGCCCAACTTAGAAGGTTGATTGATAGGTCCCTGGCACCCTCCACTGCCTCAACCTATCGAGTGGGTATCCGGCGTTACCTCACCTTCTGTACCAACCTCCACGTCCAGCCTGTCCCTGCTAGCAAGCGTCTGGTGGCAGCATTCGCATCCCACCTCTCATCATTGGTGACCCTACCGACCATCAGGGTGTACTTGGCAGCGGTGTCATTCTTGCACGAATCAGAAGGCTGTCGGAGTCCTGTTAGAGGCAACCCGATTCTAAGGCTGACTTTGAGAGGGATCCGGCGCTCGAATCTTGATAGCCCACCAAAGAGTCGCAGACGCCCGATTACGCCCAGAATGCTGTGCAAATTGCTCAGGTCTTCAAGAGATAGCAGGTCGCTTCGGAGCCGGGATAAGCAGATGTTCCGAGCAGCAGCAACACTCGCCTTCTTTGGTTTTCTAAGGATTGGGGAGTTCACGGTCACACCCCACCGCCCTGTCCCGCTGTCCAAAGGTGATATCCTGCTGAGCAATCACGAGATGCAAGTCGGATTGCGACACTCAAAAACAGACCAGTGGGGAAGAGGGGCATTTGTTAAAATTGGTTGCTCAAGAGACAGTTGCTGCCCGGTCCAGGCCATGGAGCAATATCTGAAGCAGGATCGAAGGCCAACCTCAGCACCCCTTTTCCAGGATACCAACGGCACTGCTTTGACAGCAAGAGCCTTTCGAAGCTGGCTCCACCGACACCTAGCGAGGATAGGCCTCAACCCCAGGCTGTTCAACACCCACAGTTTTAGGATAGGGGCAGCCACAGCGGCAGCTAAGGCCGGTTTGCCGGAGAAGAAGATAATGGAACTGGGTCGGTGGCGTAGCAAAGCTTTTGAGACTTACGTGAGATATACTCCCAAGCACAGTTCAGCTGCAGCAATGATGGCGAAGGTCTAATAACTGCTTCTTTTTTCATTTTCCCCCTTTTTTGTTATGTATGTGCATTATATACATCCATATATCCTCACAATCTGGCCAGTAAAGAAAGTGCTTGCGTTAGTGTGGGGGGTAAACCTTGGGCGGAACCCTACGGGCCTGACCTATCTCGGGGACCCAAGCCTGGGCAGCGTCCTGGCTTGGTACGCAGGTCACCCACTTGGTGATCAGCATCACCATCTGGTGCCTGTCTCCCCGAGTCTCCCCCACACGACCGGACCACTCCCAACGAGTGACCAGCGTCACCTCACGGGAGCATTGCCTGGGTCAACAGGTCTGGGGATGCATGGTCATGGTTCGTGGCATGTTTCGCCCAGGCCCCTTACTTGCCAATCAGTCAAATGGGCACGTTGCATGGCAGTAGTACAGAAGCATAAAATCAGGGGACTAGTTACTAAGCATGGTAATTAATAGCTGGCCTAAGTACCAGCACCTTAAATAGCTGGCCTAAGTACTAGCACCTTAAATAGCTGGCCTAAGTACTAGCACCTCAAATAGCTGGCCTAAGTACTAGCACCTTAAATAGCTGGCCTAAGTACCAGCACCTTAAATAGCTGGCCTAAGTACCAGCACCTTAAATAGCTGGCCTAAGTACTAGCACCTTAAATAGCTGGCCTAAGTACTAGCACCTCAAATAGCTGGCCTAAGTACTAGCACCTTAAATAGCTGGCCTAAGTACCAGCACCTTAAATAGCTGGCCTAAGTACTAGCACCTCAAATAGCTGGCCTAAGTACTAGCACCTTAAATAGCTGGCCTAAGTACTAGCACCTTAAATAGCTGGCCTAAGTACCAGCACCTTAAATAGCTGGCCTAAGTACTAGCACCTCAAATAGCTGGCCTAAGTACTAGCACCTTAAATAGCTGGCCTAAGTACTAGCACCTTAAATAGCTGGCCTAAGTACCAGCACCTCAAATAGCTGGCCTAAGTACTAGCACCTTAAATAGCTGGCCTAAGTACTAGCACCTCAAATAGCTGGCCTAAGTACTAGCACCTTAAATAGCTGGCCTAAGTACCAGCACCTTAAATAGCTGGCCTAAGTACCAGCACCTTAAATAGCTGGCCTAAGTACTAGCACCTTAAATAGCTGGCCTAAGTACCAGCACCTCAAATAGCTGGTCTAAGTACCAGCACCTCAAATAGCTGGCCTAAGTACCAGCACCTCAAATAGCTGGCCTAAGTACTAGCACCTTAAATAGCTGGCCTAAGTACTAGCACCTCAAATAGCTGGCCTAAGTACTAGCACCTTAAATAGCTGGCCTAAGTACCAGCACCTTAAATAGCTGGCCTAAGTACCAGCACCTTAAATAGCTGGCCTAAGTACTAGCACCTTAAATAGCTGGCCTAAGTACTAGCACCTCAAATAGCTGGCCTAAGTACTAGCACCTCAAATAGCTGGCCTAAGTACTAGCACCTTAAATAGCTGGCCTAAGTACCAGCACCTTAAATAGCTGGCCTAAGTACTAGCACCTTAAATAGCTGGTCTAAGTACCAGCACCTCAAATAGCTGGCCTAAGTACTAGCACCTCAAATAGCTGGCCTAAGTACTAGCACCTTAAATAGCTGGCCTAAGTACCAGCACCTTAAATAGCTGGCCTAAGTACTAGCACCTTAAATAGCTGGCCTAAGTACTAGCACCTCAAATAGCTGGCCTAAGTACTAGCACCTTAAATAGCTGGTCTAAGTACCAGCACCTTAAATAGCTGGTCTAAGTACCAGCACCTCAAATAGCTGGCCTAAGTACTAGCACCTTAAATAGCTGGCCTAAGTACCAGCACCTCAAATAGCTGGCCTAAGTACTAGCACCTTAAATAGCTGGCCTAAGTACCAGCACCTTAAATAGCTGGCCTAAGTACCAGCACCTCAAATAGCTGGCCTAAGTACCAGCACCTTAAATAGCTGGCCTAAGTACTGGCACCTTAAATAGCTGGCCTAAGTACCAGCACCTTAAATAGCTGGCCTAAGTACCAGCACCTTAAATAGCTGGCCTAAGTACTAGCACCTTAAATAGCTGGTCTAAGTACCAGCACCTCAAATAGCTGGCCTAAGTACTAGCACCTCAAATAGCTGGCCTAAGTACCAGCACCTTAAATAGCTGGCCTAAGTACTAGCACCTTAAATAGCTGACCTAAGTACCAGCACCTTAAATAGCTGGCCTAAGTACTAGCACCTTAAATAGCTGGCCTAAGTACCAGCACCTTAAATAGCTGGCCTAAGTACTAGCACCTTAAATAGCTGGTCTAAGTACCAGCACCTCAAATAGCTGGCCTAAGTACTAGCACCTCAAATAGCTGGCCTAAGTACTAGCACCTTAAATAGCTGGCCTAAGTACCAGCACCTTAAATAGCTGGCCTAAGTACTAGCACCTTAAATAGCTGGCCTAAGTACTAGCACCTCAAATAGCTGGCCTAAGTACTAGCACCTTAAATAGCTGGTCTAAGTACCAGCACCTTAAATAGCTGGTCTAAGTACCAGCACCTCAAATAGCTGGCCTAAGTACTAGCACCTTAAATAGCTGGTCTAAGTACCAGCACCTCAAATAGCTGGCCTAAGTACTAGCACCTTAAATAGCTGGCCTAAGTACCAGCACCTTAAATAGCTGGCCTAAGTACCAGCACCTCAAATAGCTGGCCTAAGTACCAGCACCTTAAATAGCTGGCCTAAGTACTGGCACCTTAAATAGCTGGCCTAAGTACCAGCACCTTAAATAGCTGGCCTAAGTACTAGCACCTTAAATAGCTGGCCTAAGTAACAGCACCTTAAATAGCTGGCCTAAGTACCAGCACCTCAAATAGCTGGCCTAAGTACCAGCACCTTAAATAGCTGGCCTAAGTAACAGCACCTTAAATAGCTGGCCTAAGTACCAGCACCTTAAATAGCTGGTCTAAGTACCAGCACCTTAAATAGCTGGCCTAAGTACTAGCACCTTAAATAGCTGGCCTAAGTACTAGCACCTTAAATAGCTGGCCTAAGTACCAGCACCTTAAATAGCTGGTCTAAGTACCAGCACCTTAAATAGCTGGCCTAAGTACCAGCACCTTAAATAGCTGGCCTAAGTACTAGCACCTTAAATAGCTGGCCTAAGTACCAGCACCTTAAATAGCTGGCCTAAGTACTAGCACCTTAAATAGCTGGCCTAAGTACCAGCACCTTAAATAGCTGGCCTAAGTACTAGCACCTTAAATAGCTGGCCTAAGTACCAGCACCTTAAATAGCTGGCCTAAGTACTAGCACCTTAAATAGCTGGCCTAAGTACTCGCACCTTAAATAGCTGGTCTAAGTACTGGCACCTTAAATAGCTGGCCTAAGTACTAGCACCTTAAATAGCTGGCCTAAGTACCAGCACCTTAAATAGCTGGCCTAAGTACTAGCACCTTAAATAGCTGGCCTAAGTACTCGCACCTTAAATAGCTGGTCTAAGTACCAGCACCTCAAATAGCTGGCCTAAGTACTGGCACCTTAAATAGCTGGCCTAAGTACCAGCACCTCAAATAGCTGGCCTAAGTACCAGCACCTTAAATAGCTGGTCTAAGTACCAGCACCTCAAATAGCTGACCTAAGTACCAGCACCTCAAATAGCTGGCCTAAGTACCAGCACCTCAAATAGCTGACCTAAGTACCAGCACCTCAAATAGCTGGCCTAAGTAACAGCACCTCAAATAGCTGACCTAAGTACTAGCACCTTAAATAGCTGGCCTAAGTACCAGCACCTCAAATAGATGGCCTAAGTACTGGCACCTTAAATAGCTGGCCTAAGTACCAGCACCTCAAATAGCTGGCCTAAGTACTAAGTAGTGGCGCCTTAAATAGCTGGCCTACACAACAGAGCAAGATGGTTGAAAGCAATAGTTGGTGTTTGAGTGGGGGAAAACAAGGTGATGTGAGGTATGATATGGAACAATGAATTTTAACATACTTGGTCATTCACGTGAGGGAGGTTTGACCATTATCACCACTATCTCCAATTTCTACCTATGAACTCCCTCCATTTAAAATTTTAAAAAAGATGCAGGGCGGTGTGTGAGGACCAAATGATGGTGTTTTGTGTATCAAAGCACGCTTGAACTTTTAAAGTCGCTGCTGTGTAAAGGGCCCATGATGGGGTGGCTGTTGGCTAGGAGATCTCCCCTCAATACCCAACACTTGACATATGTATGTATGGACAATTTTTTAAAAACAGTGTGCAGTGTTGGGTGTGTTCTGTGTTGACCCCGCCCATGGGGATAGCTGGAACGTGGCATCTCGGTACTGATGGGCCCTGGGAAGCCACATGAAGCAAACATGCACTGTTTGAATGTGCACCTTAGCTGTTAAGTAGTAGTAGTACTGTTCTGTTAGTCAGGGCAGCAGGTGTTCTGTTCTCTCTAATTCTATTGCAATCCACTTGAAGCCGCACTCGTCTCGTTGTGTATGTGCGCATTACAAAACCCGTTTCTTTATTCACACATGAGGGATGAAGCAAAATTAGCGGGCTTAGGTATGCTGTGGTATGCGGTAGTAGGTTAAATGGCTGCATGCACTGGCGGTAGTTGTTTTGGGGGGGGGGAGTTGGCGACTGTCCCTTGGCTATGTGGCTTTGTTACTGTGTATGGTGACCTTATTCACTCCACCTTTCCCTTGTGGACCACAGCAAAGTCTGATGAGCACAATCGTCAACTTGGCACAGAACTTTGTTGGAAGCAACAACCTCAACCTCCTCCTTCCCATTGGTCAGTTTGGTACTCGTCTGCACGGAGGAAAGGATGCAGCCAGTGCCAGGTGTGTGTGTGTGTGTGTGTGTGTGTGTGTGTGGGTGTGGGTGTGTGTGTTGTGTGGGTGGTGGGTGTGGTGTCTGTGTGTATATGGATATATGTGTATGTGTATTTGTGTGTGTGTGCGGGTGTGTGATCTCTACATGAACTGCACCCTCTCCCCCAGGTACATCTACACCAAGCTCAGCCCCCTGGCTAGGCTGCTCTTCCCAGCAGTGGATGACAACCTCTTCACCTACCAGTACGAGGACAACATGAAGATTGAGCCAGAGTGGTACTGCCCCATCCTCCCCATGGTCCTGGTGAACGGCTGTGAGGGCATTGGCACAGGGTTCTCCACCAACGTACCCAACTATGACGTGCGTGAGATCGTGACCAATCTGAAGGCACTGCTGGCTGGGAGACCTCCTGCGGATATGGTGGGTGTGGGGAGGGGGAGGAGGGTAGGGGAGAGAGCCTGGCGGTGGTCATTGTAATGACACCCTTGGGTGCATAGGTGAGGACGTGTGGGGTGTTTGGGTGTAGGTGGTTGGGTGGAGAGTAGAGTTAATGGTGGAAAGGGGAGATGTGAGAGTGGAAAGGTGGAGGTGGAGGAAATTATTGACTGTCACTTGTCTGGCTGCAGAAACCTTCTTTCAAAGGTTTCCATGGTCTCATTGCCCCTGTGGAGCCGTACAAGTTCATGATGTATGGTTCAATGGGGCGTCTGAGCGAGACCACCCTGGAGATAACAGAGCTCCCAGTGCAGTGCTGGACCCAGACCTACAAGGAGAATGTCCTAGAGACAATGCTGCATGGGACAGAGAAGGAACCTCCGTTCATCAGGTTGAGCACTGGGGGGGGGGGGGGGGGGGAATGATTTATTAATTTTGTGTGGGCTGCCTTGGAATGATGCCCTTGTAAGGCTTCAACACATGTGTATTATGACTACTGCTAATGGAGGGGGTAATAGTGGAACATCAGTTAGTCGTCCCCCCCCCCCCCCCCCCCCTCGCGCTTGCAGTGACTACAAGGAGTATCACACTGATACTACTGTGAGGTTTGTGGTCAACCTAACGGCAGAAAAGATGGAGGAGGCAACCAGAGGGAATATTTACAAGAAGTTCAAACTGGAGAGCTCTCTCACTACGTCCAATATGGTGTGTGTGTGTGTGTGTATGTGTGTATGTGTGTGTATGTGTGTATGTGTGTGTGTGTGTGTGTGTGTATGTGTGTGTGTGTGTGTGTGTTATAGGAGACAAAATTCATTGCAACCTTCCCTTACTTCCCTTACATGTGAATGAGATTTTAGCTACATTTGATAAACTAGGGTGTACGACCACACCCCTTTCCATCCATTCACCCTAGGGCGAGCCCTGCTTGGGCATGAATACCTTGAGCCTGTTGTTCTGTGCACACATGGATGTATAAATGTCACTCGCTCCACAGGTGCTGTTTGATCACAATGGCTGCCTGAAGAAGTACGCCAATGTGGTTGAGATCCTTCAGGAGTTCTACGAGGTACGCCTCGACCTGTACCGCAAGAGGAAAGACTGGTTGGAGGGACAGCTGACAGCCGAAGCCTCAAAGCTGCACCATCAGGCGCGGTTCATCCTGGAGAAGATTGACGGCAAGATGGTTGTAGGTGCGTTGGTTTAAGATGGTTGTAGGTGCGTTGGTTTAAGATGGTTGTAGGTGCGTTGGTTTAAGATGGTTGTAGGTGCGTTGGTTTATTATTATTGTTTGCTTTACTTCCCTGTTATGACCCTGTTATGACAAGTACATCACTGTATCTGTAAACTATGCGATAATTTTTTTTTCTGTGAACTGTATACAATTTCACTATTTGTACTTTTTTATTTTGTACACAGAAAACAAAAAGAAAGCAGACATGATTGAGATCTTGCGTAAGGCAGGATACCCCAGTGACCCTGTCAAGGCTTGGAAGGAGTCTATCTCCACTCCTGAGGAGCGCGGAGTTGAGGGTGGAGAGGAGGAAGAGGGGGAGGAGACTCAGGAGGATGCAGTGGAGAAGGTAGCCAAGGGACAGCCAGATTATAACTACCTACTGGGAATGCAGATGTGGAGTCTTACTATGGAGAAGAAGAATGAGTTGATCCAGAACCGTGACAAGAAGGTGTGTATGTATGTGTGTGTGTGTGTGTGTGTGTGTGTGTGTGTGTGTGTGTGTGTGTGTGTTATACCTTTGGGACCTTGTGTTGGGATGGCATTGTACATGCAGGTGTCCTGTTATAAAATGGAATGGTGTATCTGTGTTTGTACATGTAGGTCATATATGCTGCTTAGAAATAATTTTATATTGTGATCTTAGGCTGAGGAGCTACGTATTTTGAAGGAGAAGACGCCCAAAGATCTTTGGAATGATGATCTCGATAAGTTTCTTCATGAACTTGACGTGAGTGGTGCACTGTATGTTTGGAAGGCACCTATGTTTGGGAAGGGGCACCTTATATTTGGGAAGGAGGTGGTGGGGAGTGCACATTATGTTGGAGGGGGGGGGGGGAAGTGTGTGGGAGTTGGAATGAATCCATTTCTCTCCAGGAAAGTTTGCTTTTGTTATTGGTCTCGCTTCTTGCCCGCTAGGATGTTGAGGAGAGGGAGAAAGAGGACGAGGCCGCCGGAGCCAAGATTGTGGCTAAGAAAAAGGGGAAAGCCCCCAAGGCGGGTGTGAGGCAGGCCAAGCTATTGGCCAGTGCGGACCTGAACACGAGCATCAAGGCCACGAAGCCCAGCGCCTTTGCGGAGCTTATCGAGCCCCAAGTACCCGCGTTCAATGCCGAGCCCAAGAAGGTACGCGCGAAAAAGGCGATTACCGCCAAAGTTAAGGGTGAGGAGGGGGCCGTGGACCGGTCGCATGGCTCCGAAGGAGCGGACAATTCCGTTGACGTTAGTGGAATAATGGACGAGACCCCTGGTGGAGACGGTGATGTGGAGACCAGTGAGGACCTGTTGGAAACTAAGCCAGGCAAACCGGTCGAAACAAAACCGGCTAAGCCCAAGCCAGCCAAGACCGTCGAAGCAAAACTCCAGAAGCCGCCACCGACTAAACCGGATGAGCCAATCGATGTGGACGAAATAGTAGAAATACAACCGTCCAAGTCCGCTGCTACTTTGAGCAAGCCCGTGCTGGTGGCCGCGAAGCCAAGCGGCGAAGTATCTGGTGGTGTCTCTACTACAGGTGCTGGGGTAAAAAGACCATTGCCACCTGGTGCCAAGAAGCCTGGTCCCAAAAGCAAGAAGGCGGGAGGATCTGGGAATGAGACAGCCACTAAAACATTGGATAACTTCGATTTCTGGACTGAACTAAAAAAGACAGCAAAGCCCGAGGTAAGTGTGTGTGTGTGTGTGTGTGTGTGTGTGTGTGTGTGTGTGTGTGCGTGCGTGCGTTCATGCTTGCGTGTGTATGGCTGCAACAGTTTACGATCATTAAATCTATTTTGCGCATGCTCTTGGTACGCCACGCGGTTGGGCTCTGGGGACTAGGAGGGCTACATTTTGCACCTCGTGATCGGCCGTGCGTAGCGTGTGCAACCACTTATTCCTTAAGCCGGTAGTGTGAACATGGCCACCACGGAGGTAAGCAGGACAGATATTTATGTTTTTGTAGCATTTTTGAAAAGCTTAAGTTTCCCTTGTATTTTTCTTATAAAATTCTTATTCTGACGGTGGTAGAAAGCTTGTTTTCTTCGTTTTACCGTACCCACGCTTGCTTAGGGCTAACCGGGAAAGTGACATATCGCAGCATAGTGCGTCCCTGTCTCAAAATAAAGCTTGTTTGCTTTGGATAGGCGGCGGTTGCTGTACGCTTGCTGTCCCTATTTTATTTTGGCGCTCAAATTTTTCATATCTTTGGCAGCCATGTTTGGTCAAAATGGCCGGTGTTCGAGCGAGTGTCGCGTAGGGCGTGTAGCGCATTTCGCGAAAAGGGGTTGAGAACGGGTGATTGTTTGTTGGTTTCCAATAGCCCGCGGTCAAGAAGGCAGCGCCGTTACCTCACTCGGACGAAGACGATGACGTCGCACTCGAAGCGTCTGACGATAACGAATTCGTGCCCGATGTCGTAAAACCGGCCAAGAACGTAAAGAAGACGGTTGCTAGTTCAACAACGTCGAAGCCTAAGGCAGCGACCAAGGTACATTTGCGCGCACGTTCCGACCTCCGGCGTGGCCCAATGGGGGAGGGCAATGAATAAAAGTGCAGCTAGGTTGTTAGTATTCCTTGCCTTCATGTAGCCTGCTGGCCTTAGTAAGGTATCCCTACGTAGCATCACGTGATTAATTTGTAGTTAAACCGCAAACTTCTTTTTGGCTCGCAGCCTGTCCCCAAAAAGCAGACCCCGCCCTCTGATGAGGAGGATGAGGAAGTGGATGATGACGACGACGATGAAGACTTTGCAGCCGGAGGTGACCCTGAGTCTGATGATGACTATGTACCTGCGAAGAAGAATAGTGGTCCAAAAAAGGCTGCTGCATCGACAACAGCAAGTAAACCAAAGGTATTGCTGTGTAGGTGTGTGTGGGTGTGAAGTCAAGTGTTTGTGTTTGTTGTAGCCTGCAGCAAAGGCAGTGGAACCAGCCCCAGGCAGCAGTGGTGAAGACAGAGGAGATAGTGGAGAAGATGAGGAAAAGGTGTGGTTGGTTTTGTGTGTGCATCGTTGGGAATTGCCTTGTCGTTGGTATGTGGTGCTTTTGACCCGCAATACCACCTTACTAGCCTGCAGCGGTAGAGAAGAAAGCACCCGCCAAGAAGCAACCAGCACCCAAGACGAAAAAATCGGCCGAGGTGAGGAGTGGTGCGCACGTGGGATACTAATGTTATTCATGTATTGCTATGGTCCAGCCCCCGGCAAAGAAGGCCAAGGTCGCCAGCAGTACGGCCGGTCGCTCGAGACGAGCAAAAGCGCAAGTGAAGTACACGTACGACTCCGAGGAAGAGGAGGAAGGGGACGAGGAAGCAGCGCCCGGAGGAGGGGGAGGTGGAAAGGATGACGATTGGGAGGGAAACCACTCTGGAAGTGACAGCGACTTTGCATAGACATTTCTCATCTTTACATATGTTGTTAAATATAGGCTATTCCTACAACGATCCCCCGCCTTGGCTATTTTTTCCGCCATTCACCCGCACGTGTACATGTACCCTTCCCCCTTTCTTTGTAAAAAAAGCCTGGTAATGTTTCTATTAAAAGCACACCGTCTGGGTGTTTTCGCCGCTTGGTACGAGTGGAATGTCTTAAAAGATTATATTTACACAATTGTACAACTACAACAACTCTCTGACGGAGCTTCAGGTGGATGACTGGTATAATATACGTGCAACAGACCGTCCGGTTTGGCAAACTTCTTGTGCAGTTGACCAAGAGTGCTGGTGTAGAATTGGCCCTGGTCACGTGCCCCATCATACCTGAGGTACAAGTACTGGGCATCGTGTTTTTCGGCGCGTAGTCTTTGTCTGAGAGAGAGAAAGAGGGGGCAGTGGTGAAATTAAGCACATGCCTGCGTAACATTTCTTGGCAGAGTGGGAGCTTGAAAACAGTGAGTTGCATCATTAGTGCGCATCCCCTATAAACTAGAATGGATGCCTTGATTATGTATAAATCTCAATCATACAAGGTAAGGTTAAGGTTTGGTTTTAAAAAGATACAAGATTATATGGGTAAGAACTTGTGGCCAGGACAGTCCATGGCATCATATTGCATTGTACACTACACAAGTGGCTCTTCAAATCTCCACTATTTGCAAGCACACAGCAGTGCATAACTGTAGGATACACCCCCACCCCCCCCCCCCCCCCCCCCCCCCCCCGCAGTCTACTGTGTTAAGGATTGCTAGGACTTCATGCTTGGATGATGATGATGCATGGCTTCCTCATTTTTCCTCAATGATCATTGCAATTTTGTTATGGGTTTATAGTATTGTGTTTCTTGAAGGCCAAATATTGCTAAGACCTCTATGTGATTGGATTGCACCTCCCCAACCCTCTTTTAATCTAAAGCTTGTGTGCATGAATTCTCATGTGTCCATTTATTGTCTGACACACACCCATAGATGAAAAACATTGCACATGTGTGTGTGTGTGTGTGTGTGTGTGTGTGTGTGTGTGTGTGTGTGTGTGTGTGTGTGTGTGTGTGTGTGTGTGTTGTGCGATACCCCCCAATCCCTCCCCAGGGAAAGATACCTGACAAGTGTGACAAGCTGTGAGTGTGTGAAGTCCTCTGGAAGCAGCATCTTTGGCTTGGGTAGGACGGGGAGCGAGGTCTCGTGTGGGTCCCTCTGTACGATGGCCTGCACACGCGGCAATGTGTGATGCACGTTAATTATGCACACACACACACATACACACACACACACATATACACACATATACACACACACATATACACACACACACATACACACACATACACACACACACATATACACACACACACATACACACACACACACATATACACACACATATACACACACACACATACACACACACACACATACACACACACATATACACACACACACATACACACATATACACACAAGCATGTTAAATAAAAAAAAGTGCACACATTTAAAAATGTACACGCAAACACATCTGGCGGACACATGCACGCACTCACGTGCGCATTACACACACACACACACATACACACATGCACCAGCAACGGTTAGTACTATCAAAAATATACAGCAGTGGATTATACGTACATACCGGGACCTTTCCAGGATACTTTGTACCCTCGCCGTCTATCTCTACACGGCACATGATTGGTTAGTTGGATGCTCGGCGCCAGCTGGTAATGAGCACAGCTTACCGTCCAATAACGCTGTTCTGTCGCTCATTGCCCACACGTCTGTCTAGTCAGCGGAGGAAGATTTATGACGTAACCAAAACATAGTAGGCTCCACCCACCATGCTGTGTTTACATCGTAGAATGCATCAGCATGCACATGGCCGTTCAGCGCAATCTTGAGCCGTACGTAGCCTCACTACACTACCACCTCCGTTAGAGCGTATAGTTAACATCATAATAACTAGACCTTTTGCCAGGCTCAGATTACAGTTCATATATACATATGGGACGTTTTATGACAAAACCGGGCTTATGGGTTTTCAAATAATAAAATAGCATCATTTTCAAACCCACATATCTCACGAGCTAAATTACCCACGTCCATCCTATTTTCAGCACTTATTACCACATCCTTAATTCTATTTTTGCACACTATGAGGTGGATGGAATCTATTCTAAAATATAGAACGGCGCGAAACGCCGGGAAAATTGCTCCGACTTTGAACATCAATGTCTTGATTAATATTCAGAATCTGATAGCAACAGGACTCCTGTGGGTATCTTGCAATTTTGACCCTGAAAAGACCCTCCTTCGTTGTGTTTTTAACTCTGAAGGTTACCGAACGTTGGCACGGACGAGTGTATAGGGGTTCATAGTGTGCAAAAATAGTCTTAAATACAGAACAGATGTGGCAATAAGTGCTGATAATAGCAAGGACGTGGGTCACTTAGCTCGGAAGATGTGTTGGTTTGAAATTGATGTAATTTAAAATAGTCGTTTTATTTTAAAACCCAAAAACCCGGTTTTGTCATACAACGTCCCATCAACTTGTTCTCACATGCTCAAGCATTGAACCATTTCCATAGCTTTCGATTCAGTAGTGAATTTGCAAGCTTCATCACATTGTGAACAACTGAAAAAGACGCTGAAACATCAACAGGCACAGCGTTATGCTTATGCTCATCCATGATAAGCTCATACACCATCTCGAGGCCTATACCAAGCAGAATGTGACCTCTGAACCTCCTGACATTCTGCCAAGAAACACCATACTGCATCTGATGACAATAAATGCGCAATGTTTTTAAAAGATTGCTAAAGCCATAACCTGATTAACTGCATGTCCAACCTGAACATAACTGTTGACAACGTCATGCATGGCCTTACAAACACTATCATCTTTGTCACATGTACAGAGAGATATACATGGATCTGTCTGTGCTTTTTTTATTTTTAGCAAATTCATCTGCATTAAGCAGGAGGACATCAACATGCAAAATAATTATGATATCTGGTTGTACCTGAACAGATAAATGACATAAATTAATCTTGGGCAGTACACACACACACACACACACACACACACACACACACACACACACACACACACACACACACACACACACACACACACACACACACACACACACACACACACACACACACACACACGCACACACACAACACACACACACAGTACACTAAACACACCATGCCAGTGAATGTGTATGGAAAAAATGTGAACAGTAACATGATTGTTTTTAAACATTAACTTACTTATAACTAGCAACAAAGTATACTATCAAGTAACCCATTTTATAAACCAACACATGGTTAAGGTGCTTGTAACCACATATCCGTATCATAGCAGCTACTCCACAAGATGGTGCTAATTATATCTCTTAGTCCTTGTGACCCCAACAATTTTAAAATCAAAAGGCCAAAACCTGTATATTTTTTTCAATTTCAAAAATAGAACAACATGATCTCTAATTCTGGGGGCCAACATAGTCTGAATCTAAACTGGCTGGAGAATTGTGAGCTGCTGAATACATTATATTAATTAGTGGGGAAAAGTTGATTTTCCAGACATTCTCTATGAAAGTACTGTTTTCGCACCTATAACTCGAAAACTTTTGATGCCAAGCGGTTATTTTTTTTGTTCGGCCAAATCATGATCATACAAATCTGAAGCAACACCGATAGCCCAAAAGTTGTACCAGTCCTATTAGGTTGGTTATTAACAATCAAGTTTACCATCAGCCGTTCATTTTCAACAGAAGTAATCCGGAAGTATGTCGCGAATGTACAGACCTCGACAATTGTCAATTCTCTTTGACTGCTCATTTATGGATGTGAATATTGAGCTTCGACTATATCTGATCTCCAGCAAGGCCTTTTTATAACAATCTTTCCACGTTCCCTGTACATAGCTATAAATCCCGCTGGCAATAACTTGAGCGCTTGAAATCTGACGTCCGCGTCTCTGAATTCTAATTCCAATCAATACGACTACTCGCTCGTCACGATAAGAATGGGAGCGCTATGGAGATTTCACGGCACGCCGCGAACATTGTTGTTATGTGCACTTACTTGTGTGGTATCATTATAGGGAGTATTTTTCATCGAATAAAGTTTTGGGAATACAGTGGAAACCATCAACTTGGACCTATAATTTTTTTCTACGATTTAGCAAAAATGTCTCATTTCGCTTTTCCCAAAACCTTGTTCCGCTCCTTTATACTCTACCTTTGCCTCCAATTCCTATATCCAACCAAATCTCTTTTCGGGAAATGTTATCTTTACATGGAAATTTTATACATGCATTGTAAAGGATACGAAGTTTTCTTGGAATCTGTCCCATACGCGCGTATATAACAATAAAAATATATATAGTATCTGCAATCTGAGAAGTCATTTGACCAAGATCTCAATGGCAATGAAACTGGTTGCGCAGATGTTCTTTGTTTTATCTCTTCTTGGGAGCTATGTGGTTGTTATGTCCAATCAGGTCAACATCACCGCTACCATTCCACCTGGCTATGCTCTACAGGACTACCTATGCAGCGGAACGCTCATGTCTAATACGGCTGTTGTGTTGGACGGTGGAGAGCATCGCATGTCTTCAGAACGGCCCTGTAACATCCCCAGTGGAGGCAACATTACGATATCGGGGTCGTTGATGACAACCACCACAATCCGCTGTGAAGAAGGTACAGTGTTTGCATTCATTTTAGTACAAATGGTGACCATGGAGAGAATAACCTTCATTAACTGTGGAATAAACCTTGAATCAATCAAACATATATTCATTACAAACTGCACTTTTAAGAATAGTTCAATACATCCACAATCTAGTTATACAAACACTGTTAGCATCACTAATTGTGCATTCATTAACAACAGTGGCGGTGCGGTACTTTTTTATGGATCAACGGGCAATATTATCATCATGAACTGCAGATTTGAGAACAACAGTGCTAGTGTTCATACTGATGGTGGTGGTGCAGTGTTATTGTATGGATCAGTAGGCACTTTTACCATCACAAACAGCACATTTAAGAACAACAGTGCCATTTATGATGATGATGGTACTGGTGGTGGTGGTGGTGGTGGTGCAGTGTTATTGTACGATTTAACAGGCAATGTTACCATCATAAACTGTATATTTCAAGACAACAGTGCCATTCATGGTGGTGGTGATGGTGGAGGTGGTGGTGGTGCAGTATTATTGTATGAATCAACAGGCAATTTTACCATCACAAACAGCATTTTTCAGAACAACTGTGATAATGGTATTCGTGGTGGTGGTGGTGCAGTGTTATTGTATGGATCAGTAGGCAATGTTAGTATCACAGGGTGCACATTTCAGAACAACAGTGCTACTACTCATGATTTAAATGGTGTTAATATTGTTGGTGGTGCCGTGTTATTGTATAAATTAACAGGTTTTGTTAGCATCAAAAGCTGCACATTTCAGTACAGCATTGCTACTACTGATAAGTATTATATTGAGAATGCTAGTGGTGGTGGTGGTGGTGGTGGTGCTGTATTCTTTTATAAATCAACAGGAAATGTTAGCATCACAAAATGCATATTTCAGTACAACAATGCTTCTACTGACTATTTTTTTTCTGGTAGTGATGGTGGTAGTGGTGGTGCTGTATTTTTTTATGGACCAACAGGTGATATTAGCTTCATAAACTGCACATTTCAGAATAACAGTGCTAATACAGAAGGTGGTGGTAGTAGTGGTGGTGGTGGTGGTGGTGCTATTTTATTATTTGGACGAATAGGCAATGTTACCATCAAAGACTGCACATTTCAGAACAACCTTGCCACTCAACAATCAGGTCGTGGTAATGGTGGTGCTGTTTTATTGCATGAATCAACAGGGAATGTTGTCATCACAAACTGCACATTTGAGAACAACATAGGTACTAATGATGATGATATTGGTGGTGGTGGTGGTGCTGTATTATGTTATAAATCATCAAGCAAAGTTATCATCACAAACTGCATATTTCAGAACAACAGGGCTGCTGCTGTTAATTATTTGGTTAATGGGGGTAGTGGTGGTGCTGTACTATTTTATGGATCAACAGATGACATTACAATCACAAGCTGCACATTTATAAACAACATGGCCGCGTATAATGGTGAATTTGGAGCTGGTAGTGGTGGTGGGGGAGCTGTATTATTGTTTCAATCAAGTGTCAATACTATAATCACAAATTGCACATTTCAACTTAACAGTGCTACTAACAATAAATCTTTTGGTGGTGGTGGTGGTGCTGTATTATTGATGGGACCATCTGGCAATGTTACCATCGCATTCTGCACTTTTCGGGACAACAGTGCTACTAATTATGATGATGGTGGTGGTGGTGGTGGTGCTGTACATATGTTTGTACCACTAGGCTCTGTCTGCATCACAAACTGCGCATTCCATAACAACAGTGTTACTACTGGGGATTATGGTGGAGGTGGTGGTGCTGTTTTATTGAATGGACTGTCATGGGGTGTTAGTATCACAAACTGCATATTTCAGAACAACAATGCTGTTTTTGGAGGTGCTATTTCCATAGTTTCCATTAATTCAATACTGATTAGTCGTTCTATCTTTACAAAAAACACTGCACTTGGAGGAGCAGCAATCTATACCATTAATAGTAATGTCCCAATGTTGGGTTCTGATGCTCAACCACTAGGCCACCTCACTCTTCAAGATGTGACTGTTAAAGATAACCACTGCTCTTGTAATGAATACAGCGATATTAAGGGAGGGGCCCTTTACTTTAATGGAATGAATGTTGACATTAATGGAAACACCACCTTAGGAAGTCAGTTCTCATCTAACTCTCCCCTGGGAGCCATTCAAGGAACAAATGGTTTTCTTCAACTCAGTGGTAACATCACATTCACAAATAACACAGGAATAAATGGAGGGGCCATAAGTCTGTCTAACAGTGTTCCACTGTACTTCAAAGCAAAGTGTGTAGTGGAATTTTCTAGAAATATGGCAACTGGATTTGGTGGTGCAATCTACAGTAATGGGGACCAACAAAAGCCCCTGCAATCTATGAAAGGTTCTAATGACAGGTGTGCAATGGGCTTGATTGTCAGGTGTCATCGTGGTGGAGAATCATTAAAACTTTATTGTGTGTGCTTAGAAAATATGTTCTTCATCACCTTCATTCACAACCATGCACAGCAAGGAGGTCATGCTGTATATGCCACACCCATTTATAACTGCATTAACTGCATTGGGTTTTATGTTGATCTCATGACTTTCACTGGACACGAATTATTTAATAACTTGACAAGCTATTTCACCATCACCCCATTACCAGAAGACATCAAAGACATCCAAGTACTCTCATTTCCAAAGTATGTGTACTTGTGTGGCTGCAATGATCATAACTTGTGCAGTGTCACAAATCAGTTTGAAGGAAAGGTTATCACATATCCTGGAAGGACTGTGCGACTCAATGTTACCATAGTAGACAATGGAAAAAACCTGTCACCTGGGGTGGTTTACACACAAATTGGTGATACCTATCAAAAAATAACATTTGTACCTCGGCAGAAAGCTCAATGGATTGGAACAGTATGTGGTACATTAGAGTACCAAATATATGGACCAGAAATGGCATCATTTAAACTGCTTCTGTCTAGTTATCCCACTAATTTTCCAACAGTCATTGAGGTAAAGCTGTTACCATGTGAGCCAGGATTCACCTTGATATCAAATTCTTCTACTGGTCTGATGATGTGTGGGTGTTCGCTGTTCTTCACATTACATGGAGTGGTCTGTGATACATCAGATGGTACTGTGACTAGTAATAAAACATACTGGATAGGTGTGTACAATAATACTGATCCAGCACTGGCATCAACTTGTCCTTTGGAATACTGCAATAGTGGCATTAATAAACTGCATCTAGCTAGGCCTGGGCGCCTATGCAATGGATGGCGTACTGGCATTGTTTGTGGTCACTGCCATGGCAACTATAGTGTAGTTTTTGGTTCTTCCAAGTGTCAGGTGTGCTCAGATATGTGGTCGATCACACTTGTAATGTTTGCATTGTTGGGTGTCTTCCTGGTAGCAGCACTGTTCTTCTTCAACCTCACCATCACACAGGGCACACTCTATGGGCTCATCTTCTATGCCAACATTATTCAAGTCAATACTTCAACATTTTTCAGCCAATCAATTTTAAAACCATTACAGGTGATTGTGTCATTTGTAAACCTTGACCTCGGGCTTCCTCTATGTTTCTATGATGGTATGGATGATGCAGACAAAGCTGGCCTTCAGTTTGTGTTCCCAGCCTATCTCCTAATTCTCACTATGACAGTCATTGTGTTCTGTCACTACTGTCTTCAGCGATCTCATATTACCTCCACTAGATCCTGTTGTAATAGATTTCCCATCATAATTGGAGAAAGAGCAGTTGGTGTTCTATCTACTCTCATCTACTTGTCATATTCCAAATTGTTGAGAACTGTCATTGATATTCTCACATATTCCACTGTACACCTACCCAGTGGTGATATGTATGTGTGGTTCTACGATGGAAATGTGGAGTACCTGCGTGGAAAACATGCCATTCTGTTTGTGGTTGCTATGGCAACATGTACTATTTTCCTCCTTCCATACACCTTTGCCCTTACTTTCATTCCTATCATTGAACAGTACAGTGAACACAACAGATTGTTCAACTATCTCCAGAAGAAGGCCAACCAGATCAAACCAATGAATGATGCCCACTATGCTCCCTATAAGGGGGAGTGGCGATGGTGGCTGGGAGCAAGGCTTTGGCTTGTAGTTGTGATGTACAGTTTAAATCCAGTGTATAGTTCTGACAAGCCATCTCTGCTTCTGTCTATTCAGGCTACTATGGTGATTTTGTTCACAGTAGCACAGGCAAGTATAAAGCCATTTGGACAGTCCCATCAAAAATGCAACAGTCGTACCAACTTCTACAATCATTTGTACAATAGCCTTGACATGTTTTACCTCCTCAACTATACTGCACTGGCTATGTCCATGTCTTACATTTTAGAGCAGAGTTCAGACCAGGCAAAAATCACTGTAGTAGCTGTTGGTTGTTCGGTGGGTCTCTATGTAGTGGTACTGATGGTCACTGTCTTGTACCATCTCATTGCGGCCATCCTAAAGATTTGCAAGATGTATGACAGAGCCAGAGAGAAGATCAATGGATTATTTGAAAGGAAAGTTGAATTTCTAGATCCTATGGAGCTGGATGCCACCACCAATCCATCAGTCGACTATGGCCTGTGGGAAACACAACTTGAAGATTGAAGTACTTTCCACGTTCTTATGGTCATGCATACCTGATAGAATAATTGTACTTTATTGTAGCTAACCAAGTGTGTCCAAAACATTTCGATTTGCTTCATAGACCCAGTGTGTATGTACATGTAATTGTGTCTAATTGCCTTTGAATAGCCACACCAATAAACTTATGTTAATGTTGTGCATCTGGTAACTGATTGCTGACTAAAAGCTTGATTAAAAATATAAAACGCACAATACACC
Organism: Eunapius fragilis; assembly: GCA_963681505.1. Classification (NCBI taxonomy): domain Eukaryota; kingdom Metazoa; phylum Porifera; class Demospongiae; order Spongillida; family Spongillidae; genus Eunapius; species Eunapius fragilis. Next base: position 6,498,206 of record OY811976.1, on the reverse strand, counting down.
ATGAATGAACAAAGGAAATCTGTGTCCAGTGTTCGCATCAGCTGGAAATCTCTGGTACAACCAACAATCGCTTTGAATTTGACATGGCACACTGTTGTAGGCTATCTTGTCATAATGTCGTGAAGATTTCATTGGACAGCTCCTATGAATGGAAATGGCACACTATTGTTACAATCCGGCGAATAATACGATTAGTAAGAGAATTGAAATCCTGGATCATGAAGATTTTCATTTTCGCATGCTTTTCTAATGGATTCGATAGGTCAGTAAGTGTATTTTATTTTATGCCTGTACTCACGGACTTCAGCGCTTGCAGCCGCATTGAGAAAATGAAGTGCAAGGTTAGATATTTATCTAAGTGATGCCACACGTTGATATATACTGACATTCCTCAATGTAAATCTCTCTTCGTTTCAGTTGGATAAAAATAATTTTTCACGATCCCGGTTTTTGCAATCACCACACCGGCGTCCATTGCGTAACAGTGGTAGTTGCTCAGTCTTTCTGTAGGAGCATTCCTATAGCCCAATTCAAACCCTTCAACTCCTCAGTGTAAAAGGATTGTAAAGTGGTAGATGAAGAACCTCTGATTTGATGAGTGCTTTATTAGCCAATAAGTCCAGAACCATACTTTGATATAGAGTGTGAGAGGTGGAAGGCAGTAGATTATAACTAGCATGCATGCACATGCAAAATAATCAATTCCCAAGCAAGGTCTATAGCCAACACGACTCAAACCCAATGAATACAAGCGAACATGCAGCATAGGAACACAATGATGATTGTATGATGCCGAACAAATAAGGCCTGACAATAGACAATAGGAGCTGATCTGCATGTCCATTGTATCTACAATTTTAGAGTAGGGATTTATTATTTTCAAAATGTGTAGTTTAGTAATAATAAATAAATTATGCACTTTCAATAGTATTGGCAGAAAATGATTCAGTTGAGCACTTTGGTGATTTGAAGCAATTTATTTATAAAGTAGACAGATTTTAAGCAAGAACATAGAATTATACATAGCTTTTCTTGATAAAGGTGTAATTATTGCATGAATCAATTCATGGTGGTGGTTGGGGTAATGGTGGTGCTGTATTATTGCACGAATCAACAGGGAATGTTATCATCACAAACTGCGCATTACTGTTGTTCTTTATTGTGCAGCTTGTGATATAAAAACTGCCTGTTGGTCCAAATAATATAATAACACCACCACCAGTATTAGCCTTGTTGTTCTGAAATGTGCTATTTGCAGTAATAATATAGCCTTTTGCCACCACCATCATCACTATAAGTTGTCTGTTGTCCTTAAATGTGCAGTTTGTGAGTATAACATTACCCTTTGACTTGTACAAAAACACTGCACCACCATCCACAATACCATTATCACTGTAGTTATGAAAAATGCAGTTGTGATTCCACAATAACACTGCACCACCACCACCACCCCACCAACTCTGCAACTACTAATGATGTTGGTGGTGTATTATTATACAAGTGATAAAAACTGTCTCTACAAGAAAGTAAGAAGACATGGTTAACTGACTCGGAAGGAAAATGGAATAGACATGTGCATGTGATAGTTTTAACTATGTGTGTGCTAACATAGGTCAATTTCATTTTTCCTTCCCAGTCATTTAACGTTGTTTCCTTGCTTTTTACACCACTATAGCTTTTCATTTCATATATACCAACTTTATCTGAGAGATAGTTTTTATCAATTGTTTCATAAATTCTTATGCTTCAGTATAGTAAATTATTTTGTACCATGAAATAATAGAGGGAATAGTACATTGGAAAGTAATTACTGTGATGATCAGAATGTTATAATGCGGTGGTATGGATTACTATTTCAATCAAATGGCAATATTATTGGATCAACAATCACAATCTGCACATTTCAGGACAACAGTGCTACTAATTATGATGGTGGTGGTGGTGGTGGTGGTGGTGGTGGTGGTGGTGGTGGTGGTGGTGGTGGTGGTGGTGGTGGTGTAGTTTTATTGTTGGTACCAATAGGCTCTGTAATCTTCACTAACTGCCATTTCTGAAGAACTGTGTTGCTATGGTGATTATGGTGGTAGTGGTGGGCAGTTTTATTGAATGGCTCTGTATTATTGAATGGATCAGAACTTTAGAATCGTTTCATAACAATAATGATATTGGGATGTGGTATTTTCATCATTTCAATCAATTTAGTGTTAATTATTCGCTCTAAATTAACAAACAATGGAGGAGCAGCAATCGATAGTAATGTCCCATGCTGGGTTTAGTAGTTCACCTTAAACTGCACATTTCAGAATAACAGAGCTACTAATTATAAAGTGGTGGTGATGGTGCTGTATTATTGTTGCTGTATTTCCACTACACACTTCTCATAGACATACAGTGGAGCACTGTTAGAAGGACATATGACCCCTCCTTTTTCTCCTATTGTACTTGTGAATGTTATAATGTATCATGTATCATGACAAACACATTTGGAATACAAATGGGCCCATGCATGAAAAAGAAAAGCTTATGACTAATCTAGGACTATTCTGAATCTTTACACAACAGTACTAATGGCATCTAGAATGTAGTCAATTCTATGTGGAGCTTTTCAATAACCAGGCATATCACTGGAAAGAGCTAGATACATCAACTGTTCCACCATAAGTATAGAGCTCTGCATGTTTCTCCTTAGTTGGTTTATCATCAATCGACCTGTCTTCACTTTCTTTACAAGCACTATTGGTATTGATGTCTGCTAGGTTCGAGAGTACAGGCAGTCCCTCTTGGCAGCACATGCGAAAGCTGGTAACCCATCCAGTGATTGTGAGTCTGCAGAAACCAGCTACCGCATATATCAGAAAGAGTACAAAGAAGTACCCGCCGTACACAATGAACTGCAGAGGAAAATACGGGGGGTATTAATATATAAAAATTAATGTTGTTCAAAATATACTTCTATTTTGATCAGCAAGCTATCCGCATGAATTATTACCTGCTTTAGGAACGACAGCATTATATTTACTGGTCTGCTGAAATCCATGCGTGTATAAATGCTAGCGCTTGTGTAGTTCAATATCAAAGTGGATTTATATTTACTTTTGGGATCAAGACCCCAAATATAGTCTGCTATTAATATTACATCATGTATTTAACAAATACCTGTGTTGGAATGTCAAGGTTCAGGCCTCTTGAATCAGACACTGCCAACGTCAGGAAGGTCTGCAACAGCAGGCTCATGAAAGTGTTAAATCCATATATCATGGCATAGCTCTCGTAAGTCATTGCATGTGCAATCTGTGTCCTGTAGGGGTAGATTGGAAACCATCGTATTCATGGTACTGCTTGAGAGGCTTCTGTTCACTGTAACTTTGGAATTAACATTTGTCTGATGTTCCTCGGTATTGTATTTTAAACATCATATTTTATGACGTATTTAAACACACTAAGTTGGCTGCAATATATTTTTGAGTGCATGTTATGTGATTAAAATAAAGGCAGGGATCTATATTGATAAAGAAAACTGAACTGCCGTGCTTTGTAATACACAAGTTAAGCGGTCAAACTTACGTTGCTATAGTCACGAGGAAGTAATACGTCATCGTGAAGATGACGTAACATATGTACGCCACCCAGAGCTGATCCGTGAAGGCTGAGAGCAGAAGACTCCCGCTCTCGACCAGGGAAAGTGCCGCGATAGCCACCTCCCCCCAGATGGCCCAGTTGACCCCAAGGAAGGACACACTGAGAGCTCCCAACGATCCAAAGAGGACCGCTGTAGCATCCACCAATCCGTTGTACTGGTAGGTCGTCCCGGTGTTTGAAGCTATTACAGACCATTGGCTCTGCACATAGTTCTGGACCTGGAAACATCCGCACGTAGCAAGCGCCCACCATACCGACCACCTTAGCAGCGAGGGGGACGTGTAAAACCTTTTGAAGTCCCGCCACCTGTTGTGCGTAGCCGACCGTACCACGTGGGGCAGCCTCGCGCAAGGCGCCCGCCGCTCCCCCTCGGTCGGCACTAGGATGGCGCGACACGAAGGGTACCAGACGTTGGGCAGAGCCAGAGCGAAGAGGCACGCTAGACACACGCTGCTGAACGATATGTATTGCAGCTGGAGGAGGTCTAGCGTCCCGGTCGATACGAGAGCCTGTGCCGCGTAGCCAGCCGCGGCAGCTCCGAACAGTCGGCTGGCTTCGATGTACCCCGTTACCTTCCTGAAGTGGACAGGAGAAACGAGGATATAGATATAGGAGTAGTATGCGATCTCCGCGGCCGTAGCGATTCCGTACGTCACCTGCATCAGTTTCATCTCCAGCAGGCTGGTGCCCCATATAAGGAGAACCCTGGTTACTATCTGGCTCAGGAACTCGATCAAGACGATGGGTTTGTAGCGAAGAACGTCGGTGAAGAGGAAGAGGACAAACACGGCCACCAAGTAGCTGTACGGCCACCACGGATATATCTCATTGTTGACGTCGTCAAAGGCGAACTGCTTCGAGGCGTTCGTCTCGTTGTCCAAGAAGGCCGTGAGGTAGGGTTCGCTAGGGAGGAATTCCTTGAAGAAGCCGTAGCTGCACAGTAGCGCCGTGCAGTACAACCACCGCCATCGCGACGTGGGCCGAGCCCCCGCTGTTTCTACATCTGCCATCGATTTTTGACGAACCCGCGAATGGAAGGAGAATTGAACACTTGTGTGTGTGTACAGGTTATAATAAAAGATATAGCACAGAAGAATCGCGCACGAATTAAACCACAGTTCTGGCGCCGACGTACTCGAACGGGATGTTTCCCCATGCGCTTGACCACAAATACATGTCCGGAAGTTGCATGTAAACTAAAGCCCGCGACATACAATGGTCGATTTGCCTGCAACTCAAACTGATTCACATATGAACGGCAGAAAAAAAAAAGGAATTCTCAGTTGATTTCATATATATTGATTTCTACTGTACGAACCCATGCAGGAGTATAACATATCCGGAAATGGCCCATACATACGCGGTCATCCTGTTTTTTTTTTTCCACATTGAATTTCAAAGATGTTTAATATGCTCCAAACATTCAGTAATCATGCGTGCACACATGCAGTATGTTGTCTACTTGAATCAGCTAGTAGCTCAAACCAAGGATTATTAACTATTACAATCCTTGCTCGAACCCAGTGGATTTATATTACTTGATGTGTCGTGCCCCGTGGGATATGCCTCATGTCATTCTCTTTGTCAGTAGCATTCGCGGCATTACTTTCGAAGTGGTTGTCTGTTTCGACGCTTATAATAGGACTCTATTGACAGCCTGCATGGTAACTTCGGACAACGCTCGGTTACAATTTCCACGCTTTTCTTGTTCATTTTATAAGAGCATTATCCGCGCATGCATGCATTGCGATACATGAATGCGGTAGGAGGTGATCCAATTATGTACTGTCATAGTCTGCGAATGATTAAGATTGTGCATTATGCAAGACAATACGGTGCAAGATAACATGACTGCATGCACCGCTGCTTATGAATACTTTGAAGTGCAATTTACCCATATACGCGAAGAAAGTCAAATCAGCTCTCAATTGCATGCATGGAAAATGCATGATGAATTAAGAGATTGGAATTAACTTGCTGCTTGTGCAGGTCTACCAATTGCACTGATGCATGGATGCAAGTGCATTCGCTGTTATGCATAATCATATAGGCCTGCATAATTTGTGCAGGTGCACCTACTGATATAGTTGTATAATTATAAAGGTGCACGCATGGTATATGGATACAATGCAGAGTGCAGCAGATAGTATGCAGGCATTGTTTCCTTGCAACCATACTGGTTAGGACAATAACAAAGGTCAGGTATTGATGGCATCTGTTTACTACCACTATACTCTTTCAAATTCATAACGGATGTAGTGGGTTAAATGTTCAGTTTATTTAACATGGTTTATCATAAACCATGAACACGCTAGTCTATTAAATCTAAAACTATTAAACATACTATCCTTGTAGATCACTGTACTAGATGCATATACAAGAATAAGAACCATAAGTATAAAGAAAACATAAAACAGGTTGCACAACTTAGTCCATGTAACTGGGGAGCCCAGCTCCATCATTAATGTCCATCACTAGCTCTCCTCCATTTCCTTCTAGAGCCACGAAGACAAAGAATAGTTGCTTATTTATAATCAAATACGCATGGTTGAATAGATAGACTAAGACTAATCTAAACAGCGCTATCTAATTATTCGTTCTATCTTGTTTATAATATACGACCTTTCCCTCACCGGTATATTATCTCTGACTGTACACGCTAGCTGGTGTGGTCACAAATTTCGACAGGTCACAAATTTCGACAGCCATTTATAATTAGCTGTTCGCAAAGCAGACTGCTCGCATAAGTGACATGTTACCCAAGCGGACCCGCGGGATTGGGCAAATTTGAACGGTTATGAAGCGACGTTTGCGGCATAAAATTAGAATCGGAGCGCCGCTTAGGCGAATCGCGTCTCAGTTCTTGTATTTCGAATGCCTCCCCCCCTTCCCTCCCCCACCCCCACCCCCGTTTTCGTACTCCAATTTTATCAGGTCTTTAATTCGAACCCCGGCGGGTGGCCCCTTCCAAAATACTGGATCTGCCCCTGCCAAGCGGGGATGTGGCCTGTATAATAGTTCGTTAACATTTGTGAGTTAATAAACCTAACTAGAATTATTTAGTAAGTTACCAGGCGTGTTTCTGTTAATGACAACCATTTACTCAATAATGCTCAAGATGGCGGCGCCAGTAACCGAACATTGTTCAAAGGCTCCCCGAACTAGAAAAGTCTAGGTAATGGAATAAACAAATGGCATGAAAACGTGTACCAATGTGCTGCAAATCTTAATAAAGGGTGGCAACTCAATTTTTCGTTAAGATTCAATTTATAACAAGTAAATAAAAACCTTCTCTAACGAGAAAGTTGGTGGGCATATAGGATTGACAATGTTGGTGTAAAAAGCACGGAAACAAGTGTGACAGAAATGTTACTGGAAAGTTGAAATAGGCCTATATTTAGCCCAGTCACATTTAGGCAGCGCACGCCTGAGAAAATGGGCTAAATATAGGCCTATTTCAATTTTCCAGTAACATTTCTGTCACACTTGTTTCCGTGCTTTTTACACCAACATTGTCAATCCTATATGCCCACCAACTTTCTCGTTAGAGAAGGTTTTTATTTACTTGTTTCATAAGTTTTTTTTTCTCCGTGTCAACGAAGCTGACTAAAATTATCCATACTCCTGTATTTAGAACAAAGTAATATACCCATACCGTATATAGTACTTTTTCGTTGTAGCTTCTTTATTACCTTAAGGGGCACCGCGCCGGTAAATTCTGAAGCGATTGGTACTATCGCCGTTCTTTAAAACCATTCCTAGCGTGAGTTATACTTGACGGAGAAGAAGAAGACGACGACGACCAACAATTTTTTTGGGCATGGGCACGAGAAACAGGTTCTTAGTTGGTCTAGAAGCGCATAGTTTTATGACATGAAACTAGCACCAAAACGTAGATCTTGGTGTTGTCGTTCGATTGCTGCAAAGAGAAAAGCTATCCGTTTCTTCGTTGTCCCTCGCGACGCAACTGAAATTTTTTAATGACATTCATGACTCCTCAATCAATCCTATATTGAACCTGCTGACGCAGGTTCAGAAAACTGTGGAATACAATAATTAAGTCAGAAAACATTGATTTTGTGTACATGTTAATGGAAGCTATATTTTGCTTTCCCGAACTGAAATCTTCGATGTAATGATGTATATATATTTGCACAGTTTGCATCTTACAACCTTTCTACACATAAAAATGAGGTGGCAAATGTATTATAACTTGCCGTTAGTTAATAAAATTCAAGAGTAACCATTTTCATACATTTAAATAGGTGTAAGTCAAATTTGAATACATCCGAACCATTAGTACTTATAAATTCAGCACAAATTCAAATTATACTACCCCTATGTACTAGCAACGGAACACATGCTATAGGATGTCATTTTGAACACCATCACTTTCCTGGTGACCACCAATTTCTGCATATGATGTCTTGAAAACACTCATAATAATAGAAATAGTCCTATATTTGTAGGATACTGCGTTGGTCGTGTGCTAAATATAGGACTATTACATTTTACTTTATTATTAGACACTTGTTTCCCTGCTTTTTACACCACTACTGCCTTCAAATTATAGAGAATGTTTTTAGTTACTTGTTTCATTTTCAAAGAGACCCCTATATGTCCTCTACAACGTATTCTTACGCACTAGAAATTAGTCTGTCAATCATCGAGTTACAGTGGCCTGAATTTTTTTAATTACGCGTATATTTAATTAGCCCACGCGTCAACTTTGATGCTCCTTCCTGGAAATTTTTTATACGTGCTAGGTCCTTTCTCGCTGCCTCGACCCCACTTATAACTTATACACCCAATAGTTTATGACCTGCTGCACATTATGACCTTGCGTTATGGTGTATTCACAGTTGTGTAAGCAACGAACAGGGTTGTGACTGTGTGGCTCGATATAAGTAAACTAAGATGTTTGCTATAAGTATATAGCTGGCGACTCCTCCAATCCAAAGAACATTCAGGCGTTTTGTTCTGAATGGAGTGCATCATGATGGGTAAGTCTGTATGCTAAACGATTGAACCAAACATTACGGATAACCGGTTATCAGGGAACCGATCATTTCGCTGTGAGTTAACAACGGTTTTAAACCATAGAAGAGAAGGCAAGCATCACACATTTATTATTGCATACTGATCGCTTTATATCATTGAGCAAGTCGCCTTTACAGTATAACTGAATTACTTTTCAATTGGGGGATCAGCAGATACAATGGCAAAGACGAATACAAAAAGCTGTGACCATAATAACACCATCAGCAAGCTTTATGCAAAGCATGCACAGCAGTGCTAATTAATAACCATGATAACCACCGCTTCCTCTCATAGAACCGGATGCTACCACGATGACGCAGACAACGAACACTACCACAGCAGTGATGTTGAGAATGATAGCAACGTGTCGATTCCTCTTCATTCCATTCCCGTCACCCCGTGCCTCAGCGTCTTGTGCCTGGAATGCAATTGAACATTTATAGTAATATCAGCTGAAATAAGTATGTATTTTTTTTTTGACATAAGGCGATGGTTTGACGAAAGTGCATTAATAACGTCCTCCCACACCTACACACATGCTCATGCAGTATACAACGTCTTACAGAGAGTGCAAAGAATATGGCAGGGATGGTGCAGAAGAGAGAGAACCATGAGAAGCTCAGGCAGCACAGAACTGACATCACTATGGAGAGGATTAGGAAGTGGTCCCCTGTGGCTGTGCGGTCGCGAACGGTCGTGGTGGTCAGGGGTTGGCTGTACACGACAACAGGACTTGCCGGAGCGTACTGGAACAGAGCATGACATGTATCACGTGACATAATTAGTCAGGCCAGAGCCTATCTGGCACACAACCTATGGATTTGCTAGGGTACGACTAACGTTTGACCCTATGGGCGTCCCGCAGGTAGTGTTCATGAGCCTCAAGGGGTGACTTGCAAATGGTTTTGATGATCGCGACTTTTCTTAGACTACTTGTATTGCATCCTTCTGCTGATTATGTGTCCAGACGGAATTTTCATTATCATAAGTTGTAACAAGTAAATAAAACATTCTCTATGAGAAAGTTGGTGGTATATAGGGTTTGAAGGCAATAGTGGTGTAAAAAAAAGCAAGGAAACAAGGTCTTATCAGAAGGTAAAATGTAATAGTCTATACATAGCACATTTTTAGGGCATATGCCGCATATCTTGTGTGTGCAGGACTAAATACATTTTCCCTTCCGATAAGTCCTTGTTCCCTAGTTTTTGACATCACTATTGCCTTCAGATCCTATACACCACCAACTTTCTCATAGACAATGTTTTTATTTCCTTGTTTCCTTGATTTTTGTTCATACCCAAATCACTGAAATCACTGTGAATATCATGTATAACTGCCCCCATCCCCCCCCCCCCCACCCTAACAGCATGTACAAGTGATGTAATCCGTAGATCTAGACGCGCCCACGGATCTGGGTAACAAGATATCTGATTATACGTCTTACACAGACCGTATAGTTGATTTTAAATCATTTGCTACTGCTCCAGTAGTTTTCTGGTTTGGTATCGCAAATTCTAAACTTGTCAAGATTCTGCCGTAATGATACGAGTAGCGCTTAGTACGGCCAAAATCTAGCAATACAATTACCAAAATAAACCATCGACTATTTGATCACAGTAAGCACTACAGCCAATTCTGAAGCTATTGGTGAAATTTCCATTCTTTAAATGTGTTCCTATCCTAAGTTATGGGTGGTTAAGAAGGAGAAGGAGGAAAATTCCGGGACTGGGTACGAGAACGGGCAGTACCCTTTGTTCTCTACAACCGCGCTGTTTTGCGACATGAAACAAACGACGAAACTACTAACTTTCGTCATCTCGCTCGATTACAACAACTAGTTAAACGATCTGATCTTAGGAGCCTCGTTGTAAATCGGTCGCGTGTTTTTAATGATTTCATAGTCGGGGTCCAATCATATATCCTATATGGCACGTACAGGATTAGTATTATTTTATATATAACATGTGGCAAGATACATATATAATGGTGGACCTAGAGAGAACAGCTGTTGGTACTGATGTTCGACAATTCAACACTACAATTTATAAATCATCACATTGTGCAAGCACGCACAACTGTGATCACATGTGGATGATGTCAGCGTTCCAAGGTTACTACACTAACATGCCCATGGTTAGGTATGCAATAGTACGCTATATCCCGCTCAGCAGTAATAGTTATTACACATGAAACCCCCACACTAGTGCTATGCAAGCTGGTTTACTAATTTTATCCGCAACGGCTAGTTGCTGACATTCACTATGAAGACTATAATTAATGGACGGTGGGTCGCATGCTTTCATTGTTGCTCTGCCGCATATGCCGCACGAGTTTCTCAGAAGACTGATACAGTCTTGCATGCATGCACCTTAAGATTGGCAATTTAATCTAGTCTCAGGATATAATAACTTTTTTGGACCTTACCTGGGGAGGGGCTGAATAATATGCGTTTCCCAGCGGTGGGCTCGGCTGATAATGGCTTCCTTTCTGAAACTCTTTGTTATACATGGAGACATGCCATGTGCATACAGAATACAAAACTGCCTCTGCATATCCTATGTAGCTTACCGTAGGCCGGTGGCGAAACCAGGGGCTGCGGAGGGGTGTAGCCAACGGTTGTGCTGTCGTACTTCGGTGGCATGGGGTCATACTTGGAATCCCCATCTGCTTGGAGGATCAAATAATATCGGCATGTATGATGAACTGCGGCATGAATTTAATGTAATTGCGTTGTATATACACTTGATCCTTGACAAAGACGTCGGACTGCCATACCCCTGGTGGCATTTTCGCGCATAATACAGCTGAAATGTAACGCAATTAATGCTTATGAACGCAATTCCGCTACTGGTCAAAATTAGCGTTGCAAGCATGCGTTGCATTTATTCGTGGGAGCCCCTCAGCAAGCATACCATGCGGTATAATGTCTACCACATGTCTGAATATAGACAGGATATACATCGTTCGCACCCCTACTACTTTCTTTCGGAATCGTATATAAACTGTTCGTTCGAATAAAGCTAACGCCGGCGCCGCGGCATGGGTGTGGACTTACAGCTCATTTCTGCTGCCATACCGGATCTGGTATTGAGCCTTAGCTGATGTGTTATTCGCGACCTGATGACAGAATAACTCCAAGCTTTTGCTTATATCAATAACGTATACACCTACGCACGTGAATGTGCAACTGCGCATAATAACTCGAACCATGTATATTTTAAAGATTTTGGGTCACAGTTTGTAGATTTTAAGCATCAGTGTCAGGTAACAGTAACAGGACTGTGCATGTGGTTTAAGTTAAAAATAGATCTCTAAGATTAACCCATGCATGCATTGCATGGCGATCGTTGTATGCAGGTTATTTACGCATGGGAATGAAGAAATTTTGATGAGCTATTAATAGACCACAGTTTCTTGTGACTTAAGTTTTGCCTCATGAAATAAGAGTTCCAAATGAAGAACTGACACCATTGTAAAACGAGATTTAATAATGTAATGTGCAGCATGCACATCTCATGGTCTAGTCAGTGGTTAGGATTCAGCCCTCTCACGGCTGTGGCCGGGGTTCGATTCCCAGCACGGGAAAATTCCTTTATACTCATCCAGGTCAAAAAGCACATTGCATAAATCTTTTCAATGTCACTCCATGCTATAAAATTCGTCGATATATTAGAACAGATCATTTTCGGCCCCTGTTAACAGGCGAGATTGAAACGGGGAATGATCTTCCTCATGCATGCATACAGAAGCAATACATATAAATGTGTGCTGAAGCGTGATCGGAAAACTTTTGTTTAAAAAGCCTTTTCATCCACACGCATTTATGTAGGGAATAAATAGTTAATGTGCGTGTATAAATTCTTGTACACAACGTAGAGTACACTACTGTAACAATGTAACATGCTTTGCACAACGCATAAGGAAGATTTCGCATCAAGACAGTATCCTAACGATAAAAAGTCCGACACTGAATAAAATGCTAAGCTAATGTGGCTACTAAAATGATGGTGATCAGCCACATCATGATGAAGTTGGCAAGAGCGGCAATGTTGAGACACATTGCGATACGTCCATTTCTTCTCACTGCTTCGATATCAGCTCTCACCTCTGCATCCTGCGCCTGCACATCCACGGAGTAACGAATTGCAATTAAACTTCAACGCCTAATACTTTACTATCACTAATTTATGAAATCAACACCATGCAGTCCTATATTTTGAAAAAACCATACACTTTAAGAGGTTATACACTCCGCACTACATGCATGTTATACATCAAATAATGTTCTTATTATACATCATTTGCCTCGTGCATTGAATGGTTTTCACTTACTGCGCTCGCATAAAATATAGCCGGGACTGTGCAAAGCAGAGAGCTCCATACACCGGTGAGGCAGCAACAAACGCTCGAAAGCAAGGACACAGTGAAGAAGTGGTCCCTGGTTGAGTAGATCACACTTTTGGCACTGACGTTCGGCTGAGTTGTGACCACTGAGCAATTGTTGCAACACTGTTCGCATGCAAGAGAAGATGGCCATAAGCATTTGTTTATCATGCATGAGATTTCGCAAAAATGAAATTGTTATATCTTTTGAACTGTTACTGCTATCGACTTCCTGTTTTCACCAATTCATACTAATCATTACCATATGCGAAACTATATTTTGGTGTCTAGCAGAAGCAGGGTGCCAACGTTTCAAGGTCCGATACCCAAAGGCAATAAATTTGGTACGTTCGCAGAAGAGTCCTATCCCGATTTGTTCCTTAATTTTTACCGGCTAATCCGTTACGGAGATATAGCTATGCAAATTGTGTGCACGGTTTCCTGCTCGATTCCCTCCAATGATATACATGTAGGCATGCAATCATCTGTATGCATTGAATGCCTAAATGATTGGCGCGAATCAAGCGGTAAAAAGTGCACGCACTTTGCACAGCAATATCTTCGTAAAAGGATTTTTAATTTACATATCAGTAGCGACAGGCGAACGCTTGCACACTGAAAAATGTTGCCGTTTGGAGCCCCTTCATAACGTCGGCACCCAGCTTGTGCAAGAAACCACATTATATTTTCCTACTTCCCAGAGCGTCTGCATGCCTTAGGCATCTTGGTATTATGGCACCCAGCCATCACTATGGCAACCCTTGGGTCATCTAACTTCTGAAGCAGGGGTGTAGCAAGGAGAACCTTTGGTTCATATGCTTTTTTTTTGCTCTGGTACTGGACAAGATTGCGTATGCTATAGATGCTGATGATGGCTGCATCAATCTCCTAGCTGTACCATGCCTGGTTTCTGTATGATGGTGTTTTGGCCGGCAGCAAGGCAGCAAGGCAGCAGTGCTCCATGCACTCTCCCTTATAGAAGAACTAGGTCCACCCATGGGCATTTTTATCAACATAAGTAAGTGTGAACTCTTTAGTTGTACTGACTTCGGAATCAGTGCTTTTCAACCATTGTAACCGAATTTTGGACATCGAATCCTTGGGCACCTATGGAGACTATTTGTTCTGTGCTGGATGCACAGCACAGGGCAATGCCTCTCAGATGCCTTGGGATGATTCAGAATCCATACAGCATCAAGCCTGGCAACAAGCCTAGCTAGGTGTGCACTATGGGGGATTGGGGCTTTGCTCCCTAGTGCATGTGTGCTGCCTTCATTGCCTCTCTCTGCTCTTTAGGTTATGGGGAAGCAGATAGCCAGCGCCCAATGCAGTTAAAATATACAATAGCCAGGTCTCTCAGTCAAATGCAGTGACTATAAACTCCATTCTGGCATCTCCCATCTGACGGAAGGAGCTCTCCTCGCGAATGGATGAACATCTATTTAGAGCACCCTTCAATGGCTCTTCATTGGCAAACAGGGCATGACTTATTTCAGTGTCTGCACCACAAGCTGCTGTTTAATTGGTTATCTGCGGTACCATCCTTCAGCCTTGGCTTCAACCAGGATCAAAATGATTTTCAGACTGCAATCAAGTGGTGGCTAGGAACACTCCAATGAGCTCCCTATGTCCTCTCTGCCAAAGTATAGCCTTAGATCACCTTGACCACCATTCTGTGACATGCAAATGAGGAGCTGATGATGTTACACGTCGTAACCACCTACGGGATGTAATTGTTGATCTCTGCCGTCGTGCATACCAACGGGTCAGGGTCAAGATGTGCGGTGGTCTTTCAGCAGACATGGGCCATTCCGCCCAGCTTATGTCTTGATCAATGACTGGGAATTGGGAAAGCCAGCCACTTGACTTCTCAATAACATCTCCACTCACGTCAAGCATCATGTCTGAAGCGTACAACCAGAGGGTGCTGCAGCTTTGGCAGCCAACGCAAGGAAGCACACTGCCAATGATCCGAAGTGTGCGGAGCTAGGCTGGGTTTGTGTGCCAATGTCTGTTGAGACATATGGTAACTGGGACAAGGAAGCCAGGAGCACCATCAACCAGCTGGCTTCTCGTCTAGCCATCGTCTCTTCGCTCTGTAAGTCAATATTGATTTATGAAATTTATGGACGGTTGAACTGGTCCTCTGGTTTGATCGAACCATTAGGTCATGGTTTGATTGAACTCTAGGGCCATTCCAGGCAAGAGGCTGGTCTTTTTGAGGGTCCTGTTGACTGAATGTATTTTTTTTTGCTGCATGACATGTATTGTGTATATAAAAATGGTGTAGTATGACGTACTGAAAATATGAAAGCAATAGTTTTAACAGTTCAGAAGACATTAAAATGGGAATTTGACGCTTTATGTATAATAATTAGAATTAAAAAGTTAATAGTATATACATGCATGTCCACAAATTAACACATCAGTCAAACTAAGGATTGAAATAATCTATGCATAAGAGGAAGTAGAGCCAAATGGAGGAGTGCTATTCACATAGGTGATGGGGCAGGTCTATCCACAACCATTTATGAATATAATTTATTTGTGTGTACTTTTGTTCAAGTTGTTTGATCAGTTTTATTTATCCTTGTTATTTATTTATTGCATTGTATTTCATTATTCCTTTTCAATCAGAAGCCTTTTTTACGCCTCCACCCCTTTGATTCCTATATACCACCAACCTTCTCGTATAAAAAATGTTTTTATTACTTGTATAGCTAGTTGAAATCGACATTTTCTGGTAGGCAACTTTATTGAAATCGCTCTATCCCAATCAGCTCAGAATAACATCAGAATCTCTACGGGCGCATGCTGCTAGGTTTTATAAGGACAGTCCTGCGCAAATAAAATTTACAAACATTAAGAACTGCAATCAGTGTGCATGTGTTTAACATTGAACTGATGCACATACTTGAGGAACTGGAGGAGTATATAGTCCGTATTCTGGTTCATTGGAAGCTGTATATAGAACATCAAAATTTGTCATATGATGCACCAGAACACCCCAATAATATCGAATTATTTTTAAATAAAACAAGCTAATTACTTTCTGCGTGGTCTGTTTCGACTAGGATAAAATTAATTTTGCTTCGCTACAGTTACTGCATGTCACTTTGGACATAACAATTTGAGCAGCTGGGATGATTCGGATTTAGAGCAAATAGCTCTCGCACATCAAATACTGTTTGATCAAATGAACCTCCTATGCGATCACTATATAAAAGCTTGATCAAATGAACCCCCTATGCGATCGCTATATATAAGCTAGATCAAATGAACCTCCAATGCGATCGCTATATATAAGCTTGATCCTATGCGATCACTATATATAAGCTCGAACCTCCGATGCGATCATCACTATGTATAAGCTTGATCAAATGAACCTCCTATGCGATCACTATATATAAACTTGATCAAATGAACCTCCAATATATATAAGATTGATCAAATGAACCCCCTCTATGCGATCATCACTATATATAGGCTTGATCAAATCAACTTCCTATGTGATCACTATATATAAGTTTGAATGAACCTCCTATGCGATTACTATATATATTGATCAAATGAACCTCCTATGAGATCATTATATATAAGTTTGATTGAATGAACCTCCTATATGAACTTGATCTGTATTATATACTTGCAAACTGATGCATGGTAATACGCTCAAAACTAAGCGACGATGTAGGGAATTAGCTGTAGCTAACCGAAAACTATAGTGCTGCTTCATAAGGGTATCTTAATGTCCCCACCCAGCGATGGTATTATACGTATTAGGACAAACCATTACTCCCACCCCTTCTAAAAATCCTGGATAGTATACTTCAAACCAAATATTATAATTACTTATTATGCATTTAAGCAACTGATATAAAAAGTTACGCGATCTTTAGAGAAATTATATTTGACTACCTGCATACAGTGCTTATATGGATGTTCTAATGGGTTTGTGGATTTATATAGATAGCATAAAACGCAAATCGATATATCTTCCGAAATATTCGGGCTCCTATTAAAAAAAAAACAACATTCCACACCACTACGATATGTGAAAATCTGTTTTGGTGTCTTACACATGCGGGGTTCGCGCCAGTGAATTAGACATTCAATGTATGGGAAGCGAGTGCCTAAAATCATTGGCGCGAATCGAACGGGAAACTGTGCACGCACTGTGCACTGCTATATCTCCGTAACGGATAAAGTAAAAATTAACGAACAGATCAAATCAATTGCGACAGGACCCTTCTACGTACGTACCGAATTTGAACCTATTTGGATGCTCCTACCTGAAGATGTGGCCGTTTTGAACCATATGGGATATATGACCTTGTAACGTCGGTACCCCGCACGTGTAAGACACCAAAACGGATTTCACATATAATAATGGTTTGGTATGTTGTTTTAACGATAGCGTTAATATTTCGGGCGATTTGATGTCCAGCAAAATCACCATTATGATACTTCATCAAATTTTCCAGGACAAGCAAAAGAAAAATAACGCTTGCATAGAAATGTATGGCTGATTATAAAAACAGTGCTTAATTGATAGCCAATTTATGATGCGTAAGGACCATTTGATAGAAGCTCTTTGGTGTTCACGGAAAACTTGAAAACTATCCAGAACACTGTCCCATATAAACTCACAAGACCCATTTTCTTATAGAAGGTTCCATATAATGTATAATTTATATGCATGTGTATCTCCATGAATTAATTGTATCTAGCGTTTATTGTTACATGCTCTCAAGTTTGGTTGCATACCCGCATGCAATCATGCATGCACACCCTTTATCTCACCTGACTGTGGAGTAGTGACCTGAGGTACGTAGCTAGCAGACCCGGGGGGTGGATGATGAGGAGTCACGCCAGCTAAGGGGGCAGCCACCAGCATCGGATCGGCTGCAATGTAATCCATTACTTAAAGCGCGCACATTTGCGTTCACCACATATACGTGTACAAGTACGTTCTTTGTGAGGTGGGGGGGAGGGGGGGGGAGGGGTTAGCGGCTCACTCCGGCTATAAATCACCCTGCATGCATGGTTTGTTAAAAAAAAAAAGGTTAAGCGCATCTTGGCGCGACTTAACTATCAATGATGAAAATATGTATTTCCCTTGTCCCCTATAATGTACCACGCGTTATGCATGCACTTATAGTTCTCAACAGATGTGATGTGTCGTACCTTTCTGGTCTGCCATATTTTACTTTCTTGCTCCACTCAGTTGCCTTGCCTTGCACCAACAGCAAATTGTTGGGCGGCTAGTGTTAGCTTACACAGCCAGGTTACAGTTTGTACCAAATATGGTCTGAACTGTCGCACTCTGACGCCTACGCTTTACCGGAATGCTTTTTGATGGGCCAAAT
The DNA here is from genome assembly GCA_963681505.1 of Eunapius fragilis. Taxonomy (NCBI): domain Eukaryota; kingdom Metazoa; phylum Porifera; class Demospongiae; order Spongillida; family Spongillidae; genus Eunapius; species Eunapius fragilis. Next base: position 6,479,775 of record OY811976.1, on the reverse strand, counting down.
TTATATGTGACGTCAAACGCAAGCACCTCTTTAAATACTCCTCTATGCACGTGTCAGACATGATTATATATTATGCTATATTATACACATGTACATCTATAGCGTTCTACGTCAAACGCATACCTTGCATAACACCTGTATACTATATACGATAAAGAGGAGGGGTACCAGTTCACATCACGCATGCACCCTATAATGTATAAGCCACATACCTTTTTTCAATAAAAATAATGATGGAGGATGTCAATCTTTATAATGTGTACACGTGACGGTAAGCAACTAGATCCACCCCCGTAATTTGGTGATGAGCCACATGAACATGATATCACATGCATTGCAGCTAAAACCACGCGAGCTTTCGGTTATATGCAATAAATTTAAGCCACAATCCCTTCAGCTACGCCATTTAGAGTCACAGACACAACCCCTCTTTGTTATCAATTCAAAATCCAAAACCCATGCTCGCGGATTGTGGTTGGGACTTTCCTGCCGAAGGATATTTAAGGCTTGAACTTCTAGGGGTAACGCCCTTTGTATGTACCATACGGAGAGGACCTGTCCTAAGGGACAGAAATAAATAGTGCCATAGAAAAATGGTGTGTTAGGATTCGCTGCTAATAGTACGTCTGTAGCTTTAATCGTTCGGACGTTATACATAAAGAGCGCTTTTATATAACATATTCGCGTGAACTGAAAAAAAAAAATTTCCAGGACTGAAGGAGCATCAGCGTTGACGCGTGCAATTAAAATGTAGGCGTAATAAAAATTCAGGTCACTGTAACTCCATGATTGACAGTCTAATTTCAAGTGCGTAAGAAAGAAGTTGTAGAGAACATAGGTGATTCTTTGAATATGACATAATTTGAAAACTTGATAAAATACCTTTTCGCTGCCACGATCCCAATTATATATATAAGTAATTTGCGTTGTAATTGGCATAACGATTTACCGCTTATTTTCATTCATATGGTATAATTATGCCATATACTTCCAAGGCTGTATATATATATATATATATAATATATATATATATATATCGCGATATGTAGATGTCTATGACATCGCGGAATATCGCGATATCATAGACTTAATTATCGCGATATGTATCGCGGCAACCCTACTTACTTCCTGCCCCTACAGAAGATACAATGGGCGTTATGCGGAACGTATACCCATTGGGGGGGGGGGGGGGGGGGGGGTTCAGAAACTCAGGCGTGTTAAAATTGGTAGGAACGCATGATTTATCTTGCGTGTTCTTTAATTTCTACTCTATAGCCAGTCGTGCAACTACTGACTGCACGTTGCGTGCACATTTCCCCTCTCGATACACCCCCTAGTTCCTATAGTGTGCATTGCCGTTCGCGATTTGCCCAAATCATTGACCACTCAAAACGAGCGCGGAAAATGTGCATGCAATTAGGACAGCGTAACTGTTATTTATGACAATATTACACCGCAATTCAGCAGCTCCATGCAACCTACAGTTTCATATAAAGTGAAATGGTCACTTTTAAACAAATGGATTTTCACTCGCTTCTGATTATATGTGACCCATGGGATGCCACAGCAAGGGATGAGCATCGTAGAACCATGTGGCCCAAGGCAAAAGCTCAGGACAATGGAGAGCGCATTCTTTCAGAATGTCCTGCCTAAAAATTAAATCAAAATCAAAATCAAAATCATTATTATAGATGCGGGAATAAAAAATTTCCCATGCGGGGAATCGAACCCCGGCCACAGCCGTGAGAGGGCTGAATCCTAACCACTAGACCACATGGGAATTGGCAAACTTCCAACAAGGTGACCCCTAGCTATAGGGAGGGCCCCTTGCTCTTTGCACTTGTTCTGCAGAAGATCGTAAATGCTGATGATGACTGTGCCCACATCCTCTATCAAGCCTGGTACCTTGATGGTGGAATCTTAGAAAGGAAGAAATCTACTATCCTTAGTGCTCATTCTCTGCTGGATTCTATCAGGCCCTACCTTGGCATTTTTGTTAATCTGTCCAAATGTGAGATGTTCTGTTAAGGAGACACCAGTGAGTTCCTCCATCTATGAAGTCCTCTCATGTACCTCATCTTGACATACTTGGCGCTCCAATAGGGGACTACCTTTTCTGTGCAGCGTTCAGAGGCCATGAAGTTGTTATCCAAACTGGTAGAAGTAGAGCCTCAGACACTCAGGTAACCTTGATACTGCTTCGTTTGTGTGTGGGCCATTTGGCCAGAAGTCGAGGCACTGCAGCTGTTTGATGTAGAGGTTAGACAATGCTTCGTACAGAGTATAGCTATAGAAGTAACTGATCGTACATGGCAACAGGCACAACTGAGCTTAAGTCTTGGAGTTCTTGGGCTCAGTTCAGTTTCCCACCATTCCTCTGCTGCTTATATCGCTTCATTTTGAGCTTCCACCTTTGGTGATGCGGTCATCATGCCCAGAATCCAAATCTATTTCAGCCCTAAAGCAGCGAGCTTGTCTGAAAGGAGCTGCAGCAGAGGAGGCAAAGGGCACGAAGCACAAGGCAAATGACCACAAATGTTTGGAGCTGGGTTGGGTGTGTATCCCACTCACAGTGGAGACTTATGGGAATTGGGGTAGAGAGGCCCAATCTATTTTCTTCGGCCTGGCTTCTCACCTGGCCATCTCCAGTTCCTCTCGCCAATGTAGCGGGGTTCACACTGTGATCTACAGCAGTATGAACTTCACCCTAGTTTGGGCTGTGGCCTGAGCCTTACTGGCAAGATGGGCACCTTCCCTTGGCCTCATGGACATATCTTGAATGTTTCTGCATGTATTGTTCCTATAATTATTATTGCGATTAATATTCCGGTATGGATTACATACACAAATGTAACTATTAGCATGATTAATTTAAACGGTTCCAATAAGTCTATCCATGGGCCAACTCCCTTCCCATGATGGCCCTTGCCACTGATCTCACCAGTTACAAGTTGATGCGGCCATAAATTTCCGCAACCATCATGGGTTTGGGACCGGACTGGCTGACAGCAAGCAGGGATGCCAAACAGGAAAATGCACTCCTGGCTTCCTTCCCCCAGTTTCCAAACGTTTCCATCGCCAGGGGGGATACGTGCGCACCCCAACTCCTGGCACCTTGTATCATCATTGGCAGCATGCTTCCTATTTTCAGCCACATGGGCTGCCGACCCTGCAAATACACTAGCTTCCTTCAGAACAGCAGGAGTGAGAGGTGAGGCAACTGTGACATGGAGAGGTAAGAATTCAGAGGAACGTAATGTTGGTGGAAAAAAACCCGGCAGTGGATAGTCTACCGTAGAACCTCTTGCTTAGTCATGACAAGGATAAGCACACTTTCTTAATCAACGATGGTCAAGAAAGTGCGAGCGCGTACCGATGCCAAATCTTCTAGAGGAATATGCAAATTTGGGGGTATCACTTATGACTGTAGAGTTGTCGATACTAAAGAGCTTTTGATACTGGAGATATGACAAATATATCTATACTGGACATTAGTGGACAATATCTATGTGACAACGTGACGGAAAGAATATTCTGTCTCTGTCTGTGGAAGCCCAGTCTTCCATGGAGGTGAATGAGACGATTCACACGCTGAATGTCGGGCGGGAGCAACCCCTATTCAAGTGATTCAGAACATTATTGTGGGTGTGCATAGTTTATGTAATTGTTACGCACTCTCCATAGAGAGGTGTAAGGTTCTCAACCTTAGTCGCGTATAAATATGTACACGCTGTGCAATTGAGAAGAGAATAAGTTGAAGTATCCTGGGCGCAATACGGCGAGCGTCGTGGGCGCGATAACGGACTCTATCACATTTGGTGGCAGCGGTGGGATACGATCAGTCGAACAGTTGGTTGACAATACCACGCGGATCCCAATATTATCATTGAACGGTGGATGACCACGCGTTCCGGTAAAGAATATAAAAGTCCGACGATAGCAGAGGGTATGGAAGAAATTCTCAAGGCGCTTATGGAAGATCGCCGCCGGTACGAAGAGGACGAGCGAGCGCGACGGAAGGAGGAAGCGGAAGAGCGAACGCGACGTGAAGAAATAGAGCAAGCGCGACGTAAGGAGGAGGCGGAAGAGCAGGCGCGACGGGTGCAGGAAGAGCGACAGCGACGTGAAGAAATAGAGCAAGCGCGACGTAAGGAGGAAGCCGGCGAGCGAGCGCGGCTGGAGGAAGAGCGGAAGATACGGGAGCAACAATTCGTGTTGGAACGTAGGGAGATGCAGGAGCGCATGGAGGCACTAGTCAGACTAGTGAAAACTCCGACTGAGACGCCAGGAGGATCTAAGAACCCAGTGGGGTTAAGTGTGAAGCTGGCATCCCTTTCCGAGAAGGATGACATTGAGGCATATCTGGTCACATTTGAAAGAATAATGACGGCTCAGAAGGTTGATAAAGGCCGATGGTCGCAATTCTTGACACCGCAGTTAACAGGTAGGGCCCAGTTGGCATTTGCGGCTCTCCCGTCAGAAAGCGCTGCCGATTACGACGCTATCAAGGCTGCGGTACTGGCGAGGTATGATATAAACGAGGAAGCCTATCGGAAGAGGTTTCGCTCTTCATCACGGAGTGACGGCGAAACTAATCGCGAGGTTGCAGTTCGGCTGATGGATCTACTCCAGAAATGGACGAAGACGTGTAAGACAGTCGATGACGTGCAGCAGTTTATTGGAAAGGAGCAGTTCTTGGAAACACTGAGTAACCCCGAGCAGAAACTTTGGGTGATGGAGAAGAAACCAAAAACGAGTATCGCAGCAGGCGAACTGGCGGATGAATACGAGCAGGCGAGGCAGCCTGGTTTACAGAAGGCGCGGTATGGTCATCAGGTGGGTACCCAGAAACCCATGAGCCAAACCAATTTAACGCCGAGGTGCGATTATTGTGGCTTGCTTGGGCACATGGAAAAGGAGTGTCGCAAGAAGGCAAGCACGAGCAAAGGAGGTGCAGAAAAGGCAAGACTAAGGTGCTTCAACTGCAAGAAGCAGGGGCACGTATCTCGAGAATGCCCTGAAAAAGTGTTGATGTGTTTCGAAGAAGCCGATATTACACAGTCGGGACCATGGGTAGCAGGTTTAGTGGAGGGACGGAAAGTGTCCCGAATACTGTTGGACACCGGTTGTACCCGAACAATGGTGAGGCAACAGTGGGTTCCCACCGAGAAGATCATAGACGGGAAGATGGTGTCCATTCGTTGTGCTCACGGAGACACTAAGCTGTACAACCTAGCGGACTTGATCCTACACATACGGGGAGTCCCAGTTAAGGTCGAGGCGGCAGTGGCCGAACGTTTACCAGTTGACGTGATACTGGGGACAGACGTTCCCGAGTTGGGCAACCTAATAAGGGATCGGACTACAAAGCGAGACAAGGCTAAGCCGGCGTGGCCTCGACAAGAAGACGTAATGGTGGTGCTAACAAGAGCACGAGCCAGACAGCAGCTAGAAGAAGAAATGGTTCGAAGGGCACGGCAGGAACGGTCAGGAGTACGGCCAAACGCTATTCCAGAGGATGGCCAGGAACAGTTACGTTTGGCCGGGAAAATAGCAGAAGGGCAACGACACGAGGCTACCAACGTCGAAGCGGCGATTGGTCCAGCTAAGCGGCCGGACAGTACGGACCTGAACCAGATCGTGTTGACCCCAGATGCTCGAAACGAGGTACCAGGAGAAAAGGGCCTCAACATATCATCAAGGGATCTTGGTCGTTCACAACAGTGTGATCCATCGCTCCGGGAAGGGTGGGAGAAGGCTGAACAGTCTAACGGCCCTAATGAGGAGTTCTTCAAGAGAGATGGTCTGCTTTATCGGAGGTGGAGACCTCCAGGACGCAGCGAGGAGTATGAGTGGGAGCAACTGGTCTTGCCGAAGCAGTGCAGGAAAACAGTGTTAGAGTTGGCCCACGATATTCCTATGGCTGGTCACCAAGGCCGTGATAAGACAAGGCAGCGTATTCTACGCAGGTTTTATTGGCCGTCCTTATTCAAGGATACGGAAATGTATTGCAAGAGTTGCCGGGTTTGTCAGAAGTCATCTAAGCGAGGGGTAAAGCCAGCTCCGTTGGTACCACTACCGGTCATATCGGAACCATTCAGCAGAGTGGCCATGGACATAGTGGGTCCCCTGCCTCGCAGCCAAGCGGGAAATCGTTATATTCTGGTGGTGTGCGATTATGCTACGCGCTACCCTGAAGCCATACCACTGAGAACCATCGACGCGGAACATATCGCGGAAGAACTAATCAAGTTATTCGCTAGAGTGGGAGTGCCTAAGGAAATCCTCACGGATCAAGGCAGTAATTTCATGTCACAGCTGCTGGCGGAATTGTACCGACTGCTGGGGGTTAAGGCGATCCGAACTAGTCCCTACCACCCTCAGACGGATGGTCTCGTCGAGCGGTTCAATCAAACGTTGAAGGGAATGCTGAGGAAGACGGCACATGACGGAGGGAAATACTGGGACAAGCAAATCCCATATTTGCTATTTGCGTACCGCGAGGTGCCACAATCTTCTACAGGGTTTTCCCCATTCGAGCTATTGTATGGTCGAGATGTGAGAGGCCCCTTAGACATCCTACGTGAGACGTGGGAAGCGAGCCCCAAGAGCGAGGAAACGGTTGTTAGCCATGTATTGGAGACGCACGCGCAGCAACGGTTGAAGGAGATGGCCGACATAGTAGAGGAGAACCTAGTGATACGGCAGGGAGCACAGAAACAGTGGTACGACAAGAGGGCACGTTTGAGGGAATTCAAATCCGGAGATCCAGTTTTAGTATTGTTACCTACGACGACAGACAAGCTCACAGCACAGTGGCAAGGACCTTATCAAGTGCTAGAACGGAAGGGCAAGGTGACCTATTCGGTTGATATGCACGACAAAAGGAAACGAACGAGAGTCTTCCATGTGAACATGCTGAAGGCATTTCAGGTGCGGTCGGAGGAGACATGTTTTTTGGAGGAAGTTTTACAGGAAGGAGTAGACGAAATTCCAGCATGGAAGGATGATACGGTGGGCGAGGCGCATTTCGGTGAACAGTTAAGTACTGAGCAAACCATACAGATGAAGGGAGTGATGGATGAATTTCAGGAGATCTTCAGCAATCGACCTGGCAGAACCAACCTGATGCAGCATCACATTAGGACAGTAGATGCTTGTCCTGTAAGGATGCGTCCATACCGACTACCCCATGCATATCGCGAGACAGTACTCCAGGAGTTAGAAGAGATGGAACAGCACGGAATCATCGAGCAGTCTACTAGCGAGTGGTCATCGCCAATTGTCTTGGTCAAGAAGAAAGATGGAACGATGCGGGTATGCGTTGACTATCGCCGACTGAATGCCGTTACACAGGTAGAAGCATATCCCATGCCCAGAATAGATGAGATCATTGACCAACTTGGAAAAGCGAGGTATATCTCAACGCTCGACCTTACGAAGGGTTATTGGCAAATGCCTGTGGCCGTGAAAGATCGACCTAAAACGGCATTCGTCACACCAAGGGGTCTATTTCAATTTCGGGTAATGCCGTTTGGATTGAATGGTGCACCGGCTTCCTTCCAACGACTCACGGATACTTTGGTGAGAGGCTGCGAAGCTTTTGCAGCAGCGTACCTAGATGATGTGGTGATCTACAGCAGTACATGGAGAGGTCATATCGAACATTTGCGAACGGTTTTGCAACGCATCAAGGATGCAAATTTGACGGTGAAGTTGGCTAAGTGTCAATTCGGGATGAAGGAATGTGTTTACCTTGGACATGTTGTGGGGAACGGTACAGTCCGACCGGAGACGAATAAGATCGGTGCTGTCGAATCCTTCCCTCGTCCTGAGACTAAGCGGGAGGTCAGAGGATTTTTGGGTCTTACGGGATATTACCGTCGATTTATCCCAGACTATGCTACGATAGCGTTACCGTTGACAGACTTAACTAGAAGGACGTCGCCAAACGTAGTAGAGTGGAACGAGGAGTGCACCAAGGCTTTTGAAACGCTTAAAAGATGTCTATGTTGTGACCCTGTTCTGAAGAGCCCGGATTTCACACAACCATTTGTTCTCCAAACCGATGCTTCAGATAGAGGAGCGGGAGCGGTCCTGAGCCAACATGGAGCTGATGGGGAGGAACACCCTGTTGCGTACTACAGCAGGAAATTTCTACCAAGAGAGGAGCGATACTCGACTGTTGAGAAGGAATGTCTTGCGATTAAACTCGCGATCGCGGCATTTCGAGTGTACTTGTTGGGACGAAGATTTACCATCCAAACGGATCATCGCTCACTCGAATGGTTAGATAAGCTTAAGGAGAGCAACCCCCGGTTATGCAGATGGAGTCTCTCACTACAGCCTTATCTGTACACAGTGGAGCATAGACCTGGCAAGGCTAATGGGAATGCAGACTGTCTCTCACGATGGGCAACAAACAAGTTTGTTGTAGGAGAGGAGGAGAGGAGTGTGGAAGCCCAGTCTTCCATGGAGGTGAATGAGACGATTCACACGCTGAATGTCGGGCGGGAGCAACCCCTATTCAAGTGATTCAGAACATTATTGTGGGTGTGCATAGTTTATGTAATTGTTACACACTCTCCATAGAGAGGTGTAAGGTTCTCAACCTTAGTCGCGTATAAATATGTACACGCTGTGCAATTGAGAAGAGAATAAGTTGAAGTATCCTGGGCGCAATACGGCGAGCGTCGTGGGCGCGATAACGGACTCTATCACACTGTCTCACCAGAATGCTGTTAGACGTGACATCCTTCAGTAGCGCTACACAGTGGGGGTGAGAGTGGAGTGTATCAGTTTCAGCGATGCTGATTTTGCACATACTGTACTGTCACGAAAAATTTTGTCCGCCTGAAAATTATTATCCTAGGTCAAAAAATTTCAGAAACTTTTTGTCCGTTACTGAAATTTTTTGTCCGCTCGTTATATATCGCTATAAACGCACGTGGTAGAGAGCTATGTCTGACTGTGATTCTGACGAAGATGCCTTAGTGGACGATGTGTACGCTTACCTGGTTCAGAACAGTTATCCAAAGGGATGTTCTGGCACGAGAAAAAGACAGATCAGAAAAAGGGCGGAAAGGTTTTCAGTGAAGGGAGGCAACCTATTCTACCGCGTTAAGAAAGGAGGAAAACAGGTACAAACACACGCATTAGCCGCGAAGCTTTGTTAGATTGTACTGTTTGGCGTAGGAAGTTACTGTGAGGTATATACAGAACCGAACTGAACAGATGCGGGTTGCACAGGCTTGTCACGTGGATGTTACTTCAGGCCATTTTGGGGTCACTAAAACAGTGGCCAGAATCAAAGAAAGGTTTATGTGGAAGGGCATCCTGAGGGATGTGAAGAGCATGGTAAGTTTTTTTTTTGTTGTTGATCTTTTGCTGAAGAGCATGGTAAGTTTTTTTTTTTTGTTGTTGATCTTTTGCTCGTTGACGCTCAAATTGTGTAGTGGGATTTAATCACTAATGCACTATACAGATTGCTGCTTGTGATGTCTGTCAAAAATCAAGTAGGAAGCCACTTTCCTCTCAACCTGAGCTGCATCCAGTCCCAATTCATTCACCGTGGTATCATGTGGGATTGACTTTATTGGCCCTATTACTCCTGCTTCTTCCAGCGGCAATAGGTTTATCCTTACACTTTCAGACTACTACACTAAATGGGTAGATGCTGTGCCCCTTCCTAGTAAGCATGCTACCGGCGTTGCTGCTTCTCTGCTGAAGGTATCCTAATATTCTACTTATGGTGTTTGTTATTTGCATGTGTTTGCGCATATGTTTTAGATTTTCATGAGAATGGGACTCCCAAAGCTGCTTACAACAGATCAAGGCAAGGAATTCAGAAATAGTTTAGACAAAGAGATGACAGAGCTGTTAGGCATTAAGAGGCACTTCACGACACCTTATCATCCTCAGGTATAACTTATACTATACTTTATTATTTCATAAATGCTATCAGCCATGCACCATTACCTATATAGGCCAACGGCTTAGATGAAAGATGGAACCAAACCTTGAAGAACATGATTGTCAAATTTGTGAATGAGAAAAAGGAAGATTGGGATGTCTATATTGACTGTCATGTGTTTGCCTACAACACTGGAAAACATGCTTCTTCCATTTATTCGCCCTTTGAAGTCATGTTTGGGAGAAAAGCAATATTGCCTATTGAACTGTCATATAATGAGGAGGGAGAAAAATTGTTGTATGACTATGAGAATCCAGATACTCAGCAAGACAGGGTAAGTAAATACATGTAACTTTAAAAATTATATAAGAATTTTCTTAATTGTTTAGGATTGTTGTCATGTATACTTAACCAATGCAAGAAAGGAGATTCTGGAGAATGTGAAGAGTAATGTGATAAATGCCCCAAAAATACAGAAGATTAATTACAGCAGAAAGAGGGGCAAAAGATCTCATTTTGCCATAGGAGAAAAGGTATTGAAGAAGGACTTCAGGTGCAAAAAGCGAGCAGGAGGTGCTCTTGATCCAAAATGGCTGGGCCCATATGAAGTAATAAAAGATATAGGAAAGGGTCTTTTCTTGGTGAAAAGGTGTGACAATGGAAAGGTAGATCGTGTTCATGGAGATCATTTGAAAGTGTTTTTGGAACAGATAGAGCATACTTTGACACATAAAGCATCAGCTGAACATAAGGCATCCTATCTGTTCATGAAGAAACATCACACTGTTAAAAAAGATTCCACTTCCCATGAAAGCATTTCTGAAGATTTAAGTGGACAGGACAGAGATGATATCATGCAGAATGAAAACACTGTTCCACAGAATGCTACAGGTGATGCAACACTTAAAGAGCTGCTGTACTCTTCAAGTGTATTGCGAGTATGGAGGTCAGGAGCTTGCACAACAGGAAACTCTGCTGAATGTACAAGACGGAGAATACGCACTAAGCAAGGATATAGCTGTTTCTTTGTGGACTGAGTTCAGAGAATATTATGGATACACTTCATTAAGGGAAGTATTTTGTGGTTGCTTCATTATTGTTAATGAGAACCTGCAAGATGAATTAAAAAAAAAAAAGTTAGCTCATACATTGATGCATCATACAATGTGGTGAAAGCTAATGAACTGATTAATATTTGGTTAAAATCTTGTGACATCGCATTGAAGTCTGTGAATGTACTTGGAAACATGTATTTTTTAATGGATGGATCAGATCTTGATGACTTATGCCTATGGATATATAACAAAAGGACATTTTGCTGTGACAAGGAAGTTACTATTGAGAACTTATTGCAACCAAGTGAACCTAAGAATGGCATACCAGTACCAGAAGATAATGTGTTCAACCACTTTGAAACTGTTAAAAGGATTTGAATCAGCTTTGATTATGATTATATGTGCTTATGTAATTTGGATCACTAGTTTCAATACTAAGCCAATAACCATTTGAAACAGTGTAAGCATAGTCATTATATCGATATCTCATGTGTACACCGGTTTTATCATCTGTTTTAACAGGTGACATTAAATACAAAACGTTTTAGAGTGGGACAGAAAGTTTTTAGAGTGGGACAGAAAGTTTCAGAAACTTTTTATCCTAGGGATAAAAAGTCTCTGAAACTTTTTGTCCTAGGATAAAAACTTTTAGTCCCACGGATAAAAATTACGTAGGACAAAAATTCGTGTGACAGTACCAATGCGAGGGCATGCGCAACGTGATTCGTACAGCATTAATTTAACTTACTCGTCTTCGAGGAGAAGCTAATGGCATCTCCGTCGTTAATCCAGTGGTAAGGGGGCGTCTCCAAACTATTTTGGAAAAGTTAACGTCATTTTGACGTTTCATTATAACCCCCCCCCCCCCCCCCCCTCATAACGTCATTGATATCGAAGGTTGTGGGAGTCCGGCCGCCATTTTTTTGGTCAGTACATCGGATAACGTCACGAGCCTGGACCCCCCCCCCTAACGTCTAAATGACGTTAACTTTTCCAAAATAGTTTGGAGACGCCCCCTAACAAGGAAAAACTACCTTCTCCTTTGACTTTTGGTCGATGACGTCCACAAAGTCCACATACGACGGTGATCCAACAGAAAAAAGCCAGTTCTTCGGGTTTCCTAGAATGACGACTAACACCTCGCCCATGCCTAGGTTAGACTCTATCAGCAAGTCAATGTAGGTTTTAGAAGCCAGTGGTCGACTCCACCATCCCGAAACTAGCGCGAGTTGCCCCGTGCGGGCTTTGCTGCCTACCAGCGTTACGTACACGTCGCTGTCTGGTGTTCCCGCTCCGACTTCCGATCCCGTAGCGATGCGTACTCCATAATAGAAATGTGAAGCTGCAAGGGGTGATACCCGGATGATCGTTTGTTCTGTGCATGCATGGGAACTAGACATTGTATGTATGGTCTAGTCGTCAGGGTTGGTACAAACTTGTACCTCACCCAGCAACCTAATACAAAACAAGTCTTGCCTAATTACCATAATATTATGAAAAGTTTTAATGCTTTAATTTACTACAGAAATGGGATCTATGGAATTTGTTTTGCCGGCGGCATTTGCAAAGCCATTTATACGACTGACTTAAAACTGATGTCTCAGGCATAAGTAGCGTTGAGCCCATTCCCGCGGGTAAATGTTTATCGCTTATGCGTTGCAAATAATCGGCTTGTTAGTTCTGCTAAATAGGAGGGAGAAAAACTCGCGGGCTAGGTTATAGTCATACTATTCCAATCCGTTACCTCGGCTCTTTCATGGACAGTTTCAAATCAGGTAAAAAAAGAGTTAGTCATGCAGTGATATGAAAATAATATATAGACGTTATCCACACCTACAAGCAATGGTGCTCACGTGCGAGGTATAATCAGTGCAGTTTCTATCCAGGTATGTATATTAATTATAATTACATTAAGCAGCCCCCTACCTTTAAAATCACAGTCTATAGCGCTCTGTCAGCCAAAAGACACGATGCTTTGTGCAATTGAACTAATGTCTACATTACGCCCGCATACATTCATAGGGGGAACTTGCACAGGCAAACTTTTAGGTGCATCGTGTGCCGACGGACCGTCCACTTCATCCCAAAACTGTTCTCTCTTAACGACGTGGCACGTGGCCTCAGGTACGTTGAATCCAGCCATTTATATTGCTTGCAGTTGAGTTGCGCTGCATGATGCTTGTACTAGCTGATACCCCATGCATTATATAGCCCCGTGTTGCTGTATAACATCCGGGTGTATATGAATGGCTAATGAGGTGAAGTAATTTAGATTTCCGCAATTACATTGAATTGACATTCCCTGTTACAGGAAGACGATAACAAAGTGCAAAGTGTAGCGGCATGCCCGCCCGCCGGCATGCATGCAGACCATGCAATTAGGCCCGGGCATTTTATAGGGAGTGTCTTATATGAAGAAGACATATGCAAAGGTAGCATTTTGCATTTCTGTATGCATGATATTCTATTAGAAATCATTTCCCGTCATGGGATTCCCATTCAAAGTGTTAACGGTCTGATCAGAGAACTACTTTGCAGCATGGCCTGAGCAGTTCAGCTAGTAAGAGGGTGACATCGTCACCCGTATTCGCAAGGTCTAGTGGAACAAGCTGGCCCGTGGGCGGATACAGGAATTGTGGAAAAGGGGGGGGGGCGGGGGGGTCCGACATGAATAATCGATTAACAGGGGGCGAGAGCGGAAGCTTTTGGGGGTCCCGCACTTGTGCACTGGATGATACGCTATATCACGTGAGGGGTTGTTTTTTGCTTTTGTTAATAGTATTGGGTGGTGTCCGGACACCACCGACCCCCCCCCCCCCCCCCCCCCCCGACCCCCCCCGTTTTTGCCACTGTGGTCCGTTAGTTGTCGCACAATCGGCTATTCGGTTGCTCAACCGTTACACAACAGGGCATCCGGTTGCTCAACCGGTCGTTCCGTTGCACTACGTTATGCATCCGGTCGATGTTGAGCAACGGTACGTCCGGTTGAATAACCGTACGTCTGGTTGTTCAACCGGCAGCCGGTTGTGCAATGATCGGACAAGTTGTACCATCTGGGGTGGAACATACACACGAGCAAAACACGTTAGACTGGTTCGATTACTAGTTTGGCGCGATGCCTTGTGGTAACAGCATTACAAAACGCTAAGCAAACCGTACGGTTCAGTTTGGTGTGACAGTTCTAGGTTTTGAAATTAGATCATATGAATTGGATTTACGGTATTTTCTATAAGTCACCACAATTTTTTGGTCCTGACCAAAAAATTGGGGCGGACCATCATTAAATTTGCATTGCTCTGGTTAAGTATAAATTGGTCTGCCCAGACCAATTTAGACTTAACCAGATGAACCATCTCTAACATAACTCCAAATCCTGAACTCAGCTAGTAGGGTAGCTGCTTTCCTAAGTTACGAAGGCTATAGAACAGTAGGCCGGGTTCTGGTTAGCGGATTGGCCTTCCGGTCACGATCGAACCGGTTCCCACTTATTTTTACAACTCATGTACATGTCATGAACAGTAACATTCCGGGCTGCAGACCTGCCTGGCATGATCCCAGTTTGTCAGGTCGAACCAATTTCTCACTGAGCTGACATCTTGCTCAGAACTTCGTCAACTATTTCGGGGAGTGGGGTGGGGGTGCGGAACTATAGGCGTATGGTGCAACGCAAACCACGTTACAAACAATAATAGGCATCTATGAATCCATCACCAGCAACAACTCAATATCACAGTGTGTATATGTACCAACTGGTTTATCCCTATGGCGCCTCGCCCGGCCATCATTGCCCTCGTGCATACAGCTAGTGTACACTACGATAAAACTACCTGTATTTGGCTACTTGAAGCCTCTATGAACCAGCTACATTCAACATTCGGACCAAAATTTCTATTAATTTGGTTCGGACGGACATACAATTTTCTGTAGTTTGAGGCCTCGCCCGGCCACCATTGGCAGCTGTAGGGTTACATTCACTATCCGGACCAAAATTTTCAGCCCGGACTATAAAATCTGGTAAGCTGACCAAAATTACCGTGGACCAGTTTTCCAGTGACAGTACCCCGCCCCGCGGAAGTCGAAGAGATGAAATACCTCCGAGTTAAACATAATTTCAATTGGAAGATTACTCGCTAACTAATTAGTACAACGTGTTGCTAGGCAACGGAGAATGTACATTAAATATGGAGATTTCAGTCAAGTGTAATTTCTTCGTTTACGATGAGTTCCACCGGAATTCTAAATTTCTCAATGATTTCAAGATTAAAATGATTGTAGAGCGTATGACATTGTGGAGGCGGATCCCTCGGGAAGCTCCACCCATCTAACTGCTCTTGATTTGTTTTGGTATATGTTTGTCATACTCCTTAATCCTGTTCAGAATAACATAATAATACTCCCAGAATTTAATAATTGTACTGCTTGGCTAATTTTTAATTCTAAAGCACTATATTATTTACCTAATTGTTTTGAGATTCATGTAACTAGATTATGGTCAATTGTGCTGCTTAACCACATACCTTCTGGCAATCCTAACCTCTTATGCTGTTGGCTCTTTTAAATTAAACATTTGCCATCCATGCACCACACCCTGAGCTAACATACACCCTGAGTCAATTTCACAGGTTTTGTCCTCTGTTTATGCATGTGACATGGGAAATACAGATTTGTGATTATGGATTATTTTTATTTTCTTGTAGTGAAGTATGCACACAGAATGCATTTCGGCCTTGGTTTCTTTGAGCCCATTTCTTAGAATATGGGATATCCTTGCACGATTTATTATTGTCCCTTTTAACTACTAATTCAGAGCAGGTTACCGAAAGATGGTATTCTATAATTGCCATCTGCAGCCCAAATCTGTTAGTGGGCAGCTAACTATTTATACGGAACTGAAGTGCAGTTTTCATCTTAGGCAGTGTATTTATGTAGAATCGTGATCCAATTAAGCTCAAGGAGAGGTGACAATTTGTATAGCCAAACCTGAAGTGTTTAAACTAAACCATATATGCAATTCAAACATTGTATCAAGTGCAATTGTTAATGAAAGCATACAATAATGCAGTGTACTGCACAGAACAACCTTAAATAGAATGTCCAAACATATGCTGAATCCTGGCCTGTGACTATATGTGGCCCTTCATATAGTGATGCTGTTGGTGACCCTTGAAGGCATCATGTATACATATGGAACATCTAAGGACTTGTTGCGTTCAGTGATGTCAGCATCAATGGAGCTCAGAGCTGTCCTGAACTTTGTCATCTGATCTTGAGCTGCAGCTTCACTAAAGCGTCCAGCTGGGAAGTCACCAAGGAAGTGCTATAATTGGAAAGATGATACACAATTAACTGCATGCCCATGCAAGATGCATTAATTAGAATGATAGCAACGAAAATGTGCAGTTTTGACATACCTCTTCCTTGCTGTACTGTGACAACAAGTAAATAATTGAAATCACAGTAGCCACAGTCTTCTTGTCAGGGAGGGCTTGTATTAGAGTTTCTGAATCTGTGAATCCCTTCTTTGTAGGTGGAGGTAGCCTCATCCCTGATGTTGCATTGGGAGCATAGCTGTACATGTCATACTGTCCAAAGTTGACGGAAGAGTGCTGGGCTGACCCAGTAAACATGATGAGAGTGCACAGCTCTACCAGCTGTGCTTTGCTAACAATCAACTGGGTAAGTCCATGACCCTGCTCCCCGCCATTGGCTGGGAAGCCATTTGTGTAGAGGTCATTGCTAAAGATCTGAAGCTCAGAATCCTCCCTCACATCAGCATCAGAAGAGTAGAACAGATTGATGATGTTGCTAACATAGTCCTCCATGGCCTGCCACAACTTCAGTCCATCGTCCCTGTAGTATTACCCTGGCAAGAGGTTTGGGTCATCCACTCCTCTTGCCTTTAAGCTGTGCTTAACATTGGTGCTCTGAACATTGTATGCTGCTCCGCCCCTTCTCATCAACTCCCTCTTTCCTTCTCCACCAATGGCAAACACCTGATCAATGACTCCCCCATCATTGATGAGACTCTCCCGAGCACGTGAATTTATAGCCATGGTGTAGCGAAAGTGAGGCCGCAAGAGTTTGAACAGTGGGTGCGCATCTGGAAGATTACGCATCACTCCCATTCCATAGGCTTCCATGGCGGCGTGGCATGATAAGTAGTGAGTGGAAATCTGGTGTAGCTGAGAACAAATTGGGAGAAATTCAGATCAGTAGGTTTGTAACGGGGATAACGTGAAACATATATTAGCTTTGGAATGTTCTGTCTTAGTACTTTTAGTACGCATCACAATCCTGTCACTGCTATATATACTTCCCCAAACGGGTCTACATGTACATTGGATTCAGAGTTACATACACATGCAGTGGTGTCAACTATCCATGGCCAACATGCAAGGATGGTATATATAGGGTTTACCTGTGCATGCGCACTTTGGTAGTACATCTTGGCCAAGGTCCAATCGTTCCAGGTGTCAGTGGGAAGGAATATGGGGTTCTCTTTCCCAGGCTGCTGTTTTAGCTGGATGGCGATGGGGACCAGGTTGTTGGCTTTGTTCACGTACAGCAGGCAGAGGGGAGCAGGACAGTAGTAACCCTCCCGACATGGCAATCCATCCAGGATCTTCAGGTTGCATATGTACACGTGACCAGCCTGAAGTACAAGTTGTTATTTAGCCTAACAATCGATGGTAACAAATACCTCTTCCATGCCCACCTACAGTGAAATTTGTTAATAAATTTCTATCCATGCCATATTGATAATTAATGTGCCTCTTGCTACCTACAACTACCGATATCATATAAGCGTAAATACCATAGCCGTACAAATTCAACAGTGCCCCTCGTGCAGCTACTAGCCTTATTCAATCTACCTTCATTGCATCGTCAAGACTGAGGTTCCTATCCATGGAGGTATCGACCATCGCATTGGTGACAGGAAAGTTAGGAGGAAGGGAAGAGCATCTTTCTATTATCACTGGGTTCACCCCATTTAAGATTTGACGACCGAACTCTTCATCATGTGTCCAGCGAGAAATTTCGAACGTAGGAAACTCTGGTTTTCCCATGGCAGTGGCTAGCTGCTCGAACTGGCTAAGAGATTTGATTTCTGTAAATGCGGCTGTGAATTGCAGAGTGACCGCAGCGGAGATCGCGTCTTTGGTAAAGTCGATTCCCTTCACAGTACCAAACTGTTCGTCACTTGTGAGGTTCTTCGACCGCATATCGATAGCCGATGGCATCCCCGAATCGGGAAACACTTGCCAATTGTATTTCTTCTTTCGCTGGTCGACAGCGATCTGTCTCTGTCTCACCAGAATGCTGTTAGACGTGACATCCTTCAGTAGCGCTACACGGTGGGGGTGAGAGTGGAGTGTATCAGTTTCAGCGATGCATTAAAGTTTGATTTTGCGCATACCAATGTGAGGGCATGCGCAACGTGATGCGTGCAGCATTAATTTAACTTACTCGTCTTCGAGGTGAAGCTAATGGCATCTCCGTCGTTAATCCAGTGGTAACAAGGAAAAACTACCTTCTCCTTTGACTGTTGGTCTATGACGTCCACGAAGTCCACATACCACGGTGATCCAACAGAAAAAAGCCAGTTCTTTGGGTTTCCTAGAATGACGACTAACACCTCGCCCATGTCTAGGTTAGACTTTATCAGCAAGTCGACGTAGGTTTTAGACGCCAGTGGACGACTCCACCATCCCGAAACCAGCGCGAGTTGCCCCGTCCGGGCTTTGCTGCCTACCAGCGTTACGTACACGTCACTGTCTGGTGTTCCCGCTCCGACTTCCGATCCCGTAGCGATGCGTACTCCATAATAGAAATGTGAAGCTGCAAGGGGTGATACCCGGATGATCGTTTGTTCTGTGCTTGCATGGGAACTAGACATTGTATCTATGGTCAGTCCTCAGGATCGGTACATCTAGTGCAAACTAGTACCTCACCCACCAACCTAATACATAACTAATCTTACCTAATTATATACATATTTATATATTATGAATAGTTTTAATGCCTTCAGTTACTACAGAAATGGGATCTATATGCAATGTGTTGTGCCGGCGGCATTGCGAAGCCATTATACGATGATTTTAAACCGATGTCTCAGGTATAAATAGCGTCGAGCCCATTCCCGCGGGTAAGGGTTTATCGCTTATGCGTTGTAAATAATCGGCTTGTTAGTTCTGTTAATAGGGAAAAAACAAAAACTCGCGGGCAAAGTTATTGTCTTGCTACATCCATTAACTCGATCATTGGACAGTTTCAAACAGGGGTAAAAAAAAAAGAGTTAGTCATGCAGTGAAATTTAGATAATATGTAGACGTTATCCACACCTGCAGGCAATGGTGCTCACGTGCGTGGTGTAATCAGTACAGTTTCTATCCAGGAAATGTATAATTACATTAAGCAGCCCCCCCCCCCCCCCCCCCCCCCCCCTCTCCTTCAAGATCTGATGTAAATGATAGTCTATAGGCTAAGCGCTCTGTCAGCCAAAAGACACGATGCTCTGTGCAATTGAACTAATGTCTACATTACGCCCGCATACATTCATAGGGGGAACTTGCACAGACATACCTTTAAGTGCTTCGTGTGCCGACGGACCGTCCACTTCATCCCAAAACTGTTCTCTCTTAACGACGTGGCACGTGGCCTCAGGTACGTTGAATCCAGCCATTTATATTGCTTGCAGTTGAGTTACGCTGCATGGTGTTTGTACTAGCTGATACCATGCATTATATAGCCCCGTGTTGCTGTATAACATCCGGGTGTATATGAATGGCTAATGAGGTGAAGTAATTTTGATTTCCTCAATTACATTGAATTGACATTCCCTGTTACAGGAAGACGATAACAAAGTGCAAAGTTCCACAGCACGCCCACCCGCCAGCATGCATGCAGACCATGCAATTAGGCCCGGGCATTTCATAGGGAGTGTCTTATACGCGCTATACCCATCAACAATCACCATATAGAACTAAGGTTGCATTTGCATGGAATCATAGTATCTATGGTGGAACGCTACACTGCAAACAATTGACCCATTACGTAACCGGTTGCATATCCGGAAGGCCTGTTGCTAGAAATCAACTGAATGGAAGGAGTTCGAATCTTTCATCGAATCCACGTTTCCTTTGGACGCCAAAAGGACAAGAAATGCCGTTATTAGACAATGTGTTGATCAACAGGCACATAAAAGGTGGCCCCGCAAAGATGACAAAAAAACTTCCGCCATTTTGTAAATAAAAAAAAGTGGCTGCATGAAACTTGTTTGAAGCGGGGATACGTAATATACTGTTTGCAACGGTGAAAGTAGAGAAGGAGGTAATTAAGACATCTTCGCATTGTATCGCTTAATAAGCGTAGTCTTTCTGTTGTAGAATGAGAATGAGCGTACAATGATGCAAGGCTATCGAAGGGTAGCAATAGTTGAGACGTTCTACAATGTACTGGAGCAGATACACAACAAAGTGAGCCAACATGCTGGTTTGAAGAAGACATATGCAAAGGTAGTAATGCATTTTTGAGAGCTAGGGTCATGGGATCTCCTAGTGATTTCATACGTCAGTGTGACTTTTTCCTGTGCGTGAGACTCGGATATCGTATAAATATGTATTGTAGTCATTTGTATAGGTGTTAGGTTAATCCCATTGTACAATTTTTGTAAAGTTCAGGATGCTCTTGTACCCTCACGGACTACTCGGGGTTCCTGCTGTGTGCACGAAAGAATATAAAGGGCGGTATATGTGTTCAGTGTTCGTTCCTTGTTTTGGTGTGATTGTGATTTATTGGAGTTTAAGCTATACCGTGGTTGTTCTATACTCTCGGCGCAAGCGCAAGACATACGTTGACCTATAGTGATATTTCACAATTTTAATTTGTATTTCTATATGATGTTCTATTAATAATCATGACTCGTATTTACCCTATAGGTTCAGCTAGAGTTTTTACACTTACCTCCCAAGATGTGTTGTAGAATA